>CM046879.1:353404753-353913212 GCA_025667525.1 Glebionis coronaria
CTCATGGTAGGTGACTTGTGCGATTCTTTATGAATCAAGCTTGTGATAACTGGAAAGCAACAGTGGTTTAATTCTTAAATGAACTTAAACACGTTCCAGGCCTCTACGCAATATCTTAGTGATCTTGCCAAAACACTCAGAGTGATAATTTAGTGTTCACAGTGATGAGTGGAAATCCTTCTAGTGTTAACCTCAAACAGCACTTGGTAGGTAACTTGCAAGATTCTATACGAATCAAGCTCGTGACAACTGGAAAGCAGCGATGGTGCGGTTATTAATTGAATTTCACTTGTTCCAGGAACATGAATTGACGGCTTCAAATCATGCGGATATTATTATCCAAATGATTCACTCTTTATGTTCTCAGTCAGCTTTGGACGGTCGAATAAAGAGAACGGGTTTACCCACGAAATCCTGTCAGGAAGTTACTTAATTGAAACTATCCGTCACGGGTACGATATCTAATATCGTCCAACGGTCTTCACCGACCGGAGGTAAAATGCTACCGATTTAGAATGAAATGTTCAAAGCCATTTCGTTCGTGTCTACTTATGTTGCGGCATTTGAAGACGGTGGCGTTGCGGGATCCAAGAAGAAGTCGTCCCCGCATGCTTATACTTTATGCACTTAATACATCATCTAATTCAAGAAAGCCTAAAAGTTAAGTCTTCCGCTGTATTGAACTCTGAAGCTTTCTAGAATTACTAAGGTATAAGTACATGGGACGTGAGGTCACGAAGAGGCGAAGATCACAAGTGATGGATGCACGAGATCAATGCAAGAGATTAATGCTCAAAGATTGATATCAAAGATCACATCAGCATGTTCACCAGAAAAGAAAAAGAAAAATAAAGACGAAGACTACGAGCTCAAGACAAACATAGTATGCTAGGTTATTGTAACTTGGGTAACGCCCTTGTTTGGAGTGACCTCCCTTAGGGGGAGATTGTTGGAAATACGTTTTTCGTATTAAGAAGGATCGGTCACTCCAACGATAGTCCATGTAATAGCTCGTAGTTTAGTTAACCTTCTTTATTTATCAAACAAGTCCAAGCCTAGCCTACAACATGTGTAGGCCGGCCCAAACGTGTAAGCCCAAGCCCATTACAAGGCTTGGGTATATAAACCCTATCCTTATATGGAGAGGGTGTGTGGTTAATCATTTTTCACATGGTTCTTATTAAGTTTTTCTCTCTATAATTGTGTGTAATCCACCATCTTTCTATCTCTTTCTCTCTCTAAAACATAAGCAAGATTTACACCAGCTTGTGGACTTGGCTGTGTTCTCATGCAACATGGGAAAGTGATTGCTTATGCATCACGACAGCTTAATCCTTATGAAGAGAACTACCATACGCGTGACTTCGAACTTGCAACAGTCGTGTTTGCATTGAAGATATGGAGGCACTACTTGTATGGCGAATCATGTGATATCTTCACAGATCACAAGAGCCTGAAATACATCTTCACTTAGCGTGAACTGAACATGAGGCAGAGAAGGTGGTTAGAGCTGTTGAAGGATTATGACATTAATCTACTAGTATCATCCCGGCAAGGCGAATGTAGTGGCAGTTGTTCTTAGTAGGACATCGGGTATGATCAACGACATTAAGATAGAGGAAGAGATTATACGAGATTTAGAGCGACTAGATATTGAGATCATGGTACGTGGACAGCATGGCTACTGGGCTAATCTTAGAGTGGAGCCTGACTTACTCTCTAGGATCAAGGAAGCTCAAAAGGATGATGGTGAAATCTGGGCAATCATTCAGAACTTAGAGTAGGAGACGGACTTTCGGTTAGATGATGACAGTATCTTATGGCAGGGCACTAGACTTTGTGTTCCTGATGATCTTACACTCAAGGAAGCGTAATTGGCTGAAGCTCATAGCTCCCATTTGTCCATTCATCCTGGTTCAACTAAGATGTACCACGACATCAAGTAGTATTTCTGGTGGAGTGGTATGAAACAGGATGTTGCTACCTATGTCTCCAAATGTCTTACCTGCCAACAGGTTAAGATCGAGCATCAACGATCTAGTGGTCTACTACAACCATTAGACATTCCAGAGTGGAAGTGGGACAAGATCACCATGGATTTTGTAGAAACTAGAAGGGGGGGGGGGTGAATAGTTTCTTTTCAGTTTGTCTCCTAATTAAAATTCCTTTCAGTTAGGTGAGTGCCAAAACTATATTTTACTTGAAAGCTAGTTGCATAATGATTAGGTTCAATTCTAATGCATTAACAATGACAAGTAGTAAGTGTAATGATAATGGAAGTAAGTAACGAGTAAGGAAGGAAACAACCTAATAGGAAGACACCAAGATTTATAGTGATTCGGCAACAAAGCTCTATCCTCGTTCCTACTCCACTCCTCGAGTACACCTACTCGAGATTTCCACTATATCCACAAGCTCCCTTCTTGGGGGAGAAAACCTTACAACGTCGCTTACATTATTTTCTGACACTAAGCTAAATGTCGAGACCTAATATCAAATAGGACCAATCTACATAATGTCGCCAACTTCACCATTTTACGACACAAGGCTAAATTTCGAGTTCTAATCAAAAGGTAGAACCAATCTTCACGACTCTTCACTTTGAAGCTAAGTGAGAACGTCACACGACACAACTACACATCACTTTATAGTTTACTGAGAACTCACAAGACACAACTACATCACTTTATAGTTTAGTGAGAACTTACACAACTCATTACAACTTAACTAAACATATCCAAGTACACACATGTAACTTAGATTTACAAAAGACAAATCCAAGCACACACATATGTAATGGACTTACACAGCTCTAATCTAGGTATTCACAAATAGCTTGGATGAACACAACTAGTCCAAGTATTCACAAATACATTGGATATACACAAGACACAAATAAACAAATGATGAACATGACAGATCTTTAGGAGAGGATGATCTTCATCAAGGATTCATCTTTAATCACATCACAAGTGTGTGAGTGATCTTGTCTTTGGACAAGGTAAAGAAGGAGACCAAGAGGATAATCATAAGTAAACATACTTAACACATTAACTGATCATTTACAAATGATTAGGGTTAGAAAGGAGAAAGAAGGCTGACAGAAATGTCCAAAAAGGGTTGTGAAGAATGAAAATTTGATCCACTATTTATAGAAGAAAAAAACCAATGGCTATCTGTGCGCGGTTCTTTATTGCACTAGGCGGTTCCTTATCAATAAAGAACCGCATAGGCACTTAAGGAACCGCGAAGGTAGACTCCGCTCCTTTTTGTCTTTTAGTTGATTTGAAATATTTGAGGCAGTTTGATACCTTCAAAGGATATTCTTATGACATTTGGAATATGCCATATTCAAATTTTCATTTCCCATTTAATAAAACATTTTCTTAAAAAGAAAATTTATTAAAAATCTTTTGTCACATTTGACAAAAGTGAGTTTTAAGGCTAATCACTTTTATGATCACTAAGCATGAGTAAGATATGTTAGTGTAATGATTATTACCTTGATGATAGTGTTTGTTAGATAATTCGTTTTACGATTGTGTTCGACTATAAATGTCTTGTATAGTTTGTTGTGATCAAAACTAATAAAGATTAGTTAACACTAATAATGTTTTTAGGCATCACTTGCATTACCAATCTCCTTCTTTTTGATTACGACAAACTATAAACTCATTTACGTAAAATAAAAAAGTATTCGAATTATTAACGACTTTATTCACTATCATTTCTCCCCCTTTGTCGAAGCAAAAAGATTAGCACAAGTCTTTGGAGAAGAGAAGAATCTACTTTGCTAGTAGCTCTCCCTTGGTGCTTACTCCCCCTTGCTTGGGGAACCAAGTGAATGAGCTAAGGTGACATGCTACACAAAGGTTAGAAGATAGAAAAGAAACACCAATGTATATATGTACACTACCTACTAAATAACTTGAGAGGGAGTAAGAAAATAAATCTTAAATTAGAAGTAAGTATTTGTTAAGTATGTCCAAAGAGTGTGTGTTGACAACATCAAAGTTCAATTAGTGGAATAAAGGAAGAAAAGAAACATCCAAACCAAATGAAATGATTGAAATGTAAAATGGTTAAAAATTTAGAATTTATGGAATCACCCATAAGCAATATTAAATTTTAACCATGATCAAATCTTTAACAAATATGTGAAAAACAATTAGCGGGAAAAGGATAACACACATAACATTCATATTACACAAATATGAAAGAACATACAAGAGAAATATTCATACACACAATATGAATATTTAAAGCAAAAAAAATATGGAAAATAAACCACAAATCATAAACTACTCTAATTGTGATAATCTTACAAGATTGCTTAAGTTTTATTGACCAAAACAACTAAAGTACAAAATGTGCCTTAGTTGGAAAAGAAAGACGACGAGGCATCATTCGAATTTTTGTTCACGGGAACGAAAACTTTGAGAGGAGGTCGAGTGAGGAGGAATTCAAGGAAATTTAACTTGTCATAAACATGAGCTAGTTCAATTTGTTGAAATTGACAACAAGCACACGAGGATCCATGATGCAAAACAAAGTTGTTAGATGGGGGAGGACCATCAAGATAAGAGTTTGGTGGAGAGGGAGATAATGGATAAAAAATGTTTTCACAATGCCTAGTGAGGTTTGGGAAATAAGATAGGTCATTCAATTGTGGAGTGTTGAAAGGTCTTGGTGGTGGTGGAAGAGTTTCCTTTTCTCCGGTAATTAGATTTATAGAGTAAGTCTCATTCCAATATTTGATCGGAGAGAAAGAAGAATTCTTAGAAGGTTTGGGAGAAGAGGAATCATGAGGATTCTTGTTATTTTTAATCCAAACGGGTCGAACTGAGATTTTTGGTTTCTTTAAAAGCTTAGAAGAAGAATCTTTAGCTTGAGAAGATTGTGACAAAGATATGTCAAGGTTAGGAATAGAAGAGTTAGACATTGTGAGGGATGAAGAAGAGAACTCCCAAAAGAGAAGAATTTAAAGAAAATAGACAAGGCAAAGATTTGAAGTGAAAACAAAAGGTTTTAAGGAATGTTTAGCCAAATTGGGTAAACAAAGAATCTTGACAAAGACAGTGGTTAAAGAAGAAAGATAAAAAATAAGCCAAAAACAGGCTTGCTGTCCGCGGTCCCTTAGAGGGACCAGTGGTTCCATATCGATATGGAGCCGCGCGACTGCTATTGAGCCGCATACAGTGGACTTGAAACCATGATTTTTCAAAGTTTTGAAGAAAAATAAGACTTTTTTAAAAATTTGCAAATCTTAGATTTTTACCTCTTTCAGCACTAGAGTATGCTAGGGTTGCATAAAAGCAACACACTCACAAATAATATCTTGACAACGGGTGACAAAATATTTAGATAACATTTTGAAAATTTTTTAGCCAAGTTTTAGAGGTTGTGATAGAATTAGGTTCAATTTTAAATAAACTGAAGTTGATTAATGTGATCACGTAGGTTGAAACACATAAAACTAAATACATAGAACATCTTCATGAAAAACTCATGAAGGAAAGGAAATACAAGAAAAGAAATAACAACTAACTAAAACAAAGTTAGCTTAAACTAGTTCTTGGTAGCATAGTCTTCTAGCTTGACTTTCTTTAAAAACATTTAATTTTGAAAGTCATCATTCATCTCCTATGAGGAGGAGGATTAGCAAATAGGTTCAATAAGAAGCTTTGCAACTTGATGTGAGCCCCAATCATCTCCAACTTAAGGATATCAATGAGGTGGAAGTTTTTCAAGCAACAAGGACAATTGGTTCCATTGTGCATGAAAAAGTCAAACAAGTGTGGATCAGCCAAGAAGCAGGAAATGGGAACAACCAAAAGTGGAGTCATTGAGGGAGGAGGAGGAGGTGGAGGCATGGTGTCCAAAGGTGATATGGGTGAATTTGGTGGAGTGAAAGGAATAGGCTAAAAAACAAAGGGAATTCTTTGATGAGGTTGAGGTTTAGTATTCACATCCAAGAGAGGACTAGGAGTGAAGGGTGAGGAAAAATCATTCATTCTTGATTGGAATGAGGAAGAGGTAGAGCCATTTGAATGGTTGGTACCATGAGTTGAGTTGGTCTTGCATGGAGCAAGGGGTGGTGAAGCTGATGAAGAAATGAGCATAGGAGAAGTCTCATTTTTTTGGGTAAAAGGGACTTATCTCGGGTAAAATATATTACACCAAAAAATCATTACGTACAATGGAATGTGACTGAAGTATCACATTAACCTCAAGCATCGGTTGAACTACCACTAATTTAAATGACATGCCATTTGAACACTACCTAACAATTACATACCCAACAACACCAATAGGAAAAAACCACCTAATGGCGCACAAACAACTTGGAATAAACATAAAACAATTAGGCAAATAAACTCTCAGGGAGATCCCACAACCTGGACATCTTGATTCCAGCCTTAGACTTCTTCAGCCTGCTAGACATAAGCTTAAGACGAACCGCCGAAGAAATACATTTACAAAGCTGCTTAACAGATCTCTTGGTCTTTTTAAACAACCTCCAATTCCTTTCCTGCCAAATAAAATACGCCGAAGCCGCCACTACAAGTTTAGCAATAATGCTTGGAGAAGATCTTCGACCCGCAATAGGCAAAATATGAGCAATAACCTGCGTCATCATAGGATTAACATCCTCAAGACCAGCCATAGCACGCAACTTGTACCACACCTCAGTCACAAAGGGACACTCAAGAAATAGATGCTCATGTGAGTCTGGTTGAGTACCACATAACGAACACATCGACCCAAGAGTAAGTGACATATCCCAAGCAGGAATAAGATCCCGTGTCTTCAGCTTACGCTTAATAATCAACCACATAGTAAATGCATGACGCGGGATACAAGATGGGAACCATACCAAGTCATACCAGCCAACCTTAGCATCCATAAAACGTATATCAGACCATACTTGTTTAACATAAAAAGGTTTTGATATTACATACCTATCTCGCCACTCCAAAGTATCACGAGAACCCATATTAATCTAGACATTGCAATTCACCACAAAAGGGTACTTGGCTAAGAGAACAAGCTACCAAATAATCATACCATTAGAACAAATATCTTGAACACAAGACTGAATATTGAGACATGCACGATGAATATCTCGTAGAGTAATTCTGCCCAATAAAGGACCTTCAAGGAACCATCGATCACACCAAATAGACGTATTAGCCCCATTCCTAATATTCTGCCATAAAAAATCACGATTTGAAGAACGAAGCATTAAGATCTTTCTCCAACCCCATGACATGTTACCTCGCGGAGGGACATCCCAAAATCTCCTTCCTTGCAGCTTGTACGCGTGTACCCACTTCACCCATAGAGACTCTTTCAAAGATAAAAGCTTCCATATATGAGAAATCATTAAAGCATAATTAAATGTACAGAGTCTACGAATACCAAGGCCCCCCTACTTTTTTGGGAGACACACCACCTCACATGCAACCTTAGCTTTCCCCTTTTTATCATTCCCTGGCGACCATAAGAAATCCTTAATGAGCTACTCCAAATTCAACAAAACACGCACATGAATTATAAACACCAAAGCCCAGTAAATATGCATCGATCCAAGCACAGACTTTATTAATTGAAGTCTCCCCGTAATAGATAATGACTTGTTCTTCCAATCAGAAATTCTGAGGTGAACACGCTCAATTAGCTCATTGCAATCTCGGAAGCTAAGCCTAGATGATACCAAAGGAACACCTAGGTACTTCACAGGCAGATAACCCTCCTCGAATAGAAGAATCTGCAGAATCGTAAGCTTAGTATAGTTCCACACATTACAAAAATATGCCGTACTCTTAGATAAGCTAGGAGAGACACCGGAAAAGCACATTTAAACTTATCCAAAGCCTCTTTAAAAACTTTTGTTGAATGGACATCACCATAAGCAAAAAGAAACAGTTCATCACCAAAGCACAATCATAATCGTATTGAAATGGTTCGTGATTCTCATAATGTTCTTCATGATGGTGGTGCTGTGCTTGGAGCTTTTATTGCTCATTATGAGCAGTTTCTAGGTTAGGCAAGTGATTCAGGTGCTTTTAATACTTCTAACTTGTTTGTTCGAAAGCTTGGTGCTCAGAAAGCTGCCCATATGCTTAGAGTCATATCTGATTCTGAAATTAAAAGCGCGTTATTTTCCATGAGTAATGATAAATTGCCTGGGCCGGATGGTTTTACTACTGCTTTTTTTAAGAAGTATTGGGATATTGTGGGTGCTGATTTTACATGTGTTATTCGTGAGTTTTTATCTAATGGAAAACTTCTTAAAGAGGTTAATCATACTATCATTGCTCTTATCCCTAAGGTTTCTGTCCCAAATAAGATTACTGATTATCTCCCATCTCTTGTTGTAATGTTATTTTCAAATGCATTAGCAAGATAATTGTTAATCGTATTAAAGGGGATTTGGGTGATTTGGTTAATATTAATCAATCTGCTTTTGTTCTGGGTCGTAGGATCTCGGATAATATCTTATTGACGCAAGAGTTGATCAGAAATTACCATCGAAATTTTGGTCCTCCAAGATGTGCTTTTAAGGTGGATATTCAGAAAGCTTATTATACGGTGGACTGGCAGTTTCTTCGTAACATTCTGATTGGTTTTGGATTCTACCATTTAATGGTTGATTGGATTATGACGTGTGTTTCTAGTACTTCGTATTCTATTTGCATTAATGGTAATCTATATGGCTGGTTTCAAGGAAAAAGAGGTCTTTGACAAGGTGATCCATTACCTCCGTATCTTTTCACTTTTGTCATGGAGATTCTTTCTCTTATGTTGCAGCGAAGGGTTCTTAATGCGGAGGATTTCTATTTTCATCACCGCCGTGAGCATCAACGTATTATAAACCTATATTTTGAAGATGATCTTTTCTTGTTTGCTAGGGGTCACTTGGATTCTTTGCAGGTTATTATGGATGCGTTGGAGGAATTTAAGATAGCTTCTGGTTTGGTGTATCCCTAAGAGCACTGTTTTCTTTTGTAATGTATCTACTGCTGTAAAAAGTGGTATTTTACATATCATGCCATTTGCTGAAGGCCTATTACCTGTCAGATACATGGGTGTTCCTCTCATTTCGTCTAGGCTTATATATAGGGATTGTAAAGTCCTTGTAGAAAAGCTTGAGAGTAGAGTAAATGATTGGCGCAATAAGTTTCTTTCTTTAACAGGAAGACTCCAGTTAGTTCGTTTAGTGCTTTCATCTATGCATATTTACTGGGCGTCTGTCTTTGTTTTACCTGTTCCGATTATTCATGATTTGGAACAACTTATGAGAGGCTTCTTATGGTTTCAAGGTGAAATGAAGAAAGGTAAGGCTAAAGTTGCTTAGGACTCTGTCTATACCCCGTTTTATGAAGGTGGCCTTGGTATTCGTAAGCTTTATGATTTTAATGTTGCTTTAATGGTTTCTTATATCTGGTGTATCCTTACTCGTAAAGAATCTTTTTTGGTTAAATAGATTTATTCTTACAAGTTAAAGGATAGAAGTTTTTGGGACATTCTATGTATTGGTGATATGAGTTAGGGCTGGAGAAAACTTCTCTAGATTAGACCACGTATTCGTTAGTTTATTTGGTACAAGATTAATAATGGTAAAGTTGCTTCTATGTGGTTTGATAATTGGGCAGATTGTGTCCTTTACGGGACGCTCTTACGTTTCGTAGCATCACAAGATCGGGGTTCTCTCTATCTAATAAGGTTAGGGATCTTATCATTGATGGTATTTGGCAGTGGCCACAGGATTGGATTGCTAGATTTCCGAACATTGTCTCTATCCCTGTCCCTGTTATTAATGATGATAAGGATGATGATTTGATTTGGCGGGATATAAATGGGGTTTTACTTCCTTTTTCAGTTTCATTAGCATGGGATTCCATACGTTATAGGGCTTTGATGGTTAATTGGTACCATGCTGTTTGGTTTGCTCATTGTATTCCTCATCACTCTATTCACTTGTTGTTAGTGGTTAGAAGAAAATTGAACACTCAAGATCGGCTTAGGCAATGGGATGTTGGCCCTTTAGTGGATTTAAACCTTCTTCGATGTCCTCTGTGTAAATTGGTGCCGGATTCTCATGACCATCTTTTCTTTGAATGTTCTTATTCTATGTAGGTTTGGTCTAAGGTTCGGGTCCTCTGTGATATGGATAGCGTCCCCCCTCAAATTGATGATATTTTAGCTTATGTTATTCCAATTTCTAAGGGATAGTCTTGCCCTAGCATCCTTGCACGTCTTGTGTTGGCTGCTACTGCGTACTTTATATGGATGGAACGTAATTCAAGACTTTTTAAGAAAAAGCAGATGGCGGTTGATCAGCTTGTTCAGATTATTTATGATACTATTCGATTGAAGTTGATTTCATTTCGTTTTAAGAAGTTGTCTACCATGTCGAGTTTGCTGCTTGACAAATGGAGGGTGCCGAGTGTTAGAGTTTTTTACGATGGGAGTGCCGGGTGAGGGTTGTACTCATTTTTCCTTGGCTAAGGTTTTTCCCACTGGGTTTTCTTTGGCAAGGTTTTTTAAGGAGGCAGGCTCATTTGGATTTTCTTTGCTCCTATTGTGGTGTTGTTGGAAGCTGTAGAGAATGCGTGACTTCATGTTTGCATCTTGGTTTCTGTCTAGTTTACATGTATTGTAGTTCTAGATTAGTTAGTGTTTATGTCATGACATAACCACATGTTAACATGTTGCCTGTAGCATGCGGTAAATGTGGTATCTCAGCCACATTCCTTTGTACTTCAATACTTTTTTGGTTAATATATTTACCGGGGAAACCCTTTACCAAAAAAAAAATTTTATGAGCTCCAATTTGGAACAATATCTATGATATGTAAATAAACTTGTCTCTTGAACTTTCCTTTGAGGCATAAGTGTAAGAATTTCCATAACAAGAGTGAACAAGTAAGGAGAAAGAGGATCCCCTTGCCAAAGACCCCTTTTTCCTTTGAAATAGCCATGCAATGAATCGTTGATGCAAATAGAATAAGGTATAGTAGTCACACTGTAAAACCCGCATGCTTTTACCATGAATAGTATCCTTAAGATCGTACGTACTAGATTAAAACTTTCCTATTATAGCATGATTACGATTTCGTGTTAGGATTTTACGTAGTACGTACGTGTTAGAACACGATAAGTATTTTACTACGCATGAGCACGCAATAATTATTTGACAATAATTAATCACGAACATGCGACCATGAAATCATGAACGTAATTTAATCACGAGCTAATATTAATTACGTATATATATTTATTACGAACACAAATAAATATATTAAGTCACGGTTATTATTTAACGAGAACACGTAAAACACGAACACGAGAACACACGAGAACACACCAATATTTTAGACACGGAAAAACATTCGGGTTACCCCTTGTGGGCCCCATTACCACGAAATTAAGGAGGGAGGATGCGAACATGCGACCATGAAATCATGAACGTAATTTAATCACGAGCTAATATTAATTACGTATATATATTTATTACGAACACAAATAAATATATTAAGTCACGGTTAATATTTAACGAGAACACGTAAAACACGAACACGAGAACACACCAATATTTTAGTCACGGAAAAACATTCGGGTTACCCCTTGTGGGCCCCATTACCACGAAATTAAGGAGGGATGATGGGCTTAGCCCATCAATTTTTACTAAAAGGAGGTTAAGGAAAATTACACTACTCATTTTTTTCTACAGAAGAATTTTACAGAAACCTAAAATCCTCCTCCTCCTTCTTTTTCTCTTTTTGGCCGCCACCCTTCAACACACCAAAAGGGGTGTTTGTTAATCTTGGATCTTGGAATTCTTGTTGGTGTTCGTGTTTGTTCATCGTTCTTTAGATCCACGTATTCGGTAAATCATTTAAACCTTTTTCTTTTGATTTAATCTTTTAATTAATTAGGAACATGTTATGTTTTTTTTTCATAAAACCTAATTAAATCATAGATCTAACATGAATTTGGGTTTGAATAAAATCAAAAGGGTTGTTTAGGGGTGTTTTTGTTTTGGCCGCAGCCTACACCGAACCCGAGAGGGTTTCGGTTTGGCCATCCGACCACCACCGAGACCATATGGTCCCGGTTGGTTGGTGTGGGTCCCACGGCAGCATCAAGACAAGGGGTACCCCGATTTGGTTCGGGGTACGGTGTCGATTTCATGTCCAGTTCATGGTTCTTAGTCAAGATCTGGTTCATGTTGTGTGTTTAGTTTTTTTATTTTTATGATCTTATGTTAAAATTAAATTAATAACATGACATGATTAATTTAATAACATGACTTAGGTTATTTTAATTATTAATAATCATGAAATTATTAACCTAAGTATTTTCATATTTTAGACTTATAAATTAATTAATTATTTAAAAACCATGGTTATAATTAATTAATTAACATGACTTAGGATATATTATTAATAAATAATAATACATGTTTTAACCTAAGTATTTAACTTTATTTAATTAAAAACATGTTATACTTTAATTAAATATTTTAACCTATAGTTTAATTTAATTGCATGAAATAATTATTAAACTATACATTATATCTTATGACTTAGAAAATAATCATGAAAACACTTAGGCTTATATACTTAGCTTATTTAACCAGCTTATTTCTAATTATGGAAACTTTCTATTTTTAGAAACTTAATTAAATAAGGCAGCTAATCTATTTATGGAAACTTTCTATTTTTAGAAACTTATTTATTTCAGGCAGCTAATCTCTTTATGGAAACTTATTTAATTAAGGCAGCTAATCTATTTATGGAAACTTTCTATTTTTAGAAACTTATCTATTTTAAGCAGTAATTTTATTTTTAGAAACTTTCTATTTTTGGAAACTTTCTATTTTTGGAAACTTTCTATTTTTGGTAACTTTCTATTTTTGTAAACTTTCTATTTTTGGAAACTTTCTATTTTTGGAAACTTTCTATTTTTGGAAACTATCTATTTTAGGAAACCTGCTATTTTTGGAAAGTTACTTATTATTACACAGTAAGTATAGTAACACATGAAATACCAGAAATACTTAATCAGATTAAACAGAATATAAGATAAACACGGTTTAAGGAATTAAAACAATAAAACATGGTAAGAACACATAAAATAAGCTAAGACATGACATAAAACCAGCTACGTATTTAGTAAGCAGATACTTATTCATGTATGTATTTATGTAGCACTAGTGATACGGAAGTAGGATTCCTCTCAGTTCATCTTCTTCGTTCACTGGACATAAGGTACGGATTCCCGTCCTTTCAGTATGGACATTCTTTCCTTATTAGGATTCCCCGTATGCAGCCAACTGTTTTCCCCAGTATATGTTTTATGTGTTTTTGAATTGCTTATGTTTAATTAGAATACCTAAATCCATATACATGCATGACCAGTTTCACCTATATATGGAGGTACCATAACCATAACATTAGAGGCACTGATGTTATGACTTCATCACGGCGGAGTGATTGCTCGTGGCGTCCCTTCAGCTTTTGGCCATTTATATTATAGTTATCATGTGGGGCGTATGGGTGCATCCTAGTTACATGTTTTCAGTCAGGATTTCATGGTGAATGTGGTGTGTGCCTTGCATCCTTCACAAGGAGCTGATCCCTCCTACCCAAAAACCAGTATATTAAATTAGAGGCAGCTCCTCTAATTTGCATGATGAGGTCACCCCTCCAAGTATTCATGCACGGTGTATTTTCATGACCTATATTGGCTAATGGTAAAATATGTTAAACAGTTTTCACAAGATAAACATAAGGCTTTTCAAACTATAAAACCAGTTTTATGAACATGTTCCAGGTTTTCCAGGACTTATACATATCCGCTGCTATTAAGTCTTTATTATGTTTTAGTCATTTATACTATGTCTATATCCGTGCACTGAGCATTTTGCTCAGGCTTTACTTTCCTTTCCATGTCCCAAAACGGCAGGTACTCAAGGACTGACTGGAGCATTTGGAGGACACGCATAGGATGGGAGCTACCTTAGATTCCTTCTCCTCTTGCCTTCATATTTATGCTTGTCTAGTCTTCCTTTTTGTTCATTTAATTTATTTATGTTTTGGGCTTATGTTTGGGAACCGATGTTTGATTCCGGTTTTTCCCTATGGTCATGTAATGTTTAGGCATTTATCCTTGTATGCTTTGATGACACGTCATAATTACGCGTGACATTCTATTTATCAAAATGGGGTGTTACAATTATGGTATCAGAGCCAAGGCTTCGACCTGTAGGCTCTAAAACTCGACCTGTGACTAGTGGGTAGTCACCAGGAGCTTCCTAAGCCAACGTTTGTTATTCCACGTATTGATGTTTTCAGCGCATTGTTGTTTTAACCATGATGTTTTCAGCACCTTGAGGTTTTAACCTTGATATTTTCATCGATATTGTTTTACTAATATGGATGGACAACCGTCATTCATATTTAGTTATGTGTCATTGTTTCATGCATAATGTTCCTCGTGAACTGTGGCTATGTGTACTGAACCCCAGTAGTTCATAATTAGTCACATAAATTTTTTTTTGATAAGTTTTGACAGATGAGTTTCATTTATTCATGTTTCATGTATCATTATTGCAGGGATTATGACTAAGTAATGGTTGGTACAGGACTGGCCCTATTTAGTCGCATGTGCTTTTATCGAAACTTTTAACTTTGGGACCGACCCATAGGCGTCCCCTCGCCATGTCTTTTGTTTTGGAACCGACCCATAGGTGTTCCATCGCACATATAAAGGTTTTATAAACTACATTACGCATTCATGCACTGTTTTTCATGCATAAAATTTTTCTCATGATTTAAATTGGCATAATTTTTTTTTCAAGTCCCCTCATAAGTTATTATGTTTTTATGTGAAGTATGTTTTCATACTGTCATGGTTAACTTCATTTTCATGCTGATTATGTTATACACTTCTTCGTGATAGATGGTTTCATGTTTCTTCATGATAATTGCGTCTTCATGTTGATTATGTTTTATGCCTCTTTTGTTATTTACGTTGTCCTGCAAGACATTGTTAGATTTCATTGAATCATTATTTCATGATAGTCATGGTTAGTTTTCATTGATCATGCTGTCAGGCAAAGCATCGTTGAATTTTGTGTAACCACACTTTAACGTTTCCGTTATAACCAGAATGATGTCTATGCTAATACTGCCAGGTTATCATGATGGTTTTCCTAACCGTTTAACCGGTATACTTTCCTTAAATCATGACAAATGATCGACCCCATACCGATCATTTCATGTGCATTCAACGTGTACTCCATGTACCGTGTTCCATGTGTATTACACGTACCTAAATCCATGTGTATTTTACTTGCAATACTGCACGCGTATTCGCTAGTCAATTCTGAATCATCTCAGGCATATGTCCACTTGCTAATACTCTACAAATTGCTGATGCCTCTCATAACTTGGAAATGTTACTAAAGGTTGATGCTGCTGACGTTCAGAGACGCTACGAGATGCGGATGCTGTTCACAACTTGGAGATCCTACAAGACGAAGACAAAGGCATCGGAGCAAAGCAATTGGACGAGAAGATGCTTCACCATCAGACGATTCCCATCAATCATTGTCCCTAATTCTTAGTTACATGTCACACGTCATTCGGCTGTCATTTCAGCCATATGAGTGCAAACCGATACCAGCCGGCCACTCAGCTGAATAGTTACATGAATCACGGTCATGAGAATGACCATCATGGAACTGACAGACAGGACGATAGTAACCACTACTATGACAGCAACTATCCTAGAAATCGCAACCGAAACTCTGGCCACGGACGTGATCAGAAATACAAGGATTAGTAGTCCAACCGATCCGCCAATTCTGGCATAATAACCTTATATTGTGGTTATATTTGTTTCACATCTCGAGACACATGTCAAGACATCAGTCAAGACACATGTCTCACGTATACTTTCTAAAGACACATGTCAAGACATCAGTCAAGACACATGTCTCACGTATACTTTCTGAAGACACATGTCAAGACATCAGTCAAGACACATGTCTCACGTATACCTCCTGAAGACACATGTCAAGACACCAGTCAAGACACCAGTCAAGACATATGTCATGCTTATTGTTCCAAGAAACGAGTCAAGACACATGACTCACGTCCAACTATGGAACATTTCTAAGAAATTCAGGGTACCCTCCAAGGGTATATCTATTTTGTTGTGCCATGTATTAATCAGGCCACAAGAATTTCAATACCATTATCGGCACATCAGTGAGAACTGTCACGTTGCCGATGTCACTTTCATTTCTTCCACCATAGTTTATATATTCATGACCATGAAGGACGCCTTTCGTATTCCCACGCATACGAAGGTTTTCCTTCAGTTTAATGATGAGATCCAAGCTGCTAACGCATTTCCTCGGACAGACACGAGATGAATTTTATCCTAATTATGGACTATGAACAGCGCACATGCTACGAATCATAATTATGTACAGTAGTGTTCAGGCCCCTGAATACATTCAGCTTGATTTTCCATCGGGAAAATCTGTACAAATTATCTATGCTTACAAGCATGTGCGTTGTTAGCCATGGTCGCTAAAATTTTCTAGCTATCAGTAAGACACGACCACTTAATTCTTTTACGCATAGCCAGTTGATTATTCCAAAATCTTCCCATACATTCTAGAAGAACTTACAAGGAGAAGGATGGTACCATGAGATTATGTGTCGACTACCGTCGGCGTAAACAAATCCACATTCATGACCGTTATTCTCCTCCGCGTATTGACAAAATATGCAATCGACCTTATAGTGTTAATCACTTTTCCAAGATCAAACTCATGATCATGCTGCCAACAGTGACGAGTGAAAAAGCAGGACATGTCCATGACTGCTATTCGTACACGACTCGGTCATGCTAGATTTATGACTTTAAATTAGTCTCATTAATGCTCCAACGACATTATAAGAATGAGTTTCCATGAACTCTAAGCAAATTCATTAGTGTTTTCATTAAGGGTAACCTGATTTCCTCTAAGCCTAGAGAAGAACAGGAAGACCATATCTGCACTATGTTGCAAATTCTATGACAAGAGAAATTCTACCCTGGAAATTTTTTCCAATATCAATTCTGTTTGATTACAGTAACACACTGAATCACATGGGTTTCTATGGTTAATCTTACCATGACTCAGCTTATGCGTAAAGGAGAGAACCCTACACTACATTAGGTGTTCTATAAAATTATACGCTAAGAGAAGTCTAGATTCAGAGACTAAGAGTTTCGCAAACTCCTATGTATCAAGTTCTACGAAGCAAGATACAGTTACGTTCATATCTAGGTACCTGACATACCAACAGGTTAAAGATAGGACACCAACAAACTGGGATGTTTTCATCATCTGAAATTGTGAATTGAAATGTGACAAGATCTCCACGGATTTTGGTTACCAGATTAACGCAAACTTAGAAGAAACATGATGCTATCTGGGTTATTGTCAACAGTTTGATCAAGTCTGCAGAATCCTTACATCCGTACGGATTTCAGAACCAACAGATTGATCGGACATGTTCCAGCCAAGGCTCATCCGATCACTTGGCAATCCCTCAGTTATCGGGTCAGGCAAATATTCATAATTGTGCTCCTAATTTACTTCACATCCTTGTTTAAATGTCACGACTTGCTTTCACGCTCGTGTTCATGACACTATTCACGTTCATGGTCGTATCTTGGCTTACGATTTTACGTTCATTTTTCACATTTGGGAAGTTTTGCAAGAACTTGAGAGACCAGACCCAAGTTTAGTATAACTCTCCATCATCAGATAGACGTTTCACGTCATATTCCACGTCTCACCTTGTAGCGTTTGGCGTTACCGCAATTATATTCTATGATCACAATATGTTTCACATGTCATGTTCATTCCACGTTCCTCATATCATGATCAAGATATGTTACACGTATCATGGATCACGATATGTTTACTCATACTACACTCGCCATATCTCCACGTAGCACGTTCAAAATTTTTCACGTATCACGTTCAAAATTTTTCACGTACTACGTTTCTTTATGTCTCGCGCATCGTTTCTAATTATCAGTTAAGTCAGATTGTCTTGTATCGTAACGTTTCAGTTACCCTAGCACGTTAACTCTTATTTTCCTCGATCGAATTTAGGGGATCTACCTTCCGTTGATAACCAAGAATTTCTTCGTATTCCAAGTCAAGGTCAGGAGGACCAAGATTTATCATTAGTGTCAAGATCTTCTGAAGGAACCGTTCCAAGAGGGAGGCCACATGGAAACGGACAAGTTCATCCGGACTTTTTTTTTCCGTTTTCTCTCATCAATTAGATATGTCCTTTCCGTCACGTCACGTTCCATGTCCTTCCAAGACATGTCACGTTCCGCGTTCCTTCTGCCAGGAAACCCGCACGTTCAATTATCTTACATACCCTCTCAGTTTGATTCGGGTATGTTTCTCTTTCAGTTAGGTTACCTATAATTCCGGGACGAAATATTCTTTTTAGGGGGGAAGAGTTGTAAAACCCGCATGCTTTTACCATGAATAGTACCCTTAAGATCGTACGTACTAGATTAAAACTTTCCTATTATAGCATGATTACGATTTCGTGTTAGGATTTTACGTATTACGTACGTGTTAGAACACGATAAGTATTTTACTACGCATGAGCACGCAATAATTATTTGACAATAATTAATCACGAACATACGACCATGAAATGATGAACGTAATTTAATCATGAGCTAATATTAATTACGTATATACATTTATTACGAACACAAATAAATATATTAAGTCACGGTTAATATTTAACGAGAACACGTAAAACACGAACACGAGAACAAACGAGAACACACCAATATTGTAGACACGGAAAAACATTCGGGTTACCCCTTGTGGGCCCCATTACCACGAAATTAAGGAGGGAGGATGCGAACATGCGACCATGAAATCATGAACGTAATTTAATCACGAGCTAATATTAATTACGTATATATATTTATTACGAACACAAATAAATATATTAAGTCACGGTTAATATTTAACGAGAACACGTAAAACACGAACACGAGAACACACCAATATTTTAGACAAGGAAAAACATTCGGGTTACCCCTTGTGGGCCCCATTACCACGAAATTAAGGAGGGAGGATGGGCTTAGCCCATCAATTTTTACTTAAAGGAGGTTAAGGAAAATTACACTACTCATTTTTTTCTATAGAAGAATTTTACAGAAACCTAAAATCCTCCTCCTCCTTCTTTTTCTCTTTTTGGCCGCCACCCTTCAACACACCAAAAGGGGTGTTTGTTGATCTTGGATCTTGGAATTCTTGTTGGTGTTCGTGTTTGTTCATCGTTCTTTAGATCCACGTATTCAATAAATCATTTAAACCTTTTTCTTTTGATTTAATCTGTTAATTAATTAGGAACATGTTATGTTTTTTTTCATAAAACCTAATTAAATCATAGATCTAACATGAATTTGGGTTTGAATAAAATCAAAAGTGTTGTTTAGGGGTGTTTTTGTTTTGGCCGAAGCCTACACCGAACCCGAGAGGGTTTCGGTTTGGCCATCCGACCACCACCGAGACCATATGGTCCCGGTTGGTTGGTGTGGGTCCCACGGCAGCATCAAGACAAGGGGTACCCCGATTTGGTTCGGTGTACGGTGTCGATTTCATGTCCGGTTCATGGTTCTTAGTCAAGATCCGGTTCATGTTGTATGTTTAGTTTTTTTTATTTTTATGATCTTATGTTAAAATTAAATTAATAACATGACATGATCAATTTAATAACATGACTTAGGTTATTTTAATTATTAATAATCATGAAATTATTAACCTAAGTATTTTCATATTTTAGACTTATAAATTAATTAATTATTTAAAAACCATGGTTATAATTAATTAATTAACATGACTTAGGTTATATTATTAATAAATAATAATACATGTTTTAACCTAAGTATTTAACTTTATTTAATTAAAAACATGTTATACTTTAATTAAATATTTAACCTATAGTTTAATTTAATTACATGAAATAATTATTAAACTATACATTATATCTTATGACTTAGAAAATAATCATGAAAACACTTAGGCTTATATACTTAGCTTATTTAACCAGCTTATTTCTAATTATGGAAACTTTCTATTTTTAGAAACTTAATTAAATAAGGAAGCTAATCTATTTATGGAAACCTTCTATTTTTAGAAACTTATTTATTTCAGGCAGCTAATCTATTTATGGAAACTTATTTAATTAAGGCAGCTAATCTACTTATGGAAACTTTCTATTTTTAGAAACTTATCTATTTTAAGCAGTAATTCTATTTTTGGAAACTTTCTATTTTTGGAAACTTTCTATTTTTGGAAAATTTCTTATTTTGGAAACTTTCTATTTTTGGTAACTTTCTATTTTTGGAAACTTTATATTTTTGGAAACTTCCTATTTTTTGAAACTTTCTATTTTTGGAAACTATCTATTTTAGGAAACCTGCTATTTTTGGAAAGTTACTTATTATTACACAGTAAGTATAGTAATACATTAAATACCAGAAATACTTAATCAGATTAAACAGAATATAAGATAAACACGGTTTAAGGCTTTAAAATAGTAAAACATGGTAAGAACACATAAAATAAGCTAAGACATGACATAAAACCAGCTACGTATTTAGTAAGTAGATACTTATTCATGTATGTATTTATGTAGCACTAGTGATACGGAAGTAGGATTCCTCTCAGTTCATCTTCTTCGTTCACTGGACATAAGGTACAGATTCCCGTCCTTTCAGTATGGACATTCTTTCCTTATTAGGATTCCCCGTATGCAGCCAACTGTTTTCCCCAGTATATGTTTTATGTGTTTTTGAATTGCTTATGTTTAATTAGAATACCTAAAGCCGTATACATGCATGACTAGTTTCACCTAGTTATGGAGGTACCATAACCATAACATTAGAGGCACTGATGTTATGACTTCACCACGACGGAGTGATTGCTCGTGGCGTCCCTTCAGCTTTTGGCCATTTATATTATAGTTATCATGTGGGGCGTATGGGTGCATCCTAGTTACATGTTTTTAGTCAGGATTTCATGGTGAATGTGGTGTGTGCCTTGCATCCTTCACAAGGAGCTGATCCCTCCTACCCAAAAACCAGTATATTAAATTAGAGGCAGCCCCTCTAATTTGCATGATGAGGTCACCCCTCCAAGTATTCATGCATGGTGGATTTTCATGACCTATATTGGCTAATGGTAAAATATGTTAAACAGTTTTCACAAGATAAACATAAGACTTTTCAAACTATAAAACCAGTTTTATGAACATGTTCTTGGTTTTCCAGGACTTATACATTTCCGCTGCTATTAAGTCTTTATTATGTTTTAGTCATTTATACTATGTCTATATCCGTGCACTGAGCGTTTTGCTCAGCCGTTACTTTCCTTTCCATGTCCCAAAACGGCAGGTACTCAAGGACTGACTGGAGCATTTGGAGGACACGCATAGGATGGGAGCTACCTTAGATTCCTTCTCCTCTTGCCTTCATATTTATGCTTGTCTAGTCTTCATTTTTGTTCATTTACTTTATTTATGTTTTGGGCTTATGTTTGGGAACCAATGTTTGATTTCGGTTTTTCCCTATGGTCATGTAATGTTTAGGCATTTATCCTTGTATGCTTTGATGACACGCCATAATTACGTGTGACATTCTATTCATCAAAATGGGGTGTTACACACACATTCTAGGATCCACATGATCATCCTAGGATGAAAACCAAATCCATGAAGAATCTGCTTCAAAAAACCCTAATCCACTATATCATAAGCTTTTTGTATGTCCACTTTAAATGCACATCTAGGAGTACCCCGATCCAGGTGGTAATTATGCATAAGTTCTTCTGTCAACAATATATTATCTGAGATACTCCTTCCCGAGATAAAAGCTGACTGGTTAGGGCTTACAAGAACCTGAAGACTTATTTTAATACGATTAGAAATTATCTTACTAATGCATTTAAATAAGACGTTACAACATGATATAGGCATGTAGTCATTGATAGCATAGGATCCTGAATCTTAGGAATAAGGGCAATAATAGTATGATTGAGTTCCCATAGCAGTTTACCGTTCCTGAAAAAATTCACAAATTGCATTAGTAATATCATTACCAACCACAGCCCATGCTTTCTTGAAAAACGCTGTTGTATATCCATTCGGACCCGGTGACTTGTCATCACCCATTGAAAACATAGCATCCTTGACCTCTTCAGTCGGAACCTCATAAATCATGCTCATAGCAGTATGATCAGAAAGCCTAATTTTAAACAGATTGGTACTACCAAAGCCTTCAGTAACACCAGCCATTCCAAGAAACGCCTCATAATGAGTAACAAAAGCCCCTGGAACCAATTCATTCTCAAATAAGACACCATCAGCGTTAGTAATTCCATCAATCCTACTTCTACTAACACGGCTTTTAACCGCTTTGTGAAAATAAGCTGAGTTGGAACCCCCCTCTTTAAGCCACCGTATCTTTGCCTTTTGTTTAAGAAAACCCTCTTCCATGAGAATCACATTATTAAACTTCTTAACATAATTAGCTTCAGCCTCCCAAAGCCCTGGATTAAACAGATCTAAGTCTAACATAGTTTGAATCTGGTCTAGCTCCCCTCTCAGACGGGTAACATTAGCATGCAGATTCCCCCGGTCGTATAACAGCTTACGAAGGGGCTTCTTCAGAAGTTTGATCCTTTTGACAACCTTGTATATGTGGAAGCCGCTAATCTGTTTACTCCAACCATTAGAAACAACCTCCAAAAATCGTTCCTGCTGAGTTAACACATTAAAAACTTAAAAGGTTTAGGTTTCATCATAGTAATCGTTGGCATACTCAGGATTGAAGGAGCATGGTCAGAAATTCTGTACGGTTTGAACACCGCATGAGCACCTGCAAACTTGTCACAAAATTCCATGTTAGCCAACACACGATCAAGATTTTTCAAAATACCATGTGAACCCTTAGGTTTTTGAGTCTAAGTATATTGCAGACCCGTTCGCTGTACATCCATGACCTCAATATCCGCAACACACTCTTGGAATTCTCTCATGGCAATATCAATGGTCGACCGACTAGCAGTAGAATCAGCCAAGAATAAAGCCGCATTAAATCTCCCATAAGGCACCACAGACGATTATTAATATAGTATTTATGTTGCCGTAACCCTCTCCATAAAGCACGCCTAGCCACGTACCTATTATGAGCATAGACAAACGAGCAAAACACTTCTTTATGGTCAGCTTTAATCCATACACGAGTATGAATGGTCTGATCATATTGAGTAACAACATTAATTTCCACATCATTATGGTTCCAACCTAAAATGATCCGAGTACCTTTAGAGCACCAGGATCCATTGGACGTCCAATCCCAATGGCGAAAAATCAGTGAACATAATCTATGAAGTTGAGAATCAGTAGCATGGGACTCCCAAATAGCACATATAGATAGACCATTTTAAGAAATAACTTGACGCACTTCCTTTTGTTTTGGGGAGAAGTTTAAACCCCGTATATTCCAGGTTCCAATTGTTGGGTCTAAAATTATATGAGTTGATGTGGCAGAAACTCAAAACGAAGAAAACATCAAGACGTTTGTCAAAGCCGCTGACACGGCTAGTTGAGACGCTGACGGAAAGTGTTGAGACGCTGACAGATGTTTACACGCTGATGGAGAATTCTATTTAGGGAATATATTGAGTATATTATTTATGATATACACAATATATAGTTTATCTAAATAGAAGATTTAGATGTTTATTTGATATTATCTCTTGTAGATTCTGTTCCTTCCACTATAAAAGGAACAAGAGTCTTAGGTTTTATTCATATTATTCATTCACAATGTAAACCTAAAGTGTGTGTCGACTAGACGTGGGATTCAATGTATACACGTCTAGTGGTTGTTTATTATTAATATAATGAGCAACCCAATTGTTTTAATTCATGTGTCTTGTGCCTAAACACCTTGTTCATGATCATTGTTCTTTTCCGCTATGTTATCATATGAATGATGATCAACCTAGATATAATGGTTCATAACCATTGAGTCTAACGATCATAGGACTCCACAATTGGTATCAGAGCCTAAGGCTCTTGATATCTAGGTCCGACGAGGTGTTCGTGTATCGTGAAGAAGAAAAATTCGTATGGAGTTTTTCTGGACGTTTTTGTGTGCGCAGCAGTATTCAGAAGGTCATAACTTTTGATTGAACCGTTGGATCGTCACGAAATGTTTTATGTGTGTTCTACATACATAGATCTAAACATCCACCGGAGGGATTGTCGAGTTTTGTCCCCAGGCAAAAGTTATTAAGCGTCGAAGTTGGCTGATGGCAGATTTTCAGTTTTCTGCTTTTACATAAAATCATGAACTAGGGTTTCTCAAACCCTAGATCTACCTAGAAAGCAGAATGTTATGATTGGTGGCTGTTAATTCTTGATCTAAGGTTTATTTACAAACCCCAATTAGGGTTTCGGTGCTCAAAGTTTTAAACCCTAGATCTGGTAAAAGTTCACTGTTTAAAGAAAAGGGACATGACGTGATGGCTGTACACAAGATAGGGACGTGTGATATAAAAGCAAAGAAAAAGGGCTGGGATGAAACGAATTCATGCGACTCCAAGGAAAAGCATGATTTGCTTTATGCTAGTATAATACAGTAACGTGATATTCAAAGCAAGAAAGAAACAATGAAGTGACGTTATATTCAAAGTGTGTTCACACGGTTATTAAACTGTGATTGGCTATTCAAGTTGTTGATCACATGGTTATGATAGACATGCAGTCACACCATCTAAGCCCAACTTAATCATATTCAAAAGCGTGATGTTTATGATTCTTTTCAAAGAAGTAATTGCTGATCCATGTAGGCCACATACGCTGCTACAAAGCCTGCTAACTGAGACGTACAAAGATTTGCTGTTGCGTTTTAAGGAAGCAAATATGTTGCTATAATGGTCCCATGGAGGTGTGATTAAAGTATATATTTACTTCTTTCACTTTGTCTAGCTTGTTGACCAGCAAATGATAAGCTAATCATTCACGTGGGGTATCATGGTTTCAACATCAAATGGTTAGTAACCTACGCATTAATGGGCAAATGAGTGTTCACACGGTGCATCACTTTTGATTGGTCTAAATCTTTAGCATTCACACGGTTAAACGAATAAGCAATTTTGACAAATGTATTTTGACGTTGACAAAGTTTTGATGCAACGCTGACAAAGTATGGTTTGACGCTGAAAAAGACGTGGACGCTGACAAAGTTTAATATAGACGCTGACAGGAAGGAAGTTTGACGCTGACAGTAAATAAGTCAACGCTGACAGGTTGACAGTGTTGTCCGAGATATGTTCTTCAAACGCTGATAGGTATTATCCGATATCGGACAATACAACTGATAGAGATCTTGGATAAAGGAGGATATTGGACAACACACTGATTGCTGCTGTTTGAGAAAACTGGTACGTTTTAAGCATACAAAAAGGAGGAAAATACACACGAAGGTACATGGAATCTCCATTTTAATAAAAATCACCAAACTGTTTTGGAACCCTAATTCTCTCTCTATGGCGATTTCAGCAACCCTAAACCATTCCGCTGCCTAGATCATTCCTGTTGCTTTTCCATTCATTGATTAACGGTTTTATCTTTTTCAAATCGTTTGTTCTTACCTTGTCGCTGTTCAGTGTGAGGAAGGTAGGCTTGGGATTTTTTCTCTCCCTATTTTTGCTGTGATCAGTGGACAAACCGGGGGTAGGTTACATTCTGGTGAGATCGGGATAACATCCTTAATTAATTCGACGTGAAGCTTAGGTTTTTTTAGTGCGGCGCTATTAGGGTTTGTAGTTATAGTCATAGTAGGGTTTCGTTACTCTGATTATTATTTTATTATTATTTGTCACTATCATGGAAACAACCTAGAGGAATTTTATTGGCTGGTGTTTTCTAAACCCTAATTAGGGTTTGGATCTTGTGTCGGTTTTTTGAGAGATGGAACGAACTACTATTAATAAGGATACGCGTGGGGCATTCGCCTCAAGAATTCGGAACATTGATGGTAAACCAGGTCAAGAGGGTCTGGTCCGGAAAGCGGTTAGATCTGTACAAACTTCGGGTGCGACTGTCACGTTTACGCCCTTGAATGATGTTGTACAACCAATGAATAATACAACAGACGCGGCTGGTCGTTCTTTTGCGGCTGTTGCTTCACAACCATGCAAAAAAACAGTTCATATCCATGAGTTACATAATGATGAGGTTGTGGAAGGGGCACATGTTGCTTTACCTGCTGCAGCAATGGAGGAGATCACAGCTCGCTTTTCGAATACTCTATATGGGTACTTCCTGGGAAAAAGACTAGCATTTCCACTCGTGGAAAACTACGTTAAGAACACATGGGCGAAATACGGCCTCAAGCGAGTTATGCTGGATGATGGATTTTTTTTGTTTCAGTTTGACACTAAACATGGGATGGAGAGTGTGATGAAAGATGGTCCTTGGTTGTTTCGACTTGCACCATTATTTCTGAATGTTTGGACACCTAATACTAGCTTGAAGAAGGAGGAAATCAAACACGCTCCAGTGTGGATTAAGATGAGGCATGTGCCTATTGTAGCATACTCGGAAGTTGGTCTGAGTTTAATCACGACACAGGTTGGACGACCGATAATGCTGGATACGTACACGAGTAACATGTGTGTTCGTTCGTGGGGAAAAAAGGAGTATGCAAGGGCCCTTGTCGAAATTTCTTCTGAAAATGAGTTAAAAGACTCCATTGTTATTGCTATTCCGATTACGAATGGTGAGGGGCATTCGCTGGCCAAAGTTGAAATAGAATACGAATGGAAACCCCCGCGATGTACTACGTGTAAAACATTTGATCACAATGATGAACAGTGTCCAAAACGTCCTATTGAGGTTCCGATTGTAGTTGTTGCTGATAATGACGGTTTCAAAGAAGTTTCCAAAAAGAAGAATAAGGGCAAAGCTAAGCAAGTTTCGGGTATCAAACTTACTAAGCCAGCTGTGAATCTTCAATATAAGAAGGTTGACAAGGGACAATCATCTAAGTCTAATACTAATGCTGCTCAACAATCTGTATCGTCTCAAGGGGTTCCCAACATAGCTTCAGAATCTGGTGTTGTACCAGGTCCGGAGGTAAATGTTACTAATGCTTTTGCTAGTTTGGCTGGAGATGATTCAGAATGGGATGATGCTGCGGGCCTTAATATTAAACAGACGATGAATATTGTTAATGAAAGCGATACGGAAGATATTGAAGGGTCGGTTCAAACGGAGACTCATAACTTAGGGGCAAGCACTCCTTCTAATCCGGGTACTCATGTTTAATGTGGCCTCATGGAATATACGGGGGTTGAACTTCTCCCCCAAACAGAATGAAGTTAGGAATGTCATATCGGAGAATAATCTTTCAGTTTGTGCCATTTTAGAATCCCATGTGATTACGTCCAATCTGCACAGCGTGTGTTCTTCGGTTTTTCGACATTGGGATTGGTCTTCTAATGGTAGTTTATGTTCGAGGGGTACTCGAATTATTTTGGGCTGGAATCGTAATATTGTTGATGCTATGGTTATTTCATACAGTGATCAGGCTATTCACACGCGGTTATGGCTCAAAATGGAACAAAAGGAGATGTTTTGTACCTTTGTATATGCGCATAACAGGTATACGCAAAGACGAGAGTTATGGCACAATTTATCAGTCCATCATGCTTTCATTAATGATAGACCGTGGTGTTTACTTGGTGATTTTAATTCGGCATTGTTTTTGGATGACACAACTTCAGGTATGTCTACTGTTGATATTTCGATGCGTGAGTTCAAAGATTGTGTTAATTCCATTCAAGTGTCTGATGTTAAGAGTTCGGGCTTGCATTTTACGTGGAACCAAAAACCAAGAGGAAGGGATGGTATTCTTAAAAAGATAGATCGTGTTATGGCGAACCTTGGTTTCTTTACTACATTTATTGGTACTTTTGCTGTGTTCAAGCCATATCGAATTTCTGATCATGCTCCAGCGGTGCTGAGTATTCCCAATTTGGGGAAGTCGAAACCAAGGCCTTTTAAATTTTTTAATATTATCACTCAAAGTGATAAGTTCAGAAATGTTGTCATGGAGCAGTGGTCGCGTCAGGTCAGTGGTTTTGATATGTTTAAGATTGTTACTAAACTAAAGTACCTAAAGAAGCCTTTTCGAAAGATTCTGTTTGATAAAGGTAATATTCACGCGAATGTTATCAAGCTGCGGGAGGATTTGGACCATGCTCAAACTGTTTTGGACAAGGATCCCTCTAACAGTAAGTTTAGGGAGAATGAAGTAGTGGCTGTTGAAGCTTATAATAATGCTCTTCTTTTGCAAGAACAGTTCCTTCGCCAAAAGGCCAAAACGGATTGGCTCCGTGATGGCGATTCGAATTCGGCGTATTTTCACAAAGCGGTTAAAAGTCAAATTATCAGAAACCGTATTGATGTTGTTGCTAATAATGAGGGTGTCGTTTTTGAAAATGCTAATGTTCCTCAGGCATTTGTTATGCACTATGAACAGTTTCTTGGTCTTGCAGGTGATCCCATTGCTTTTGATACTAGCAATTTATTTGTATCATCTGTTTCGGAAGAAGATGCTCTCCATATGTCTCGTATGGTCACTAGACAAGAAGTAAAGGAGGCGATTTTTTCTATGGGCAATGATAAGGCTCCGGGTCCGGATGGGTATACAGCGGCGTTTTTTAAAGAAGCTTGGGATATTATTGCGGATGATGTTACTAAAGCGGTTTCGGAATTCTTCACGAATGGTAATCTCCTCAAAGAGTTAAATCACACCATCATTACGCTTATTCCTAAAGTTCGAAATCCTGCTCGTATCAATGACTATCGGCCGATTTCATGTTGCAATGTTCTTTTTAAATGCATTAGCAAGATCATTGCTAATCGCATTAAGGAGAGTTTGAAGACTATTATTAGTCCTAATCAATCTGCATTTGTTCCCGAACGAAGTATTTCTGATAATATACTCCTCACTCAAGAATTAATGCATAACTACCATTTGGACCGTGGCATTCCTAGATGTGCGTTTAAAGTTGACATTCAAAAGGCTTACGATACGGTTGATTGGAACTTTTTACGAACAATTCTGGTGGGTTTTGGATTTCATTCTCGTGTGGTTCATTGGATCATGGAATGTGTTTCTACGGCGTCATACTCGATATGTATAAATGGTGAGCTTCATGGGTTCTTTAAAGGGCAGCGTGGTCTTCGTCAAGGTGACCCGTTGTCGCCTTATTTATTTACTATGGTTATGGAGATTCTGACGCTCATGCTTAAGCGAAAGGTGATGTTGAGTTCTTCATTTACTTATCATCGATACTGTTCTAAGCTTGATTTGATTAACCTGTGCTTTGCGGATGACCTTTTCCTCTTTGCGCATGGTGATGTGCATTCTGTGACCGTCATTAAAAACTCTTTGGAGGAATTTAAAATAGCGTCAGGATTAACTCCGAGTATCCCTAAGAGCACCGCTTACTTCTGTAATGTTCTTAACAATGTAAAGCTTGCTATTCTTGATATTCTTCCTTTCGCTGAAGGAAGATTCCCGGTAAAATACCTTGGAGTTCCTTTAATTTCTACAAGGCTTGTTTTTAATGATTGTAAGGAGTTGAAGGAGAAAATTGAAGATCGGCTCTTGAAATGGAAGCATAAAGCGCTTTCGTTTGCTGGTCGTTTGCAACTGATAAAATCGGTGATTAGTGCTTTGCATATTTATTGGGCGTCCGTGTTTATTCTTCCTACTCGTGTCCTTCATGATTTAGAACAGATGATGCGATTGTTTTTATGGAGCCAAGATATGCGGAAAAGGAAATCTAAAATTGCTTGGGAGATTGTTTGTTTACCTAAGAATGAAGGTGGTCTTGGCATACGTAGGCTTGAAGTGTTTAATCAAGCGCTAATGTTTTCGCATATATGGAAGCTGTTGGCTGGGAAGAATTCGTTGTGGGTCCGCTGGGTCCAAGCTTATAAGCTCAAAGGCAGAAGCTTCTGGGACATTCCGTCTCGTGGTAACATGTCTTGGGGTTGGCGCAAGGTTCTTCAACTTCGCCCTCTAATTCGTAATTTTGTTTGGAATAAGGTAGGCAATGGTATGTCTACATTTCTGTGGGCGGACAATTGGCACGTGGAATGCCCGTTGTCTAACATGGTCTCTTCACGTGATATCCATGCTGCAGGTTTGAACACTAATTCTTGCATTCGTGACCTATATCAGAATGATGCGTGGAACTGGCCGCATTCTATTATTGCGAAGTATCCTGCTATTGCTGCGTTGAATATGCCTACGTTGTCTGATGTCCCGGATAAAGTTGTTTGGCGTGATGTTGATGGTAATTACTCGGAGTTTTCAGTTACTTTGGTCTGGAATACAATTCGGTACAGCAGTCAGATTGTCCCATGGAGTGATATTGTTTGGTTTCCTGCTTGTATTCCCAAACATGCCACTAATTTATGGCTGATTTTTTGGCGAAGATTGAAGACGCAAGACAGAATTCGTGTTTCAGAAGTTAATCAGAATATGGTTCAAGTATGTTCGTTGTGTGAATTGGTCCCGGATTCCCATGATCACCTCTTTTTTGAATGTTCATTCTCTCGGCAAATTTGGAACCGATTGAAGAAATTTGCTGGTATGGATTCTATTGATCCAGTCTTTAGTCATATTACTTCATTTGTTCAGCCATTTGCCAAGCGGAGGTTATTTAAAAGCATTGTTTCTAAGCTGATCATGGCTGCGTGTGCCTACTTTATTTGGCAAGAGCGCAATGTTCGATTATTCACCAAGGTCAAGAGGCAAGTGCCAGAGCTGGTTCAAACCATTTGGAACGAGGTGCGGCTGAAGCTTCTTTCTTGTAAGTTTAAGCGTTCGGTGGATGCGCTTATGTTCGCTCATCTTTGGAAGCTGCCCGATTCTATTTTTATTTCTTAATGTTGTTTGTTAAGTGGTTCTTTCCTATTGGTGTTATTGTTTTTGTACGATAGGATTTTCATATGAGTTGTCGTATGAGTAGATAGTTGTTCAAGCTTAGCTTGAGGTTAATGTGACACTCAGTCACATTCCATTGTACTTCATTGTTTTTTGGGATTAATATATTTTACCGGGGAATGCCCCTTTACCCAAAAAAAAATCTCCATTTTAATATAGAATATCAAGTTGATATTTATGGCTCGGATATTTTTAAATGGATTAATGATTTTAAAGCGAGTTAGCAATTATTCGTGGGAATTTGATGGATATTTAAACTATGTAATCGGGATAGCCTTGCAAAAGAGTTATTCAGCATAACACTTTTACATATGGTATGAAGATGTTATTTCATTCAAATTCGTCATGAAGAGGTGTTAGCTTAAGGGGAAGAATTCTTTTGGTAAGTTTGATGATTGAAGAAGATTTTCGCGAGTTTGTATTCTATCATATCTTAAAGTCATGCACTTCCAGCCATAGACTTTAAAGGTAACTTGTTCGTGCTTTACATAGTTGGTGACGAAGACTTGTCATAACACTTGAAGGAGTTACATTATCGTGCTCAGTGTCTCACAAAGGATGAGAATATTGACAAGGGATCGAGGTCTACTTATACTTTGTACCATGAGTATAAGTTCTTCATCACATGGATAAACAAGACATGGAACATAAGTTTGGGTTATTTTACTTCTACATCAAGAATACTTTATTTATTTTTCTTCAGGATCTTTACACAGAGCCTACTTTTGGAGAATTTTCAAGATTGCCTACATTGTTTACTTCCTTGTTGATGTGACAAAAAGGGGAAGAAAATACGTGCTACACTTGAGGGGAAGCAATCTGAAGATCATGTACAACTTACAAGAGATATACAAAGAGTTTTGCCGACATCAACTAGGGGAAGATTGTTGGGTCTAAAATTATATGAGTTGATGTGGCAGAAACTCAAAACGAAGAAAACATCAAGACGTTTGTCAAAGCCGCTGACACGGCTAGTTGAGACGCTGACGGAAAGTGTTGAGACGCTGACAGATGTTTACACGCTGATGGAGAATTCTATTTAGGGAATATATTGAGTATATTATTTATGATATACACAATATATAGTTTATCTAAATAGAAGATTTAGATGTTTATTTGATATTATCTCTTGTAGATTCTGTTCCTTCCACTATAAAAGGAACAAGAGTCTTAGGTTTTATTCATATTATTCATTCACAATGTAAACCTAAAGTGTGTGTCGACTAGACGTGGGATTCAATGTATACACGTCTAGTGGTTGTTTATTATTAATATAATGAGCAACCCAATTGTTTTAATTCATGTGTCTTGTGCCTAAACACCTTGTTCATGATCATTGTTCTTTTCCGCTATGTTATCATATGAATGATGATCAACCTAGATATAATGGTTCATAACCATTGAGTCTAACGATCATAGGACTCCACACCAATATTAATCATTAGTACCATGAACAACGGGATTGCTTACCCCCTCCGTAACCTCGCTCTTCTTATTATGTGGACGATCATCAATAATAAGATCCTCATCAACCTCAGAATCACTTTCATTTAAAATATCAGATTGGAGTACTTGCTTAGTTGTTGCCACATCCTCCCCAACGTCATTCTCAATATCAGCAGATTCAAGCAAATCAAAAGAGTTAGATGTCGCCACTTCAGCTCTAGCAACCTCCTTCTTCCGACGATCTTCTAGTTTATTAGTTTTGGAAGATTCACCTTTTTCAATTCGACGAAATTGCAAGTTCGAAGAAGACTTAGAGAATTTAACCCCTTCAATTTTTTTATTCTTGTTCCCATGATTCGATCTCTGTCTCCTCTTTCGGACCTCAATGAACCCAACTTCAACATTCTTCTCTACAACATCCACCTTAGGTATTTTGGGACATTTTTCATCAACATGATCAAATACAAGACATGTAGCACACCGTGGTGGGTGCTACTCATATTCAATATCTATGGTTGCAAGAGTATGCCCTTTATCCTTCCCCATCGGGATAGCCAAAACAATAGAGTTCTTAAGCTCCTCCGCTGCATCAACCTCAATCAACGCCCTAACATATGTACTTCTCCCCAATGAAGATAAACATATAGTTATTGTAAATTAGTCAAGCATTAATGGCTTACCAATATGAGTAGTGATAAGGCTAAGCCCTATCTCCGAATACGCAGCAATAGGCACATGGTGCAACTTCACCCATACCGCTGCCTCTCTAATCTCGTCCTTCTTCAAAAGAGCATACGGTGTCCAAATATTCAGAAGCAATGGTACATTGTGAATTAACCATGGCCCTCCCTCTATAACCTTATCCATCCTATCGTTTGATTCAAACTGAAACAAAAAGAATCCACCATGCAGTTGAATGCGTTTGATACCAAACTTCGCCCAGGCATTCTTGATATAATTTTCCACCAACGGGTATGCTAATCTTTTGCAAATGAAATAACCAACCAGCGTATTACTAAAACGCGTATTCACTTCTTCCATTGCTTCCAATGGAAGTACAACCGTGGCACCCATAACCTTCTCATCATTTCGCAATTCCACAATGTTCACTGTCTTCTTCAATGGAACTTTCTGAACCACCGAAGCAAACAATGAACCTTTACTTGGCAATGCTTCATTCAATACATCCTTTGCAGTAGGCACCTTATCAACCTGTATGGAAGAAGCTGCTGATGTACCAGTATTCAGATATTGATTAGAGCTCAGATTAACCCCCTTTTGGACAGGCACTTCTCTCGCAACCTTCCTCATGGGTTTCCCATACTTACCAATAGCTTTGCCATCGACATTCTTTAGTTTTGTCGTAGGAAATGTATTTTTCACCGAAGGCGGACTAGAATTTCCGTCACTGCCCTTCGGTTTAACTCCTTTTCCCATCGAATCCACTTCCCTCACAAGACAACAGACGAAGAACAAAGAAACCCTAACAAAATTAGGGTTAATTCACGCAGCCACAACCCCACTAACCAACTTCCATAATAATAATAAAATAATTGTTATTAAATTCAAGCGCCACCAAAACCCTAATACTATAAACAAAAAACAAACCCTAAAAAAACCAGTAATCAAACCCTACCAACCACGTCGAACTAAATAGTGATAATTATCAAACCCTAAATAACCACAACACCCCACGAGCCAACGGATCACAAAGAGTATAGGGAGAATAAATCTAAGCCTATACCTTATCACACGTTGGTTGATGAAATGCTACTAATTAATCAAGGAACAACCTAACACTCCCACGGACGAATTCATCACAAGGAAATAGGGACGAATAAATTTGAAGCCTATAAACTATCATAAACCCGCTGATGAGAAAATGAAATATTCAAAGTGATAATCAAGCCTTATTCAGTGAATGATGATTAATCAAGGAAGATCAAAGATGTCGAAAAGATAGTGTTTTGAAAATCGCCCATAGTAGTGAGATATAGGGTGTATTTGTGAAGGCTCAGTAAGGAAAAGTCTCATTTTTGGGAGTATAAAAGGATGAAGAACCAAGTTTGGGTAACCTAATCTTAATCTTAAGGTTTCTTTTGGAAGAGGAAATTCTGGGAGAGTTGGTTGTTCTAGTGGACACCATGGTTGTGAAGAGGTTTAAAAAGAAGTTTAAGGGATGAAGAATAAGATCAACAAGGAGGGGTTTAAGAAGAGGAAGGGATGATCCAAACTAGTAATGGGTTAAAATCATTTTAGGTGAATAATGAATTTAGGTAGCCTAGTTTAGGAAAGTGCATGTTTTTGCAAAAAATTTATCAACGTTTACACATATTAAGGGAAAATAGTGTAAAGAAAAGATTCTCTCGGAAAAGGTGATGGCGGTTCCTTATGTAGGGCCGCGGTTCTTTATCACTAAGGAACCGCGGGGAAGATAAAGAACCGCCCCCAAAGGGTTCCAAAAAATACACTTCCTAAAACATTTGCCAGCCCAGATTTCACACAAAGGTTTATCAAGCCAAAGTGAACTATTAATCAAAATATAGGAAGCTAACTAACACATAAGATGCACAAAGCTATGTAAATCGAAAGTTCGATTCCATAGACAATTAGGATTAAAATACTAAATAATCCAAACATAAAGTATTAGTTAATACACATAACATCCTAAAAAATAAAGAAAGATAAAGAAAATAGTTCAACAATCCAAACATGTTCACAAACATGTTAACCATGATTATCCAAAGCTTCACTTCTTCTTTTTGCCAAGTACCTTGATCAATTTGCTTATGCTCTTGAACGAACCTCTTGACTCCACTCGATGTTCATACAACTCACCTTTGGTTTTGAGATGAGCACGATAGACATCCTCAAGTCCGAAGTTACCCGGAAGTCTACTAGTGGCATGGTGAGGAGGGGGGTAAATTTCGTCTAACCCTTCCATGAAAGAGTTCATGGATGGGTAGGAGTCACTCGAAGATCAAACATGAGCACTAGTACCTACGCCACCACCATCACTTGGTGGCATATTAATGTCCTCATCGTCGGACTCTTGTTGTTCATTCTTTCTCGAACCTCGATCACTTCTAGGATTTTGTGGTTTTACCTCTCGAATATGTAGCATGACCTAATGAACCGGTTGAAAACAAGAAAGATTAAGGCCAGGAAAGTCTTTACCAACCTTCTTAAAAAGGCGAGTAAGGAGCATTACATAGGGAAGATTTGTTTTGGGCTTGGAGAGAGCATAGTTGATTCGTCGAGCGATATAAAATGTGAGATTGTACTTGGTGTTGATAGAGATGCAAAATAACATATGCGTCATACGCGCCGGAATATGATCCCGGTTTCCACCAAGACAAAACACATTTTCCCCAAGGATGTCGGCCCATCGGACCATACAATCATTAAGGTCGCTTAAGACAACCTCATAATGTTTCATCGAACGTTTGTTTGAGTGGAGGCTTCTTACAACGTTTCCACTACGCGCTTTAGAAATGACATCAAGGATGAAGTCAAGGTCAATCTCTTCATTGTCATTTGGAGCATAATCGAAGGGATCAATGAGAGCATCAAGCTTCCATTTATCCGTAAATCGACAAATGCCCTTACATGGAACACGACGAGCTAGACCAAAATCTTCGAGAGAGTATGAAATGAGTCGACCATCAATGATGAATTTAACATATATTCTATCGTTATCAGAAATGATAGAATATGTGCTAAAGAACTCCAAAATAAATTTGGAATATATATCCTCCTTGATGTACAACAAACAATCAAACTCAATTTGTTCGAACATCGACTGAGTATATATATATAGCCCTCAATATCCTCTTGGACAAATCTACCCTCGTGAAAGCAACGTTTTTGAAGTGAGGCATAGGTATTGGAAAGTTGAGGGGAAGGACAAAGACTGGCTAGGTTTGGCATATATTGTCTAGTGTTTTGGTGATCTTGTTGATATTCTGAAGGCATGATTAGTACCTAAATAAACACAAAAATATTTCCCCAATCACTCATATGTTAAATATAATCCAAAAATCAAAAACAAGATGAGAATGTGTTTCATCAATTTCTTGACAAACAAAGGATTAATCCTTATCATTCCTATGTTTACAATGTACCTAGTTCATCATTGACAATAACATATTAAGCATGTAAAATCAACAATGAACTTGAACATTGGTTTTTCAAAACAAAGTTTTTAGGTAAGCATTAACAATGTCATTACCAACTTGTTCATGGGTTCATATCAATTCCATCAATTAACCAAAATTATTAAGCCAAAATTCGGATTGTTCTACAAATGGGTTTTAGTGAAATCTCAATGAATATGAACCTAAGGAATCATAGTATAATCACTATATCAACTCACATTCCTAGTAATGTTCTAATTCAATATCAATTTTAAAAATCCACAATTATGAATGTATGAACCCTAGAACAAATTAGATGAAATTGAATGAAATGACTTACGGATAATTGATCTTGGATGAAGGATGAGTGAAACCCACAAATTTGAATCAATTAATCTTGAGTGATTGAAGGTTTTTAAAGTTCAACAATGGTGGAAAATAGAGGAAATCATCGACTCTATTGGAGAAGAGAGAGAGGGTTTGTTTGAAAAATGATTTTTAATAAAAACCTGGCGCTATAGTCAAAATCTCTGACCGCGGTTCCTTATCGATAGAGAAACGCGCTTTGAGCCGCGGTAGATGAAGAACCGCCTATAGTGGCGAGTTTTTATCAAAGAAAATCAAAGAATTTTGCAAAACTAAATTTTTCTAAAATCCTTAAAATATATCTTAAGCCTTTAGGAAATCATTGGACCACCACAACACTAGGTAATAATGCCTTAATGAAGGAATACGAGTTGAATCGAGATAGGAAAAGACTGAAACGGACAAACGACTACTCGTACCAAAGAAGCAAAGAGGAGAGAAGTCAAGGGGAGTGAATCAAGATCAATAACAGTGCTCAAGAGACAAATGACAATATTCAAATCGAGGAGACGAAGAGCTTGTGTCATATATAATGGTTTAAGACGTGCCTTTCCGGTGAAAGTCTAAACGGATTTGGTAATAAACTATACCAAGCAATTTTGATACATAGAATAAGATCACTTTCAAGAATAGTCTTACTCTAATTCAAAATGTGAGCAAAGTTTAAATTCACTTTCTCTCCCACATGATCAGACAATTATTGCTAGGATTAACAACAACAATATCCTTGGAATATTTCAATTCCAAATGTGTAAAATCCAACTACAACTTATGAAGTACTTTGGTATCTCATGGGCTTAATCAATTATAAAACCCGCATTAAAATACCATGAACAGTACACATGAACAGTGAACATACAAAATACTGTAAAAATAAAACTTTCCATTCATAATATAATACATGCGTCACGACATTAAATAACGAACATTCATGAATAATATAAATGTGACACGATCACGATAACCAAATTCACGATAAATAACCACGAACGTACACGACCACTTAGCTTAATATTTAAAAAGCTTTGGTTTTCCCTAGTGGGCCTCATGTACCCGCGGCTAGATAAGAGAAGGGGGAACAAATGGGCTTTTGGTCCATAACCCATATTAAACAAAACACAGGGAATTATTTTCATAATTTAGGTTTCAAAAAAATTTGCAAAACCCTTCTCCCTTGTTCACTCTTGCCGTCGGCCACATCAACACCAACAAGGTGTTCACGTCGATTTTTATCATTGATTTTAGGAGTACGTGTTCGTGCTCATAAGCCTTTTCATTCCACGCTATCGGTATAATCGTAAACCCCTTTTCTTTTAATTCTTTTATTAAATTTATGTTATAATCATAAAAACAAACAATGGAATCATGTTAGATAATTAAAACCATGAAGTTAAGGGTGTTTGTTTCGGTTTTTGGGTTAGCCAAGACACAACCGAGAGTCAAAGGACTCTCGGCTTGCTTTTGATTCGACACCACCGAGACCAAAGGTCTCGGTTTGGTTTGTTTGTTCGGACGCAGCACCAAGGGACCCCGACCAAGGGTCGGGGTATGTTTAGGGTGGTTTTGGTTTTGGACCGAGTGTCAACCGAGACGTATAGGGTCTCGGTGGGGCTTCTTTGGCTAACAGTGGGAACCAAACAAGCCATAGCAGGGTGAACCGGTCACAACCGGTAGGAACCGGACTAGTACGAACCGGGCTCGGTGGGGCGGTAGTGGGTACCGAGAGCCACCAGTGGCAACCGGTTATACGGTCTAGCCACTAGTAGGGTTTTTTGGCTCGGCTATATGTTTCGGCTTATATGTGACTCGGGTTTCGGGCTCGGGTTAATTTTTAAAACACGGGTTCGGGTTTCGGGATGATTATTAAAATCAGAAAATATGTTTAATTAAATTAACTACTAGACTTTTAATTAAATTAAATTTATGACTTAGGTTAAATATTAAAATTAATATTTCATGTATAACCTAAAGTATATTACTTAGCTTAATTTAATTAAAACAAGTCTTTTTTATATTAAATTCTTATAACATGTAGTTTAATTAAATAACCAGTTATTTAATTATTAAGCTATAACCATGACTTGTATTATACTAATTAAAATTACTTAGTATTAATAATCCAGCTTATTTCTTATTATGGAAACTTACTATTTTTGGAAACTTTCTATTTTTGGAAACATACTATTTTTGGATACTTACTATTTATGGAAACCTGCTTTTTTAGGAAGTTACTTAGTATTACAATACAAGTTTTATAATACACTAATACATGAATAATACACAACAGAACATCAGAATAACTACAGTTAACGCAGTAAACACTAAAACATGGCAGAATAGTAAAACACATGTAATTCAGACAACTCATACACGTTCCTATTCTTATGTAGTATTATCCGTCAAGGCGGAGTAGTTTCTTCATCGTTTTCGTTAGCTTCTACTGGACATAAGGTACGGATTTCCCGTCCTTCAGTAAGGACAACCTCTTCCTTTATTAGGATTTCTCGTATGCAGCCAACTATTTTTCCCAGTAGTTACAAAGTAAATGCTTATGTTTTATTAGTTACCTTAGCCATATACATGCATGACCAGTTTCACCTAGTTATGGAGGTACCATAACCATAACACTAGAGGCACTAGTGTTATGACTTCACCACGGCGGAGTGATAGCTCATTGCGTCCCTTTTAGTTATTTGGCCATTATATTTATTATGTTATTATGTGGGGCATATGGGTGCATCCTAGTTACATGTTTCAGTCAGGATTTCATGGTGAATGTGGTGTGTGCCTTTTATCCTACACAAGGAGCTGATCCCTCCTACCCATTACCAATTAATTAGAGGCATCCCCTCTAATTTGCATGACGAGGTCACCCCTCCAAGTATTCATACACGTTGTTGACCTCATGACCTATATTGGCTTTTGGTATATTAACTAATATTTTTTAGGTAAAGGGGAACCCAAACCCCGGTAAAATATATTCCCAAAAGCGTTGAAGTACAATGGAATGTAGCTGCAATGCTACATTAACCTCAAGCAAAAGCTTGAACAACCACTATATCATATGACATGCCATATGATCCTACTAAATAATTACAAAACAAATAACACCAATAGGAAAAAACCACCTAAAGGTGCATGAACAATGAAAGTAGAACGACATCAAGACTAGTACTTAGAGCGAACATCAGGCTGACGAGAACCATGCCGATCATCAATCGATATGACTTCTTCCACCTCACTATCACTAGTATTAACCACATCTTCCTTGGTGTTAAGACCATCCTCCCAATCTGTACCATCATCTATATTATCCAAAAGAGCACTAAAAGGATTATGAGAACTCTTCTCCTTATAATTAGTCTTAGCTATAAAACTCGAGGCTTTGTTATTCAAGAAACCCTTCTTAAGCATAGGAGCTGCCTTTTTAGGGTTCTGACCCGTAGCTTTAGAGGTCTCGTCCCTCTTAACATTACGAAACTGAAGATTAAGAGCCGGTTTAGTTAACTTGATACCTGCAACTTGTGTTTTCTTCTTCTTACCCTTATTCTGCTTATTCTTAACCACATCAAAGCCATCATCTAATTTTTTGGTAAAGGGAGTTACCCCGGTAAATATATTAACCAAAAAACCCGAGTTAAGTACAAATGGAATATGGCTGAAGTACCGTATTAACCTCAAGCCCAAAGCATGATCAACAAGTGCTTATGACAGGCCATAAACACATCAACACTAAACTATCAGTACAAATCGAAAACTAGTGTAAAAACAGCATTAGCAAATTCCAATAAGAAGAACTCTTGAAACCAGGCGATCACCCACAAAACCAGCAGCAACATAATGGAAGTAAAGGATCCAGATAAGACTGCCTCCTTAATAAACCATTTTGAGAAAACCCCATCATCTACCACAACACTAGTAGCATGAGCAACCACTTCCTTGGGCATTTTTGGGCACCTATCATTAATATGATAAAAAATCAAGCATGTAGTGCATCTAGGTGGTTTCCATTCGCACTCGATATCAATCGTAACCAAAGAATGACCTTTATCACGACCTTTAGGAACATCAATTACCATCGATTCCAGTAACTCAACATCAGCTGAACCTCAATAAGCGCACGAGCATAGCTGCTACGACCCCATGAGTTAGCACAAATATTACTCGTAGAAGAATATAGCATAATAGGATTACCAATTTGGGTAGTGATAAGACTAAGACCAACCTCCGAATAGATAACAATCGGCACATGATGAAGTTTAACCCACACCGGTTCTTTCTTGATCTTCGCCTTTTGCAAATCAGTAGTACGTGACCATATGTTCAAGAAAATAGGTACGTTTCTAATCAACCACGACCCATTTTCAAGAACTCCTTCCATTCCTTCTTGTGAATTAAATTGGAAAAGGAAGAAATCTTCATGAAGTTGAACACGTTTCAAACAAAATCGAGCCCACGTATTTTTAACATAGTTTTCCACAAGCGGGAAAGCTAACCGTTTTCCAATAAAGTGACCATATAGCGTGTGCGTAAAATGTGATTCAATCGTTTCAACAGCATCATACGGGATTGCAATTCGAGCTCCCTCAACGTGTTCCTCACATCATAATTCTGAAATCTTTACAACCTTTGAACTCGGCTTATTATGGACACCCATGTTTTGAACAGCCTTGCCTTGAAGGACCGATGAAAATGAACCTATCTACTGATCAACATAGGTTTTGACATGAATCTGATCCCTTATCGATTCATTCTCCTGCTTATTATTGCCCGTAACATGACCATCTTTATTCTGATCCAAAAACACCCCTGGCCGCATCTTAATACTTGTATCACAAGTACTATGCATTGATACACCTGCTGATTCCGGAACAGCAGTCACATCACCAATTGCAGACCCATCATCACCCACTAACGTACCTACAGGAACATCATCAGCGCACGAAAAAACACTTGTAGGTGACGTAGTCGCTGATTTTTTAGAACCCCCGACACTTATATCAACAGCACTTGTATTAGGGTTTGACAAAACCCTAGCAGCAGCTGATACATTTTTGTTATGAACCCTAGTTGGATCACCCACATGTGAAGATCAAGGCTTTTTAAGAATAGACTTAATAATTTTCGGTGCAGTAGGTTGTTTCACAACCCCCTAAATTTTCCCACCTTCATCTTTTGCACATTTATTCTCAAAACTCATCTCACCCCCTTCTTAAAACCGGCAGCTGAAGATGATGTTAAGAACCACCCGGACAACAACAACAAGATGGAATAACATAAAACCCGAAAAAAATAAACCAAAGTTACCAGCAGCCACCCTAAAATAAAACCCTAATACACGTAAAACCCTAACAAAACCTCAAAAAACCCCAAAAATGTGTTATTGTATCGAATCAAAGATTCAAATACAAGAAACAACGTTTATAAGATTAGAGAGACGTAGTTAAAGATTGAAACAAGGATTAGAGTTTCAAAAGAAATGGCGGCTGGGATTAGGGTTTACTGCCATTATTAGGGGTTTTTTAAGCTAGTCTAGTATATTAACTAATACAGATTTTCATAAGTAACATAAGCTATGTTTTCAGAACTAAAACCAGTAAACGTGACATACAACTAGGTTTTCCCAGGACTTATTCATTTCCGCTGCAATTCATGCTTTATATGCTTTATATGCTTTCATTCCTTTATGCCTTTACGTTATGCTATATATCCGTGCACTGAGTGTTATGCTCAGCCGTTTTCCATTTCCATGTTCCCAAACGGCAGGTACTCAAGGTCGCAAGTAGGAAGTTCAGAGTATGTGTATTCAAATTGGAAGCTATCTGGCCTCTTTTACCTTATGCATTTATTCCTACTTTTTCATACTTTACTTCTTTTGGACATTGTTTAGTCCTTTCATATATAGTACTTGATACTACTTATGTGTGAGTTACTAGACTACCAATGTTTAATTCCGATATTTCTATTTATGGTCATGAATGCTTAGACATTTACCTTGCATGCTTTGATGACACGCCATAATTTACTGTAGCAATCTATCTTAACAAATGGGGTGTTACAATTATGGTATCAGAGCCAAGGTTTCAACCTATAGCTCTATAAAACATGACCTGTGACTTATGGGTAGTCACCAGCGTCTTCCTAAAACTGACAGTTGGTTTTCATGCATTCCTGCATTTTCATTTTATTTCATGCACTCATATCATTGTCACAGGTTTATGACTAAGTAATGGTTGGTACAGGACTGGCCCTATTTAGTCGCATGTGCTTTTATCAAAACTTTTAACTTTGGGACCGACCCATAGTCCCCTAGCTATTAATTTTGTTTTGGGTAAACTGACCATAGGCGTTTACCCTCGCGCATATAAAAGTCTTTATAAACTGCATCACGTATTTTAAACTATTTCATGCATTATAAACTGCTTTATTGATTTATACATTGCTCATGCATTTTTATGTCATCTCATTTCAGATTTATGATTTACGTTTCATTTTGTTTTAAACTGTTAGATGGTGAACACACGCAATGCTCAAGAGTTGGCTGCAACTGTCAATGCAGCTCTGCAAGCCATCCTTCCCCAACTTCGCAATGAAATCAGGGACGAAGTTCATGCTGAAATTCAAGCTCAGGGCGTTCAGTATGGCCCTCATCCTGAAAACTACTACAACAACAACAATCCTCCTCCACCACCCCTGTTACTCTCATTACTTGGTTGGAGCGCTTCAACAAACAGAGACCCCGTTCGTTTGAGCAGACTGACAGCCCCAACGAGGCTGAAGCTTGGATTTCCCACATCGAGAAAATATTCGATGCGATGGGTTGTGACAGTGTTTTCAAGGCAAGACTGGATTGCTATAAGTTTAAAGGTGATGAGCTGCAGTGGTGGAAGTCTGTCAAGCAGGCCAATGGTGGTGATAATTGTGTTGCACTGCTGACATGGGACCAGTTTAAGGAGCTCTTCCTTAACTAGTACATTCTACATGCTGAACAGGAGAAGCTTAAGCGGGATTATCATAATATCCGACAGGTTGCTGGGGAGAATAGCAACGAATTTATGTAGAGGTTTCTCCGTTTGGCTGGTTTCTTGGGAGCAGCATCTGGTACTGTTGAGGAGCAAGCTGAGAAGTTTCGCTGGCTCTTCGCACTTTGTTTACCAACAGTTTGGTTTGTGCTACATTCACTACAGTAACACAGGTGGCCGATGCAGCCCGTAAGCTTGAGATGCTTCAGGAACGAAAGGAAGTTTGGTGATGAAAGAGCAGTAAAGAGGTATCTTCAATCACCAATTGTAAACCATTCATCTCCATTAGTATTTACGTTTTCATATCATCCTCTGTTCAACTTTATATTCCAGGCTGAAGACTGACGACCGTAAGCCTACGGCCGCTCAGCAGCAAGCATCTAAGGGAAACGGTCAGACCAACGACCGTTCTGGTTCTGAGAGGCGTGGCGGCAATGATAATTACCGTAACAACGCTAATAACTCGAACAACAGCAGGTCCCTACATTAAGCTTCTTTCATGTTAAAATATCTCATGGTATGGTATTTTGACACTCCAATGACTTTAATTCAGGAACAACAACAACAACTGTAGGGATCAGGACCGTAAAGGCTCGCAGCCTAACCGTTCTACCTCATCTGGTAATTATTAAACCTTCGATGTAATCATGTTTATGTTCCATGACCATGTCTCATGCATGTAATCCTGAAACAGACTCTTAGATAACTAGGACGCCTGCTGGAGGATTCACGCATCCTATCTGTCCTACTTGTTCGCGCAGATATTCTGGTATTTGTCGCCGAGGTACTTGTGGTTGCTTCAAGTGTGGCCAACAATGCCATCAGCAGAAGAACTGTCGCCAGGATGAGATAGAATGCACCTCTGGACAAGCCGACACCAAGCCACCTCCTACTTATGGTCACGTGTTCACTACTACTAGAGATCAAGTGAACAAGACTTCAAGTACCATCACCGGAAATCTCTTTATGAATGGTTTGGCAGCATGTGTTCTATTTGATACTGGAGCGACTCATTCAGTCATATCCACTACTTTTTTTGTACGTGTTTGGATTTCCCCTATGCCATTAGATAAAGCCTTATGCATTTCCACACCACTTAGGAACTCTATACAAATCACTCAGGTGTAAAGAGATCTTCCCCTAGAATTTGACGATATGATCCGTAGAGTTGATGCACTTCCTTTGGACATGTGGGATTTTGACTTGATTTTAGGCATGGACTGGTTATCCAAACACCAGGCTACGATTGACTGCCACACTTATCGGGTTATCTTCGGTGATGTTAAATCTCCAGAGTACAAACACCGTGGTTTTCTGCCAGGGAGGTCGGTACAAATTATTTCATCCATAGAGGTACGTGCGTTGCTGTCAGGGCTTCATAGCCAATATTCATGACATTTCTACCGATTCTCCATCGATCCAAGATCAGCCTATTGTGTAAGAATTTCCTGACGTCTTTCCAGATGAACTTCCGGGCATACCACCTGTTCGTGAAGTCGAGTTTGAAATTGAGCTCATTCCAAGTGCAGAGCCAATTTCCAAGGCTCCCTATCGCATGGATCCTATAGAGCTTAAAGAACTAAAAGATTAGCTGCAAGAACTTCTGGAGCGAGGTTTCATCCGTCCCAGTGCATCGCCATGGGGTGCACCGGTGCTGTTCGTGAAGAAGAAAGATGGCAGCATGCGTTTGTGTATAGACTATCGTGAGCTGAACAAGATCACGATCAGGAATCGTTATCCTTTGCCGCGAAGTGACGACCTTTTCGATCAACTTCAGGGAGCCAAGTATTTCTCCAAAATTTAACCGAGGTCCGACTACTATCAATTACGAGTTAAAGAGCAGGATATATCTAAGACTCCTTTCCGTACACGTTATGGGCACTACGAGTTCGTAGTCATGCCATTCGGACTCACTAATGCTCCAGCTGTTGTAAAATCCATGATTTTACCATGATTTAATGTAATAAAATTTCACCCAATGATCCTAAGAACATTCACTCATGTGTTATATTTCTATAAGATGTGTGTGAACCTATCCATTATGTAATTATACTTTTACATTACATCCTTATTGTAAATAAATACATAACTTAAACCATGTACTTAAATCTAGAAGAGCAAGTAATGAAATGTATAACCATCATTTGAGTATACAACACTTAACAAATTTGGAAAACATGCTACACAATGTATATGTAGCCATATATGTATGTATGCATACTATAAGCATACTTACACTTTCTTGGACTAGCCCAAGATCATTTTCTCTTTTGTGACAAGCCCACAACAAGCCCAAGGCAAAGCCCACTCCCCTTTGTTTGGCCTTACACGGCACACACCCTAGGTGGAAGGAGAAGAGTTGTCTTGGTTTTGGAAAAGACAACACTTGGCATGTTATCTCTTACCAAGGCAATCATGCCTTTTTGCCTTGCCCTTCTCTCTCTTCTTTATGCCAAAAAAACACACTCATCATTCTCACTCATACAAATCAAATCTCATTTCTCTCATCTCCTTTCTCTCTCAAATCATACGGATACCACCAAGAATATACATTAACTTCACTAGATCTTTGTCTTCATCTTTACTACTAATCATTTAGTAGTATCTCCACCTTTTGGAATCATTATAGCAAGCCCTAGCCAAATCCATAAGGGTCACGGCTGGGTTATAGTTAGGGTTTTCATTTTCATCAAGATTAGATCCCTAATCTCCCTTGTTCTTTAGATCTCCCTTGTTAACTTTAGCAAGAAGGTATTACTCTTTATACTTTCTTCATTTTTACTTGCATTCATTAACATCCACCTATAAACATATGTAACAAACTTGTTAAAAATCAAGATTTGATAAAACCATGGCCATCTAAGGTCACGGCATGTTTTGGAATACCATTAGCCATGGTTAAAAACTTTTGAGAAAGAAACCTGTGACTAGTATTCTATGTTTAAACTTGATTAAAAATCATATAACCAATTTTATGTATTTAAATGTAGCCATGGGTTATAAACCTCACTTTTGGGATTTTGGTTAACTAATAATCACAAATCTCATAAGTAAAGTTGTGTAACTCAAAACCATGAAAAACCATGACCTTAAAGGTCACGGCATAATTAAATGGGTATCTATGATTTATGTACTAAGTTTTAAACAATGGAATATGTAATTATACATGTATAATGGACTACTAAAAATCACTAAAACACTTTACGTGTCTAAACATAGCCGTGGGCTATATATATATATATATATATATATATATATATATATATATATATATATATATATATATATATATATATATATATATATATATATATATATAGGGTTAAAGCTATAAATTACCAACGAACTTTACTTTTTTTCTCGATATTACAAATAATGAACATAAAATACTTATCTAACCATTGAACTTTATGTTTATTTATAATATTACCTATTAACCATTTTTAATAGGTAAAAATGCATTTATGACCGACACGTCACTTGCTTTAGCAGGTCATTTTAAGTTTAGGTTTATTTAACTTTGGGTTAAAGCTATAAATTACCAACGAACTTTACTTTTTTTTCTCGATATTAAAAATAATTAACATAAAGTACGCTACCACTCTCTCCCTCTCTCTCTCTTGACATTTCCATCAACTTTATCTATTGATTCCAATTATGTTTCCTTTATCCTTTTCTTGTTGTCAGCCAACATGTCGTCGGAAGACAACCATTATCCGGAAACCACCACTATACGACCCACCACCAGAAACTAGTTTGTAAACTGGTTAGATATAATGGTAAACCGGTTATATCAGGTGGTAAACCGGTTAGATCCGTTGGTTACCCGGTTAGATCTGATGGTTACCCGTTAAATACGGTGGTTACCCTGTTAGATCCGGTTGTTACCCTGTTAGATCCAAGTGAAAACACATAACGTGGTGCGGCCACTGTAAAGTGGTCGGGGTTGTTGGAAGAGTATGCTGTGATGGTTTTGTTTGAGATGGGTTTTCAGAGTATGATTGATCTGAGTGAGTATGATTGATCCAGGTATGATGTGAACAAAGTCAAGAAAAAATCAGCGAAAGTCAACGACACATGGGCAAAAAATGACGTGGAATATAACAATTTTACGTTACTAATAATAGCCGGTTCTAACAAGTTTCAATGGCGATATTATAAATAAACATAAAGTTAAATAGCTAGATAAGTATTTTATGTTCATTATTTGTAATATCGAGAAAAAAAGTAAAGTTCGTTGGTAATTTATGTCTTTAACCCATATATATATATATATATATATATATATATATATATATATATATCCTTGGAGGGATTTTAAATGTGCATGCATGTCTATGTAAAACCTAGATCTAGTGTTAAGAACTTAACTTAACCTAATAAACATAAAACATGCATAAAAAATTTTATGGGAACATTTGGGGAAAAACAATATAGCCGTGGGCTATATGTTGTTTTTCTTGGATTCATGATAACCTTGGGAACATGTAACAAAACTAGATAAACATGTTAGACTTTATAATAATTATAAAACACAAAACTAGCTAAAAATCTCATCTTGGAAACACCAAGATTAAATCTATAGCCGTGGGCTATATATGTGTATACATGGACTTGTGATTGATTTTTTAGGTTTAAACATAGTTTGGATCTTATTTTGGGACTCTTATGATTACATGCAACCTTAAAACAAGTCTTGACTTATCTTAGTAAGCTATAACTTAATATACTCGTGAGTTATAAGCTCATATTAGAGCTTATGACTTGCATGCAACCTTGTAACAAATCTAGATCTCATTTGATACACCAAATAAAACAAACTTTGAGTTTTATTCTTTTATTAGGGTTTATAACTAAATATGGATAAGCTAATAATAAGCTTATGAGAAAACCTAGACTATTACTTACATAAAATGAAAAAGTAGTATTGATGGACTAATCAAGCCCATGCAACATTAGCCCAATACTTAATAGACCCAGTAAGCCCATTTAACAAATCTTAGTACCTTAATGGACTTAAGAATGTGTTTAGGCCCATTTAATTAATTAGTGGACTTAAAGTGTAGTTCAGCCCAATAAATGTTTCAAAGGCCCATTTAATAAATTAGCGGACTTAAAATGTATTTAGGCCCATTAAAAAGCCCAATAGTCTTTTGGACCATTTAATGAGCCCAATTAATGTTTTGGATATTTAAATAAAAGTTTTTATAATAAAATATAACTTAAGGACTATAACCGTAACATTTGAAACTTGTTTTGACAAGCTATTAAACACAACGACTTCAAATGTAATTATCCGAAAGTCTAGGGTTCAATAAATACCATCCGTGGCATATTAAACCCTAGGGACCATTTTGGAAAGTTTCTAAAAGTTGTTTTGTCATTTCATAACCCTAAGGGCCACTTTTGTAATAATATGAAACATAAAGAAGCCCTAGTGACTGTTTTTGCCATTTTATGAAAGTTATAAAACCTAGTTACAACTAGGAGGACTAATTATGCCTTAACCCGAAAGTATAACAAGCACTAGGTACTAAAAGCGTAAAATCCGAATGTTTTACTTTACTTAAAACATGGAGGGACAAGTTTTGCCATATTTCGAAACTTTAACAAACCCTAACTCTTATTCTATTTTAATTTAGTAAAACTTAACTAAAACCTAAACTATAAGGACTTAAGTTATAAATTCTTAAACATGCAAATTATAAATTATTTAGTAAATGCTAAATAATTATTGGGAACTCTAGAGAAAAATGAAATATTTATATTTTACTTTACAAAAATAAAATATATATATATATATTCTCACATATACAATAAAATTTATAAACCATATGGATGTGTATAATTAATACATGTACTTATATACTTTTATGAAATAAAATTACATGAACGTTAAATAAACTGAATGCAAATACGTATACTAATATTATAAGTAAAACATTTTATGTTTACTTAAATATGAAACTTAATTGCAAGTTTAAATGGTCATTATTAATACATGTAATACGGACGTAAAATAATATTATAAGTAAATCATTTTATGTTTACTTAAATACGAAACTTAAATACAAGTTTAAATGGATAGTATTAATATTTGTACTATAGTTATTTAAATAAACACTATAGCATTAACAAACTGGATTAAAAATCTGTATAAGCGCACACATACGTTCCTTGTATTATCTATTAAGACTGTACTATTTGATTAGGCATAGCTTGTGGCGTGAGCATTATTTGGATATTCGTATTATACAGCTATTGCCAACTCCCAGGTGAGTTTACAACCCCATATAAACTATTAATAAACTTTTCCTCTACGCGGGAGAAAACATGCAACTATTTTATTGGACATAACGGAATTGTATAAACTTGACTATGATTGACTATTATAGAAACTATTAAATTATTGTAATTGCCCGAATGTTATAAATAGATCTATTTGGGATTGACCATCCCCATCTGGGTGAGTCATGCTCACTGTGCCTTGGCCGGGACAACAGATGTATACCATGTTGGAACTGGGTTTGGGTGTCTTTTTGTAGGACACCAAGTTCTCATCTGTTGAAGACTATGGAAAGTTAAGCTTCAGTTTCGAGTAATAGAAAATGTAATCTACCTTTTAGTAAAAATGCTTTGTGCATTGTTACTACTATGATTGATGTATGTCCAAACTAATTATTATTAAACCTGTAAATTGACCAACTTTATGTTGACCCTCTAAGCATGTTTTTTCTCAAGAAAATGAAGTTAATACGTGGTGTGTGCATGGACTCAAGAATCATTGTAATCTGCATCGTAGGACTCATCAGGGGTTCTATTTGGGAAAAATAAACATTTTACTTATGACATGTTGAAGACAATTTTTATAAATTTGTATAACGATCATGTAATCTGTTTTGAATAATCTCTTATCTTATGCTCTATGAACTAGGTGTTGTCGATCCACCCTTGTGACATCTCCGTTGATAATTCCGCATAGTTGACCCTACCTGGGGTGTCACAGAGAATGGTATTAGAGCATTAGTTATAGAGAATCAGATAAATTTTTAAATATAATAAAAAAATAATTTTTCTTTTATTTAAAAACTGGACTATAACTTTAAAAACTGGACCATAATAGTCAAGCATATAGATCGTAGGGCATTTATGTATGTTACGTCAACTAAGTGTGATTATATATATAAGTATTAATATATATATATAACCTTAAAACATTGCGATGATTGTTTAAAAGGGGTATACTTCATAAAACTTGTAACCAAAAATAATAATTTTTCTTTTGTTTGTAAGCTTATACTTACTTCAAAATTTAAAATAATATTATTTTCAGAGTATCATGACTCCACCTACTGTACCTCCGACTCTCCTACCAGTGGTAGCCCCTGTTCCAGCTATCCCTTCATCACCACGATCAGTACAGTGTGGATGGTTATCGGCCTCGGATTCAGAGGATGACCAGACTATCGAAGCTGTACTTCCTGATGACCCTTTTTCTGCTCAAGCATCAGCTATACTGGTCCCTACCACTATGAAGGAGGACTGGGTATCTCCTGACCTACAATCTTCTGTACCTTCATCAGGACCACCGGGCTATTTTCCTGAGTCTCCACTTTCTCGACAGATGAGGTATGTGGCTATACCCGACTCCACTTTTGAGATCGGGGAGGGTTCCGGGGTGGGACATGTCGATTCTGTCCAAGCCCAGATCGCCGCACTGACCGCACGCCATGAGCAGGAGATATCAAACCTTCGCAGCCTGTTGACAGCAGGTCAATTAGGCTACACTGCCATCCATGAGTGTATCGACTCTCTCACTCACACTATGATGGAAGAAGCCCAGGCAGCCATAGGTGTTCAGGCTAGGACTGACGAGGCATTACAGTGGCTATTGGAGGAGAACTACCGTCTCCATCAACATATTCAGGTCATGGAAAGTCTTCAGCATCAAACCCATGCTGCTCTATCTGCTCAGGAGCAGTCCTTGTCTAATTTCTTTGACCTTACCATCGTCCGACGCGATGGGGTTACTGTACAGATGGCTTATCTTCGAGGAGCCATTGAGAGACTTCGGACCCAGCTGCTGAAAGCATTCCGTGTGCTTAAGGAGACCCGAGCAACAATTCGGACATTATGGAGTACCAGGAGAGCATCTGCAGCTTCACCCGCCCCACCAGCACCAGCCTCATCCAGCAGACCATCTAGGCATGACTAGAGTAGATGTACTAGATTTCTTGTACATCATGATCAGCTTATGGGTTGTACCCTAGTTATCATGGTATAGGACTTTTGTTCTTTTATTTCTTTTCAGCTTTTGTGATGTATCCCTCTGCTGTACCTTTCCATTTCAAACATGTGTTTTTGGATATGATGTACTTAAGAAAATGTGTACCACTACCCAGGACAAGGCCAGCTAAGCTTTTGTCTCAGATTTGCGATACTCGATGAATGTTTAATTCCTTACGGAAATTTGCATGTAATCATTTTCTTATGTTATATCTGTTATGCAATTTATTATATTATGAAATCTTGACAGGTTATCCAATTTGTTATGAAATCAATGCATGAATTTTCCCCGTGCAAATAATATAAAAAATGTACTAACACTTGAACTAATAATCTCATTTTGTGGTATAATTATAGACAAATGGCGATTACTTGATCAAATCCCAATAATGCAACCACTTCAAACGCCGCTAATACCGAACTTCCTAAAGCTACTCAAAATGTCACCGCTGCACAACTTAGGGAAATGATAAATGAGGGCATCACAGCAGCTATGGCAGCCAGAGAAGCTGATCCAAATACGAACAATGATCCAAACCTCAATATGCGCAGAAACAACACTAATAGGGGTTGTTCTTACCCCGACTTCTTGAAGTGAAAACCCTCATACTACCGAGGAAAGGAAGGAGTTGTTGAAATGATGCAATGGTTTGAAATACTAGAGACAGTTTTCCGCATCATCGGTTGTGCTGACGAGAACAAAGTCAAGTTCGCCACCTGCACACTACTCGAGAGTGCCCTTACCTGGTGGAACTCTGTTGTCGCTACCTTTGGACATGACACTGCTTATACTCTCACCTAGGCCAACCTTAAGGAGAGGATGATGAGAAGTACTGTCCTAGAGGAGAAATGAAGAAGTTGGAAATCGAACTGTGGGATCTAAAATGCAAAAACAATGACATCCTTTGGTACAACCAAAGATTTCAAGAGTTAAGCTTGATGTGTACAAGAATGTTCCCTCAAAGAAGCGACAAAATTGAGAAGTATGTGAGTGGACTCCCTGACAACATTCATGATAGTGTGCTAGCATCACGACCCACTACCGTCGAAAGTGCTATGGAATTCGCGACTGAGCTGATCAACAAGCGAGCCCACAATTTGTCTGAAAAGCAATCGGGTAACAAGAGAAAGTCGGATGAAAGTTCTCGTAGCCAACACAAGCAGCCTCCCAAAAGACAAGACGTTGGGCAAACCTATGATACTACTCCCACAACCCGCACCAAGAACTACTGAGGATCCAAGCCTAAGTGTCCAAAGTGCAACTATCACCATGTTGTTGGAGGTCAATGCCAGGGATGCTACAAGTGCTGCCAACAAGGCCATTTTGCTCGTGAATGTCAAGCAAATGCTGTTACCTCAGTTCGACCCAATAACAACCCCGGAAACAGCAACAAGGGCAAGTCCAATGCTCGTGGAAGCGGAAGTGGGCAACAGGGTAACCGAAACCCCACAGGTGGAAGCAATAGTGGAGCAAAGAGAACCGTAGTGTGTTATGAATGTGGAACCCCCGGACATGTGAGACCCGATTGCCCCAAGTTGGCCAACCAGAAGAAGGAAAACAAGGGAACTTCATCACAAGTATACATGGTTGGCAATGCCCAAGCCAATCCAGATTCCAACATCGTCACCGGTATGTTTTTACTAAACCAACGATATGCATCTGTCTTGTTTGACACCAGGGCAGACCGAAGCTTTATATCTACTGAATTTAGTAAAATATTGGAAGTCACTCCATCAGTTTTAGACCCTTACTATACTATAGAACTAGCCGACGGAAAAGTTGTGATGGTTGACACCATCATTCGAGGTTGTACCTTAAACCTTTCCAGTCACCCGTTTAACATCGACCTGATTCCGGTAAGTCTTGGTAGTTTTGATGTCATTATTTGCATGGATTGGCTAGCAAAATAGCGTGCAGTTATCATATCTGATCAAAAACTGGTTCGTATACCTTGTGGAGATGAAATCTTGATTATACGAGGGGACGGTAACCCCGACATAATAAACACTAGACTTAGTGTCATCTCCGGCACCAAAGTCCCGAATTATTTGGTAAAAGGGTGTCCTATTTTCCTAACCCGTTCCCCAAGTGACGAAGTAGGCAACCCTAAAACTAAAAGACATGTCCAACTTGCAATGGGTGTATTTTGTAGGGTTATGTTTGACATCTTCGGCAACCTAAACCTAAAAGACATGTCCAACTCGCAATGGGTGTATTTTGTAGAGTTATGTTTGCCATCTTAGGCAACCTAAACATAAAAGACATGTCCAACTCTCAATGGGTGTATTTTGTAGGGCTACGTTCGACATACCTCGTAAAGAGATGTTGAATGCCCCATGCTTTTGGATAAACCTTTTTCCCTCTTCAGGTCCAATTAGTTCCACAATACCATCATCCACCAAACCTTGAAAGGTATGACTTCCTTTCCTTAGAAGTCAAAATTCGTGCAAATTTTGAAGCACTAATAGTGGATGCACAACTCTTTTTGCAGCATTCCGCAAGATGCGCACTTCTTTATTCTTAGTACCTTCTTTTATTCCCACCATTTGAGATACTTGTTTTCTGTGCCTCTTTCGCCCAGCCCCGCTGCGAATGAAGTAGATTCTTTGCAACTTTCTTCCCAACCACCATCAACAATAATCTTAACCTTTCTGCTGGGTAGAAGTTTTAGTGCTATCAACTAATGTTTGTACTCCACAGGCTTGAGGTATATCAGCAAGTCTTTCGCGTATAGTTGTTGACACAGGAGGGGTTCTTGTTAATTTTTTTTTTACCTTCAACCCCCAATTTTCACCATCGGGTGTGGAGATATAACATATCTTTCACCAGTGAAAAGAATGCATGAGTAGTGCATCCCCAGCTTTCCTGGCATAAAAAGCATGCTGGCGTGTCCTCCTCATACCAAAAACCAATTGCAGTGGATTTGCCCTCCCAACCAAATCCACAACACCATTGGTCCTCTCTCAACTCTTCGAAGGATGTAACCGCGACCCTGTTGAAAAAGCCCTCGTTTGTCCATCAGTAGTAGTAGCAGCATCCAGTACTGCTCAATCGGATGCATAGTGCGATCCTGATAAAGATCTCTCTACATCACCGTCTGTCCATCAGTAGTAGCAGCAGCATCCATTACTGCTCAATCGGATGCATACTGCGATCCTGATAAAGATCTCTCTGCATCACCGTCTGTCCATCAGTAGTAGCAACAACATCCAATACTGCTCAATCGGATGCATAGTGCGATCCTGATAAACATCTCTCTACATCGACGTCTGTCCATCAGTAGTAGCAGCAGCATCCATTACTACTCAATCGGATGTATAGTGCGCTCCTGATAAAGATCTCCCTGCATCGTTGTCTGTCCATCAGTAGTAGCAGCAGCAGCTTCCATTACTGCTCAATCGAATGTATAGTGCGATCCGGATAAAGATCTCTTTGCATCGCTTTCTGTCCACCCATAATAGCAGCAGCCTCCATTACTGCTCAATCAGACGTATGGTGCGACCCGAATGTAGATCACTTCGCATTGATGTCACCATTCGTTTCTGAGCATGTCCAAAATGAACCTGTATTCCTAGAACATCTTTTCACTTAAAAGATAACTACGTTTTTAGTAGCTTTGAGGACAAAGCTAAAATAACGGGATAGTACTATAAAATCCATGATTTTACCATGATTTAATGTAATAAAATTTCACCCAATGATCCTAAGAACATTCACTCATGTGTTATATTTCTATAAGATGTGTGTGAACTTGTCCATTATGTACTTATACTTTTACATTACATCCTTGTTGTATATAAATACATTACTTAAACCATGTACTTAAAACTAGAAGAGAAAGTAATGAAATGTATAACCATCATTTGAGTATACAACACTTAACAAATTTGGAAAACATGCTACACAATGTATATGTAGCCATATATGTATGTATGGATACTATAAGCATACTCACACTTTCTTGGACTAGCCCAAGATCATTTTCTCTTTTGTGACAAGCCCACAACAAGCCCAAGCCAAAGCCCACTCCCCTTTGGTTAGCCTTACTCGGCACACACCCTAGGTGGAAGGAGAAGAGTTGTCTTGGTTTTGGAAAAGCCAACACTTGGCATGTTATCTCTTACTAAGGCAATCATGCCTTTTTGCCTTGCCCTTCTCTCTTTTCTTTAAGCCGAAAACACACACTCATCATTCTCACTCATGCAAATAAAATCTCATTTCTCTCATCTCCTTTCTCTCTCAAATCATACATATACCACCAAGAATATACATTAACTTCACTAGATCTTTATCTTCATCTTTACTACTAATCATTTAGTAGTATCTCCACCTTTTGGAATCATTATATCAAGCCATAGCCGAATCCATAGGGGTCACGACTTGGTTATAGTAAGGGTTTTCATCTTCATCAAGATTAGATCCCTAATCTCCCTTGTTCTTTAGATCTCCCTTGGTAACTTTAGCAAGAAGGTATTACTCTTTATATTTTCTTCAGTTTTACTTGCATGCATTAACATCCATCTATAAACTTATGTAACAAACTTGTTAAAAATCAAGATTTGATAAAACCATGGCCATCTAAGGTTACGGCATGTTTTGCAATACCATTAGTCATGGTTAAAAACTTTTGATAAAGAAACCTATGACTAGTATTCTATGTTTAAACTTGATTAAAAATCATATAACCCATTTTATGTATTTAAATGTAGCCAAGGGTTACAAACCTCACTTTTGGGATTTTGGTTAACTAATAATCACAAATCTCATAAGTAAACTTGTGTAACTCAAAACCATGAAAAACCATGACCTTAAAGGTCACGACATAATTAAATGGGTATCTATGATTTATGTACAAAGTTTTAAACAATGGAATATGTAATTATACATGTATAATGGACTACTAAAAATCACTAAAACACTTTATGTGTATAAACATAGCCGTGGGCTATATATATATATATACACACACACACACACACACACACACACACATATATATATATATATATATATATATATATATATATATATATATATATATATATATATATATATATATATATATATATATATATATATATATATATATATATATATATATATATATATATATATATATATATATATATATATATATATATATATATATATCCTGGGTGGGATTTTAAATGTACATGCATGTCTATGTAAAACCTAGATCTAGTGTTAAGAACTTAACTTAACATAATAAACATAAAACAAGCATAAAGATTTTATGGGAACATTTGGGGAAAAACAATATAGCCATAGGCTATATGTTGTTTTCTTGGATTCATGATAACCTTGGGAACATGTAACAAAACTAGATAAACATGTTGGACTTTATAAATAATTATAAAACATAAAACTAGCTAAAAATCTCATCTTGGAAACACCAAGATTAAATCTATAGCCGTGGGCTATATATGTGTATACATGGACTTGTGATTGATTTTTTAGGTTTAAACATAGTCTAGATCTTATTTTGGGACTCTTATGATTACATGCAACCTTAAAACAAGTCTTGACTTATCTTAATAAGCTATAACTTAATATAGCCGTGAGTTATAAGCTCATATTAGAGCTTATGACTTGCATGCAACCTTGTAACAAATCTAGATCTCATTTGATACACCAAATAAAACAAACTTTGAGTTTTATTCTTTTATTAGGGTTTATAACTAAATATGGATAAGCTAATAATAAACTTATGAGAAAACCTAGACTATTACTTACATAAAATGAAAAAGTATTATTGATGGACTAATCAAGCTCATGCAACATTAGCCCAAGACTTAATGGACTCAATAAGCCCATTTAACAAATCTTAGTACCTTAATGGACTTAAGAATATGTTTAGGCCCATTTAATTAATTAGTGGACTTAAAAATGTAGTTAAGCCCAATAAATGTTTTAAAGGCCCATTTAACAAATTTGTGGACTTAAAATGTATTTAGGCCCATTAAATAGCCCAATAGTCTTTTGGACCATTTAATGAGCCCAGTTAATGTTTTGGATATTTAAATAAAATTTTTTATAATAAAATATAACTTATAAAGACTTTTGGACTAAAATGACAATTTATGAAAATTAAGGACTATAACCGTAACATTTGAAACTTGTTTTAATAAACTATTAAACACAAGGACTTAAAATGTAATTATCCGAAAGTCTAGGGTTCAATAAATACCATCTGTGTCATATTAAACCCTAGGGACCATTTTGGAAAGTTTCTAAAAGTTGTTTTGTCATTTCATAACCCTAAGGACCACTTTTGTAATAATCTGAAACATAAAGAAGCCCTAGGGACTGCTTTTGCCATTTTATAAAAGTTATAAAACCTAGTTACAACTAGGAGGACTAATTATGCCATAACCCGAAAGTATAACAAGCCCTAGGTACTAAAAGTGTAAAATCCGAAAGTTTTACTTTACTTAAAACATGGAGGGACTAGTTTTGCCATATTTCAAAACTTTAACAAACCTTAACTCTTATTCTATTTTAATTTAGTAAAACTTAACTAAAACCCAAACTATAAGGACTTAAGTTATAAATTCTTAAACATGTAAATTATAAATTATTTAGTAAATGCAAAATAATTATTGGGAACTCTAGAGAAAAATGAAATATTTATATTTTACTTTAAAAAAATAAAATATATATATATTCTCACATATAAAATAAAATGTATAAACCATATGGATGTGTATAATTAATACATGTACTTATACACTTTTATGAAATAAAATTATATGAACGTTAAATAAATTGAATGCAAATACATATACTAATATTATAAGTAAAATATTTTATGTTTACTTAAATATGAAACTTAATTGCAAGTTTAAATGGTTATTATTAATACATGTACTACGGACGTAAACTAATATTATAAGTAAAGCATTTTATGCTTACTTAAATATGAAACTTAAATACAAGTTTAAATGGATAGTATTAATATTCGTACTACGGTTATTTAAATAAACACTATAGCATTAACAAACTGGATTAAAAATCTGTATAAGCATACACATACGTTACTTGTATTATCTATTAAGACTGTACTATTTGATTAGGCATAGCTTGTGGCGTGAGCATTATTTGGATATTCGTATTATACAGCTATTGCCAACTCACAGGTTAGTTTACAACGCCATATAAACTATTGATAAAATTTTCCTCTACGGGGGAGAAAACATGCAACTATTTTATTGGACATAATGGAATAGTGTAAACTTGACTACGATTGACTATTATTGCAAATGTTAAATTATTGTAATTGCCCGAATGTTATAAATAGATCTGTTTGGGATTGACCATTCCCATCTGGGTGAGTCATGCTCATTGTGCCTTGGCCGGGACAACAGATGTATACCATGTTGGAACTGGGTTTGGGTGTCTTTTTGTAGGACACCAAGTTCTCATCTGTTGAAGACTATGGAAAGTTAAGCTTCAGTTTCGAGTAATAGAAAATGTAATCTACCTTTTAGTAAAAATGATTTGTGCATTGTTACTACTATGATTGATGTATGTCCAAACTAATTATTATTAAACCTATAAATTCACCAACTTTATGTTGACCCTCTAAGCATGTTTTTCTCAGGAAAATGAAGTTAATACATGGTGTGTGCATGGACTCAAGCATCATTGTAATCTGCATCGTAGGACTCATCAGGGGTTGTATTTGGGAAAAATAAACATTTTACTTATGACATGTTGAAGAAAATTTTTATAAATTTGTATAACGATCATGTAATCTGTTTTGAATAATCTCTTATCTTATGCTCTATGAACTATGTGCTGTCAATCCACCCTTGTGACATTTCCGTTGATAATTCCGCATATTTTGACCCTACCCGGGGTGTCACAGCTGTCTTCATGGATTTGATGAACCGTGTCTTCCATAAGTTTCTGGACAAGTTCGTTATCGTGTTCATTGATGACATCCTGATTTTCTCCAAATCCAAGGAGGAACATGAGGAACACCTTGGTACAGTCTTGTAGATTCTTCGTCAAAAGCAGTTGTATGCCAAGTTCTCTAAGTGTGAGTTTTGGTTAAGCAAGGTGGCATTTCTGGGCCATATTGTATCTGCAGAGGGGATCATCATCGACCCTTCAAAGGTTGAAGCTACCACCAAATGGTCGAGACCTACGTCTTCAACTGAGGTCAGCAGTTTTCTGGGTTTAGCTGGCTACTACCGTAGGTTTGTAGAGAACTTTTCACGGTTAGACTTACCTTTGACTAAGCTAATGGGGAAAGGAGAGAAATTCGTTTGGACGGAAGAGCGAGAGAAGATCTTTGAAGATCTTAAGCAGAAGTTAGTGACTGCACCTATTCTTACTCTCCCATCTGGTTCAGGTGGATTTCAGATCTATACTGACGCTTCAGGAAAGGGTTTAGGCTGTGTTCTCATGCAATATGGGAAGGTTATTGCATACGCATCACGGCAGCTGAAACCTTATGAAGAAAACTATCCCACTCACGATTTAGAGCTTGCAGCAGTTATTTTCGCATTGAATATCTGGAGACATTATTTGTATGGTGAATCATGTGACATATTCACCGATCACAAGAGTCTCAAGTACATCTTCACCCAGAAGGAACTGAACATGAGACAGAGGAGATGGTTAGAGCTATTAAAGGACTACGACACCAACATTCAGTACCATCCTGGTAAGGCGAATGTGGTGGCAGATGCTCTATGCAGAAGGTCGGGTATGATTGCTGGCATCTGGATTGCAAAGGAGATCATCCGTGACCTAGAGATGACTGATATTGAGTTTTGTGTACGAGGACAGCATGGTTACTGGGCTAATGTTAGAGTAGAACCAGACTTACATTCTATGATCAAGGAAGCTCAGAAGGACGATGGTGAGATTTGGGCTATCATTTAGAACCTTGATCAGCAGACGAAGTTTCGTGTTGACAACGACGGTATCTTATGGCAGGGCACTAGACTAGTGGTTCGTGATGACTCTACACTCAGGGAAGATGTGCTTACTGAAGCTCACAGCTCTCCATTTACCATACATCCTGCTATCACCAAGATGTACCACGACATCAAGCAACACTTTTGGTGGAGTGGTATGAAGCAGGATGTTGCCACCTTCATTTCTAAACGTGTGATCTGCCAGCAGGTCAAGATCGAACACCAGAGAGCTAGTGGGTTACTAGAACCAGTAGATATTCCAGCATGGAAATGGGACAAAATCACCATGGATTTTGTTACTGGTCTTCCTGTGACTCAGAAGAAGAACGATGCTATCTGGGTTATTGTTGATAGGTTGACTAAATCTGCTCATTTTCTGCCGATCCGCAAGGAGCTTTTGGTCAGCAAGTTAGCAGACACTTTTCAGAAGGAGATCATAAGAGTACATGGTACTCCATCAGAAATCATCTTTGACAGAGATCCCCGTTTCACATCGAGTTTCTGGTAGAGTCTGCAGAAAGCTTGGGGCACCAGACTTAAGCTCAGCACTGCCTTTCATCCTAAGATCAACGGACAGTCGGAACATACCATTCAGACATTGGAGGACATGTTGCGGGCGTGTGCTCTAAAGTGGTCAGGAAGCTGGGATGATTATATCTTTATAGTGAAGTTTTCATACAACAACAGCTGGCACGCTAGCATCAAGTGTGCTCCTTTTGAGATGTTGTATGGTAGGAAGTATCGCGCCTCAATCTGTTGGGATCAGGTGGGCGAACGACTGCTTGAAGGTCCAGAGATGATTGAGGTGACTAATGAGAAGGTCGTCTTAGCCAAGTCGAAGCTTCAGGAAGCTCGTGCTCGTCAGTAGAGCTATGTTGATAAACGTCGTAGAGATGTATCTTTAAACGTAGGTGATCATGTTTTTCTCAAGGTATCACCTGCACGGGGAGTTAAATGTTTTGGAATCAGAGGGAAGCTCAGTCCTCGCTTTATCGAACCGTTCGACATTATAGAACGCGTTGGTCAAGTGTCATATCGTTTAGCGTTACCGCCTCAGCTATCACAGTTTACAACGTGTTCCATGTGTCCTTACTCAGAGGATATAACTATCATCCAGTTCATGTTGTCCAATATCCGCTTGATCAGATTTGAGAGGATCTTTCATATGTCGAAGAACCCGAGAGAGTTCTTGAACGACAAGATAGTGTCATGCGGAGGAAGACGATCTCTTTCGTCAAAATCCTCTGGAGGTATCATCCTGAGCGGGAAGCCACTTTGGAGACGAAGGAGTCTATACGGACTTCTTACCCTCATTTCTAGTTCTAATTCGGGTATGTGTTTCTTTCCGTTTATGTTTCTCCAATTCGAGGACGAATTGTTCTTTTGGGGGGGAAGTGTTGTAAAACCCGCATTAAAATACCATGAACAGTACACATAAATAGTGACCATACAAATATACGGTAAAAATAAAACTTTCCATTTATAATATAATACACATGTCACGACATTAAATAACGGACATTCATGAATATTATAAATGTGACACGATCATGATAACCAAATTAACGATAAACAATCACGAACGTACACGACCACTTAGCTTAATATTAAAAAGGCTTCGGTTCTCCCTAGTGGGCCCCATGTACCCGCGGCTAGACAAGAGAAGGGGGGAACAAATGGGCTTTTGGCCTATAACCCATATTAAACAAAACACAGGGAATTATTTTCATAATTTAGGTTTCAACAAAATATGCAAAACACTTCTCCCTTCTTCACTCTTGCCGCCGGCCACATCAACACCAACATGGTGTTCCAGTCGATTTTAATCTTTGATTTTTAGGAGTACGTGTTCGTGATCATAAGCCTTTTCATTCCACGCTATCGGTATAATCGTAAACCCCTTTTCTTTTAATTCTTTTATTAAATTCATGTTATAATCATAAAAACAAACAATGGAATCATGTTAGATAATTAAAACCATGAAGTTAAGGGTGTTTGTTTCGGTTTTTGGGTTAGCCGAAACACAACTGAGAGTCAAAGTACTCTCGGCTTGCTTTTGATTCGACTCCACCGAGACCAATGGTCTCGGTTTGGTTTGTTTGTTCGGACGCAACACCAAGGGACCCCGACCAAGGGTTGGGGTATGTTTAGGGTAGTTTTAGTTTTGGACCGAGTGCCAACCGAGACCTATAGGGTCTCGGTGGGGCTTCTTTGGCTAACAGTGGGAACCGAACAAACCAAAGCCGGGGGAACCGATCACAGCCGGTGGGAACCGGTGCGAACCGGGCTCGGTGGGGAAGCCGTGGCTCGGCAGTGGGTACCAAGAGCCACCAATGGCAACCGCTAGCCGGTCTAGCCACTGGTAGGGCTGTTTGGCTCGGCTATATGTTTCGACTTATATGTGATTCGAGTTTTGGGCTCGGGTTAATTTTTAAAACACGGGTTCGGGTTTCGGGATAGTTATTAAAATCAGAAAATATGTTTAATTAAATTAATTACTAGACTTTTAATTCAATTAAATTCATGACTTTGGTTAAATATTAAAATTAATATTTCATGTATGACCTAAAGTATATTACTTAGCTTAATTTAATTAAAACTTGTATTTTTTTATTAAATTCTTATAACGTGTAGTTTAATTAAATAACCAGTTATTTAATTAATAAGCTATAACCATGACTTGTATTATACTAATTAAACTTTACTTATTTTTAATAATCCAGCTTATTTCTAATTATGGAAACTTACTATTTTTGGAAACTTTCTATTTTTGAAAACTTACTATTTATGGAAACCTGCTATATTTAGGAGTTACTTAGTATTACAATACAAGTATTATATTACACTAATACATGAATAATACACAACAGAATATCAGAATAACTACAGTTAACGCAGTAAACACTAAAACATGGTAGAAAACGTATAAAAAGCTAATAACACACGTTACCAGTAAAACACATGTAATTCAGACAACTCATACACGTTCCTGATAGGTGTGAAAACACCCATCCTTTTACCACTTATTTCTTGCTAAAACGAGACCAAAACGCGTATTTAATGTCATTTGTTTGGAATTATGCGTGGTTTGTGTGTTTGTTGTGTTTTCAGAGCCAACCGGATAAATATTGAAGAAAACATGGGATTGCACGGGTTTTATCGAAGAAAAAGACGAAAAGCCGAAGTCTATAATCCAAGAGATGAAAAAGATTTGAAGTCGATGGGCCTATTTGAAGATTTATCGAAGAAAAGGACCAAAGATGGAAGATTTACATATGTCGAAGAACTCAAGTCTATTAATTGAAGATATTTAAAGACGAGTTGAATTTATTCGTAGACAAATCCCGAATCGAAATAAAAAACGTCGACTTTTCTAAAAAGACGAGAAGACAAAAAGAAAAAGAGAAAGCCCACTCACCAAACTAAGCCAAGCACTATAAATACTCCTCCCATTTACATTTTCAACTAGCTTTTTTTTCTGTTATTATTTTCCTGTTTCGTAGGAACCATCTCCCTTAAGGAGATCGGTGGTTTTTCATTTTCTTTGATTTTCTTCCACAGTCTTGTAAGTTTAATCTTTCCATTTTGTTTGTTGAATCTTAATCATTAATACAAGTTTACATTTAATCTTTCTCTCATCTTGTTCTTCCTTTTCTTGTTGATTCAAAGTTCTAAGGTTTCTATTTTATTTGTTTGATCTTAAAAAGTAAGTGGGTTTTATGTTTTTGTTGAATTGGATTGATATTTATCATAGGTAAATGATTAGTGGTTAAATTGGTTTAAGTTTTGATTAAAAACTTGGTTGATTTTGGGTTAAATTAGTGTATTTAATATTCCCATGTTCTTCGCATTTTAAGACCTACCCAGATTCCGAATCAACATAAGATTCCGGATCAAGGGTTTTGAGATTTTATTCCGGATCAAGCTATTTGGTTTGGAATATCTAATATTCCGGATCAACTGTTATATTTCGGATCAAGTTCTTTGGTTCGGAATATCTAATATTCCGGATCAGCTATTTGATTCCGCATCAAGTTTTATATTCCAGATCAAGTTTTATTCCGAATAAACTAATTATTCCGAATCAAGCTTCCTTTTTATTCCGGATAGAAATTTATTCCGGATCAGTCATTATTCCGGATCAAGCAAAACATTCCGGATCAGTCATTATTCCGGATCAAGCCATTATTCCGGATGAAGGCATATTCCGCATGAAGCAAACATTCCGCATGAAGCAAACATTCCGGATCAAACATATTTATTCCGCATGAAGCAAACATTCCGAATGAAGCAGTTTTTCGGGTTATTCCGCATGAGTTGATTTATTCCGAATAAGCCAAATTTCCCTAATATTCCGGATCAAGCTATTATTCCGCATCAACTGTTTTCCAAGTTTAGGTACTTTACTGTTTGATTTTAATTCTAGTTTTATTTCCTGTAATTGCTTTTAGTTTAATTTTATTACTTCTTGCATTTATCGTTTTAGTAGATATAGATCAAAGCTCTCCCTTTTTAGTCACCAATTACAACAATTCCACTTTGAACCGTGATCGATTCGAGAAGATACCGAGAACGAAACAACGACATATATCATTGGGTACGAGCAACGCAAAGAAAGATCTTGCAAAAGCAACATTTTTCATCAACTAAAATAATAGTTATTAAAATGGCGCCGCTGCCGGCTCTTTTCGTAAGGATCAACGGTTTCTTGTGAGAAAAAAATGTATTTTGGGATCCGTTCTTTCGGGAACGTTATTTTCAAGCACAAAAATTTTCAAAAACCCATAAAAATATAAAATTTTCAAAAATACAAAAACATTAAAAAACCTATAAAAACCAAAAATATTTTCTCTTGCATTTTCTTTTTAGTGTATGCGTACTCGATCAACGTCTTATTCAGAACCCGAGACTCTCGAAGATTTAGACATGGCCGGTGTACACAACAACAACAATAATAATCCCCCCACAACCACAATAATAATCCACCCCACCCAAACATGAATAATCCACCCTTACCCGACCTACGAACCATGGAGGAGCTATGCCAACCTACGACGAACGGACATGGAGGCCCGATTACGCCGATGCATATCACGGCTCAGGAGTTTTCGTTGAAGCATCACATGATCCAACAAGTGCAAACTAACCCATTTCGCGGAATTCCGGATGATGATGCCAACAAACACCTCGACAAATTCATTACCATCACCCAAAGCATGAAGCCCCCGGTGTTTCTATGGATGACCTTCGCCTCCAACTATTTCCCCACTCGCTTTCTCACCATGCCGAAAAATGGTTTGACCGTCTCTGATAGGTGTGTAAACACCCATCCTTTTTACCACTTAATTACAATAATAACCGAGCCAAAACGTGTATTTTATGTCTATTATGTAGGAATTATGCGTGGTTTGTGTTTTTGTTGTGACTTAGGACGAAAAGGTGAAAAGTGGAGAAAACACCGGCATTTACGGGCTTTTATTGAAGAAAAAGATGAAAGATGAAGTCGAGAAGTCAAGAGTGCAAAAAGAACGGAAGTCCAAGACCATTTCTGAAGATTTATCGAAGAAAAAGTCAAAAGACGGAAGTTTACTAAAAGCCGAAGAACTCAAGTCTTATTTATTGAAGAATTAAAAGACGAGTTCAAAGAAATCCCGAGCCAAAAGTCATTAAAGTCCAAGATTAAAGAAGATTTAAAGGCTTAAGGACTAATGGTGCAATTAAATGAAGATTAAAGTCTTGAGGGACTTAATCATGCAATTAAGAAGAAATGAAGGAGGAGATGAAGCTTCATAATCCTCCCCTATATATAGTCATTAGCATTTCATTTTTTACTCTTGTTGGCTAAGGTGACAATTAGTCTTCCACCTTTTAATTACTTGCTCTTTAAATACATGTCAATTTAAATACTTGTCTTGCACTTTTAATACCTTTTAATTCCAAGTAAGTTTTTAATTCGTGTTCTTTAAATTCGTGTTCTTTAATCTTTACTTTTCTTTTATCAAGTTCTTTTTATCAATCTCATTCTACTTTTCTTCTTTTTAGTTTGTTTAAATTTCGGATTAAGCAAGGTTTGCTTAATCCATTTGCTTATTTGATTAAAAGTTTCATCTTTTCTTTTCCCTTTAAGTTTCCATACGAAATAAGCCATAAGTTTGACAATCTTATGTGCTTATTTGGTATTTAACTTAAGTGTTTTCAAAGTTTTCTTAAAAGTTTACTTTTTAAAATCCATTTTATTTAGTTTCGTCTTTTAAATTTTGAAAAGTTTTAACTTTTTTTGCTTATTATGTCTTCCTTTTCCATTTCATTCAGGTTTTTGGTTACTGCTTATTAGAATTAGCTTATTTGGTTCGTGTGCTTATTACGAATTTGCTATCCATCGGAAAATAAGGGTTCTCCACATTGCGACAACATCACTTAGCCACATTCCGATGGTGACAGTTTTGTAATAAGATTATTTGATTTCGACAGCTTTTTGCGACGGGACATTGCGACGGTGCTTTTCGATCTGAAATTCCCCCTTATTCCGATCAAGATTCCGATCGCACATTGCGACGGGATTGCGACAGCTCTTAAGGCTTCACTGAAACGAAGTGCTGCCCAATTTTCCTAAGCAACATTCCGATCTGGGGATTGCGATCTGAAGCATTCCGATCTGGACCACATTCCGATCTGGGGTGTTGTGTTGACATTCCGATTAGTGTAATTTTAGTGCATTCCGATCTGGATTTGATTAGTATTCCGATCAGGAGGTAAGTTTGGTTATTCCGATTGGAGGGGTGACAACATTCCGATCAGGGCCCATTCCTTATTCCGATCAGAGTTTGTGTACATTCCGATTGTACTAATCGGAATGTATTCCGATGGTGGGTTTACTTTTATGTTTTGTCTTGTTTAATTTTTAAGTTTACGCTTTAGTACTTTGTCAATTTTTAATTCTCGTCACGCTTTAATTTTAAGTCATTTAATTATTTTACTTTTCAAAGTTTTAAATATTGCACCCTTTATTTTAATTAGACTTAGATTTATTTTAACGCCTTTTAATTAACGTCAATTTACTTTTAAGTCTCGCACTTTTTAATTTAAAATCAACCAAAAATATTTGTTTTACCAAAATCAACTGAGTCGTACTTTAAGATGGAAATCAATTCGTTAAGATACCGAGAAAAACAATTTAACTGAGCAAAAACCTAGTTATTAAATGGCGCCTCTGCCGGCTCTTTTCGTAAAGATTAACGGTTTTATGTGAGAGACGCGTTGCTTTTTGGGATCCGTTCACTTGTGAGCGTTATTTTCTTGCTTCAATAAATTCAAAAAATCATAAAAAATTTAAATTGATAAAAATCCATAAAAAATTAAAATTTTCAAAAATCCAAAAAGATTTTATCTTTATTGTGTATATATATTGTCTTTGTGTTTGGTTTCTTTTTCTTTTGCATTTTCAGGTGTATGCGTACTAGATCTTCTAATTATCAAAAGCCCGAGACTCGAGAAGATTTAAGTATGTCAGGTGTCAACAACAATAATCCACTGCACCTCAACAATAACAACAATGTTCTTCCACAGCCTGATCTTCGGACCATGGAGGAGCTTTGTCAACCTACCATGTTTGGACGAGGAGGACCGATTGCGCCGATGCAAATCAACGCTCCGGAGTTTTCGTTGAAGCACCACATGATTCAGCAAGTGCAAACAAATCCTTTTAGAGGAATGCCTGATGATGATGCCAACAAACACCTCAACAAGTTCATTACAATCACCCAAAGCATGAATGTAACACCCCCAAATTTATACAACTCAGTACAGCGGAAGACTAGTTGGTGTTACGGGATAGCACATTACTCACATCATAGACAACGCATAAAAATCGCGTCGTTTAATAATAAATCATTTCCATTCATAAATATCAAAGTTACATCGGTCCCAAGTCATTATATTTCATACAAAGTTTTACAAACTATTTGAATGGAAAAATATTGTTTAAGGGCGGGCCATGAATTCTTGTCGTCTTCCCGAGAATTACCTTCAAGTACCTGAGATAAAACATGTTAAAAGAAAAGGTCAGCGATAACGCCGAGTGAATTCATAGAGTTTAGTAAATTCCATCAATATAACTTTGGTATAAAATTAGTACCAAAAATCAATTCGTACAAATCATTGTAATAGGCCGTAGAATAGCCAAAATCATTTTATATAAATCCTTATCGAAAATCATAATATAGGCATTTGCCTTAAAAATTATTATACGAGCCAATGTCGTAAAAACATCATACAATACGTCTTATGACGTTGTATGAAAATAAAAACCGTTATATGAATATGGTTACGAAAACCAAAACACAAACATAATATCAATAGTATGACCCAGTATTGCTAGTCAGGCAATACATCGTAATTCGAAGCGTCTAATAGTATTTCGTTAGTTTTTGGATTATTACAAGCCGCATGACATTGTTACCTTACTAAACCAAAACGGGTAGCTAACCCGATCCACAATTTGCCCATCTAAAGTAGCGTGTCGTCACAAAGGTCACGCTATGGAAATCTTCTCATACATAAATTCGCTTACCAATCAATGTGGCACGACGGGGATCAACCGTCAAGGCGCGAACTGGGGTGATCGTCCCCAAATAGTACTATTAAATGCATAAGCGTCTACCAACTCCCGGTAGTTCACAATTCATGCTAATGGGACTTTTAGTGACATAACCTAACTTTAATAATCCATTTGATTTCATCTATCGGGTCCATTAATCATTTATCGGGTCATACAATCGGGTCATTCAATCATTCGGGTCCAAAATCAATAAACAAACAATCGGGACAAATGGTGTCCAAACTTTTATAAAAACTAACATGTTATCTCCCTCGCGGGTTTATAAAGCATTTATAAAACATTTAAAAGAGTGCGAGGCTATGAACTCACGTTGATGTGGGAAGGCAGGTTATCGGCATTTCGGACGTACGGTACGTGCTTAAATCACGGAAACCTAGACAAATAATATTCGGTCTTAGACGTTTGTCCAATGACTTTATAAAAATAACAAGTATGTATACATATGATGATTATATATATATGATGATCCAGTGGGTTTACATATTCTCGTTTTACCTATTTACGTGTTTTAGGTTCAACAAGCCTATTATAAGTCATTTAACTTATTTTAATCAATCTTGTACTTATATTATCAGTACATACACTTTCAAGTTGGGCCCAAATGGGTTAAGCCCAATAAGCTCTTTTTATAAGTTTTTATCTTATTAAGTCCAATTATTAGTCCAATATGTTTAGTTAGCTCGTAAATGTCCGTAATTCTTATAGTTCGGGTTTTATCGGTTTTTACTTGTCTTAGTTATCTATACATCAGTATATAACTTTTATAAACTTTACATTAGACGGGTTTGGTCGTCTATGTTTTATTTGGCGAAAAACGTTAATTTTACGGCAATAGCCGAAAAAGTCGTAAAAATCATGTTTATAGTTTTATAACTTATAAAACTTAACAAATTACCATTTTTATAAAATGTCCACTTATTTAACCTTTAACATATTTATATAAATAAAATTCATGAGTTAGTGGGTTTTTATTTTACATTTTATACTATTAAATTTTGAGTGCTTATATAATAGTAATATACTTTAATTTCCAAAAATCTGATTTTTATCTTTACTTTTACCAAAACTGCCATATCTTGAGTTCTACATGGAGATAGAAGCTCAAATTTTTATCACATAAACTACATGATATTTTCTACATTTAACTCTTCTATAGCTACTGTTGAATCATCTTCTAAATATTTTCTAAAAATCGTCCAAAACAGTAACTTCAGATTTATACCCTAAACTTGTTTTGATCATATCTCACTCATTATTTTGATTCCATTGCATGGCCAACTCTCACATGTGTATAACATCATCTACTTACTGTAAATGGATCAAACCATGCAATTTTATCAGTTTACCATATGGTTCTTTACTGTTTTTATACAGCCTATTATTTAAACAAGATTTACCCATTTTTACTTATAGTTTTTCCATCTTTTTATCCATGATTATCAACAACAAATCCCCACATAACATTTTTATCATCATATAATCATCATAAACATATACAATAGGAAATAAAATACATGTTTACATAATCAAAATAACAAGAAGATGAGGAGGACAATCTTTATACCACCATGATATGTAGGTTGATCAAAACATGGATTTTTGATGGAGAAACTTGTGATGCACCAAGACCATCTTCATGACCACCATGCTTCATGAACTCCTTGTGGAAAATCAGCCCCAAGACACCAAGAAAACTCCTCCATGGATGTTATAATCACCACCATTCAAGAGAGCTTCAAGAGGGCTTCAACATATGTAGAAATAACATAGGATTTCATGGTTGATTTTTGATGAAAATGGTGTTTATGGGTGAGGATGGGACGAACTAGGTGAGAGAGTTGAGAGGATTTTGAGGGTGGTTTGCATGTTGCAAATGGTGAAGTGGTTTGAGGCTAGTTGTTTTGAGGTAACTTAGCTTACAATGTAAGCTCAAGTTACATGTGTAGCTTTATGGTGTACACTTGACACATAAGTGTTATTGTGGCTAGTTAGGCCGGTTTTGGGAGTGGGGTGGGACAAGTGTCCCACTTGTCTCATCCCATTTATTTACGGGTACTCCTCGATTCTAGTTTCCTCGATTTGCGTGCCCTCGGGTCGTTTTACGAAAAACGTTTTTATAAATTACGAATCATCGTCACAAAACGAATCCAATAAAAATTGTTTCATCAAAAACGGAGTTCGAAAACGTAAATACGTAATCCTAGGGTTTCCGGTTTAGTCGTAAAGGACGTTAAAATAAAATCTTAAGTCCTAATCTCTTCTCGTAAATTTGTGAGTTTATGAACTAACACAAATTTAAAACTCCAAAATAATATTCACGGATAAATTTATTTTCTGAAGTGTCGGACTGTCACCAAAGATGGTGTACGTAAACGTAAGCACGTAACGTTGAATCCTCCGTTTTAGACGTAGTCGATGCTACTCCAAGACGTAAATCCAAATTTCTTCCCAAAAATATGTGAGTTCATATTGTAAATTGTTTTTAAATAATATTGAGAATAAAATATCAACCATAAATTGACGGATTGTCACAGCATTTACTCCTAAACAGGATCTTTGTCCTCAAAGATCATCTTACCTTACTACTCGCTTCTTATAGAGTTAAAGCCATGTGGGTATTTCCTCCACATTCGGTCTTTTCTCACAAGTGTAATCCATTATAGTACGCGAGTTTCATCAAACATAACTACGGGAATAAGATCAGGCTTAATGTTGACTTACTTTCTCTATCCATGATGTTCACGGGTTTTTGATGAATGCAACTTTTCGCCGATCTAAGCTCTACTAAGAATAATCAGATTTTCACTTGATAGATATTCCATCAAGTTCGATTTACGAAACATAATTCACGCAGTCTTTGAAGTCCTAGGGTAGATCCAGCTTGTATGCCTCTCAATCCCAACTTTTACATCATCTCAATGGTCCCAAACAACGGGGACTTATATCCCATGATTTGTCAGATCATGAATTCATTTTTCCAAAGTTAAAAATTGTGGCATAACTTCGCTACCCATTTGGCACTTCAAGATCTACATTTCACATTCACATAACTTCCTGCCCACTATCGGCAGTTAATAATCAAATCCTAATTTCAACAATCATTTCAGATCTCGCGGGTCGGGTATTTTGCAAGGTTAGGTTCGCCATCATAGGAAACCTTAAACCTAAAAGACATGTCCAACTCACAATGGGTGTATGTCGGATGTCTTCATCTCAACTCTTGCTTACAGATGCTCAAATATTGATCCTAACAAGATTAGATCTCGATCCTAATACGATAATTATCAATGATAATCTCTCCAAAGGAAAACGATTATACGGTCTATTACCAAAGGTCAATCATTCAATCATAAAGCAGCGCTTATATTACTTTGTATCGTTACTTTACCTCGTCCCTTTGATTTGGGGTGGTACATAGTACTCTCATCAAGGTTCGTTCACAATGACTTCTGAGCAAATCTCTAGAAATTCGATGCGAAGCGAGGATCTTGATATAGATGATCGATACAGGCATGCTATGTTTACATAACTCTTTTGCATTTATCATTAACGAGAATGATATTAGCAGATTTGGTCAATCTGTCGACGATGACCCAAATCGAATCAAATTCAGATGATGACCTTTGCAATAGCTAGACGTTTACTAATGTATGAGGCGATGTCTGCCTTCAAAATTTTCATCAGTACAATTTCTTCAGACAAAGATACTTTTAGTCATAAAATGACATATATATAATACTTATACTTACAAATTCCAACATAACTATATCTCACAATTTTCCATATTTAGGCAACCATAAACGGCCTTTTAAAATATTTAACGCTATCGGCTTCTCAATTCTGATGGTTCACATTAGCCGCGAACCCCTTTTATTATCTATATTATCCTTTTTACAAACATTGTTTATTTTTATATCGTCCGGCAATTTATTTTGCACCTTCATTATTAAGGAACATGTCCAAATTGGTTCTTTATCTTTTATACATAACGTGTCAGTATCTATATTCACTTCTCATGATGATATAATTATCATATCCACAATTCACTCAGATATTCTTTCTATATTAGGCGTCAGTAATTACATTCACCTTTCTTCATATTTTCTAAGTTTCAGTTTTGTCTTATCTATCATTTTTATCAGTTTTCTCAATCCGGTGTTTAAATCGTCGATAATTATTATAATTAATTAAATAATTATTAGTTAATTTTTATGAAACGTAAACGTAAAAATTTTAAATTTCTTAGTTCGACCAATTATATAAAATGTTCAAAATAAATTTGAATTTAATTAACACGATTTTTGTTGATTTATCAAAAATAATTAATAGGATTTCGTAAATGTTCGAAAAACCTTTGTTTATACTTTGGTCAAAGTTTTCTTAGTTTGAAAAGCAAAAATTGTCGTTTCAAATTTCAAGTAATAAGTTATATAGTTTCCTTAATTCTTCTTAGGTTGTCTAGAAGTATACACAAACATTTACCCCTAAACAGAAGTTTAGTTAAATGGTTTGTGTATAAGGGAACAATCCCTTTAAAAATCCTTTGTTAAAACATTTGTCAAAACATATTTCCATTTCTTTTTGGTAAAATCCAATGTCTTAAAAGGGCTCTCAATTTTGAAGAGTCTATATGCATACATCTTACCATTATTAATCCAACGGTCATTTTATGTAAAGGATTAAGTTTTTAATCCCTAAGCGTTAATGGTTCTAATTCTTTGAAAAGTCAATATAGCTTCCATTATCTATTAATCACATGGTTAAATCATGTAAAGATTCAAGTCTTTAATCACGTGTTAAATATTTAGGGTACCGGTTTTTATTGTTCAGCCAGTTCAGGGCAATCTATAATTAACTATTAACTCAATCATATTCTTATAAACAAATAAATAGTCCTTAATGATCACGAGCATGAATTTATCAAATTACAGCCTACACACGTGATTCATCATAATTATGAATACTACATGTGCATTGTCAATCCAAACGACATCACGTGAAACTCATAACGTTCATCACAAGTTCGGGATGTGATGATTGGAATAGATAATCTCTTTCGCAGATGCGAAGTTGATAATAACCATGCCGTGGATCAAATCTTTAAAACATACGCAATAACCTTGTAAATGATCGAACAAATCTTCCATTTCGAGTTATGGATATCGTTTTCGATTGTCAATTTACTCAGTTCACAGTAATCTATAAATATAAGGAATGATATCACCATAGCTCTTCATGATGACAGGCTTGGTATAATGATATCTTTCTCCGACAACTCTTTCAGTTGTACGGTAATTCCTTTAATTCAGATGGTGCTGACATACAGTGCACAAGGCACATGTGCAACACCGAGAATATAATCAATACCAAATTCAACTTGCCTTAATGGCGAAAGTCTAGGTAAGTCATCAATAAATACCTCCTAAAGTTTCAGATAACGGAAACATCTTTTAATACATTCACATTAGGTTCTTTCTAGATTATAATATCTATAACTAGTTCACAACCATTCACGGTATAGTTTTAAGTCTAAATACAGGATAGGGTCATCCACCAAGAATTATTTAGATCATTTTTGGATAATCAACATCTTATCATTTAGGGGAATTCTATTCGAGTTCCTATTAATTAAGACAATGTCGTCATGTCATAACCAATCAATCCATTCCACTGGCATTATCAACCTTCCAGTTGTATTACCGTCGATAAGATGTGAACTTCTCAAAAGACTAATAATAATTCATAATCCTTCGCAAATTCAGGGATATTAGGATATACAACTACTATTAAAAGAGTAAGGTCAACGCATAATCTACGCGAGAGAATTTCAAATCAGATACAGACGAAAACATTTAACGAATATGAATATATCCCATGTTTTCATAATTTGAGTACGCATTCGAAAGCTCCTCGGATCGTTACCCAGGTCATTCAAATGAAATCAAATCATAAGAAATGATAAGAACGTCAATACATCCAGTCGGGTATCAACACTCGGTAATCAGATACTTTTCCTAAGAATCTCACTACGAGAGTATTGGACAAGAAAGAATTGTCAATTGTCAAATAAGACAATTCCCACAGATGAGTAAATTTAACTCAGAAGAATAGATGCTACAGGCACATATGTAGGTGTCCCTAACACTATGTCCCTATTTTTCACCTCTTGCAGATCTCATAAAAATTTAATCTTTTCACAATCTTCAAAGAAAATGTAGTGTTTATCCATTAGTTTTATGGTGACTACTAATCAGTCTTGCATAGTCCATTCCAAATTGTATGTAGGCGCGCAACTATATACAATTTCAAGATTAACGATGCAATACTCAGTTCGTCAAAATTTTATCATCATGTTTATAATAAAAACATTTTCATGCTTAATTCTTAAATAAGAATCAAAAATAAATTTACAAAGATTTTCCTTGTTATGAAAACAATTAAGTTTTCCCAAGGTGTTTTATAAACAACTTCATTTCGATAACAATCACTTATAAATCTCACTTTGAATAATCCTTATAGTGATGAAAATTCAATTTTCTCAAAGGATACCGTTTTAACTTTATAAAAACAATGAGTGATCTACAAAAGAGTGATGAAAGCTTGTTCACCAAGAACTAACTACAATACAATAGGAAATGAGCTTAGCCAATTAATCATGAGGTTCATGATCTCAATGGCACTCAAAAGAATAATTCACAACGTAACTCGATTCAAGATGAGTACTTGTTCAATGGTCGCATCACTAATGCGAGCATTAGGAAGAAGCAAGAAAAGATAGATATCATCGATACATGTAGGATTTAGCAATCAAAGATAGTCTTTCTCATTAATCACAAACAAGTCAAAATTGTACCGTAACACATTACGTGTCACTATGTCATACAATTTACAAAACTCATCCTACCAACTGATATCTCAGTTAAGTTAGGGATTTTTAAAAGATACCACAATGAATACTAATCTACAAGAATCATTAGGTGTTCCACATGTCCCAGAAGATCCATCGGTCTCAATTCAGAAGAAGATTTCTTCAATTTATTTATTGGACCCTGGGCATCCTCGTCAGTGGACAATGTCCTAGGAACAACCCTTAACACGAATCAACAATCAATTAAAACCTTATAATTCAATCACAGAACTTAACGACTTCCTCTTAACAATCTCATATTCCATAAAGGTTAAATTTTACTTCATTCAAGTTTCAACCAATTTTATACTCAATTCGATATCCTACCTCATTATCCAATACTTCAACCTTATTCTTAGGCCTTGTAAAGGCAATACAATCTCAATATGAATCAACACTTAATTTCCAATCCTATTAGCTCTTACAACAACAATTATCAAATGAGTCATTAATATGAAATGACTTGGTCATTCAACTTAGACTTCTCGGAAAGGTATTAGTGGCATGAGGCTTTTGGGTAATGGTTCTAATAACAGCCTCAAGTGCAACATTCACCCTTTCGATTTCAAATTTAAGAATTGGGTAATAACGAATCAGATGACATCTTTCTAGGTGATAACGTTTTGTCAAACTCCACTCTATAAGGAAAGATTGTCATGACATCGATATCAGATTTAATCTCGCCAATTCTTTTTCAATATCACAATCAACTAATATCTACATTTCTACGAATATCAACCATTTGTTGAGATCATAAATATCCACAACTTGGTTTAGATCTAGGATAGCTAGAATTCCTACGAGAATAGCTTCGATTAATTTACTAGGGGATTTAGGGTCACTGGTGACAATCTACGTCGTATAAATATCTCGTATAAAAATCAAAATAATCATCAAACAATCATGTAATAAAATTACATCATATATATATATATAATCCAAGTTATATATATATATTAAGATAACACTTCTCAGTCTGGCCTTGTCGGTAACTCGGGAATTCTTCGGCACCATTATAGTCAAAAGATTTTTAGACATTTTTAGAAAAATGTTTATAGTTAAAAGATTTTGAAAAGTTTTATTCAAAACCTTGGTTTTAAAAATCTTTCGTTCTCTATAACGAGAGCTCTGATACCAAACTGTAACACCCCCAAATTTATACAACTCAGTACAGTATAAGACTAGTTGGTGTTACGGGATAGCACATTACTCACATCATAGACAACGCATAAAAATCGCGTCGTTTAATAATAAATCATTTCCATTCATAAATATCAAAGTTACATCGGTCCCAAGTCATTATATTTCATACAAAGTTTTACAAAGTATTTGAATGGAAAAATATTGTTTAAGGGCGGGCCATGAATTCTTGTCGTCTTCCCGAGAATTACCTTCAAGTACCTGAGATAAAACATGTTAAAAGAAAAGGTCAGCGATAACGCCGAGTGAATTCATAGAGTTTAGTAAATTCCATCAATATAAGTTTGGTATAAAATTAGTACCAAAAATCAATTCGTACAAATCATTGTAATAGGCCGTAGAATAGCCAAAATCATTTTATATAAATCCTTATCGAAAATCATAATATAGGCATTTGCCTTAATAATTATTATACGAGCCAATGTCGTAAAAACATCATACAATACGTCTTATGACGTTGTATGAAAATAAAAACCGTTATATGAATATGGTTACGAAAACCAAAACACAAACATAATATCAATAGTATGAACCAGTATTGCTAGTCAGGCAATACATCATAATTCGAAGCGTCTAATAGTATTTCGTTAGTTTTTGGATTATTACAAGCCGCATGACATTGTTACCTTACTAAACCAAAACGGGTAGCTAACCCGATCCACAATTTTTACTTATAGTTTTTCCATCTTTTTATCCATGATTATTAACAACAAATCCCCACATAACATTTTTATCATCATATAATCATCATAAACATATACAATAGGAAATAAAATACATGTTTACATAATCAAAATAACAAGAAGATGAGGAGGACAATCTTTATACCACCATGATGATGTAGGTTGATCAAAACATAGATTTTTGATGGAGAAACTTGTGATGCACCAAGACCATCTTCATGACCACCATGCTTCATGAACTCCTTGTGGAAAATCAGCCCCAAGACACCAAGAAAACTCCTCCATGGATGTTATAATCACCACCATTCAAGAGAGCTTCAAGAGGGCTTCAACATATGTAGAAATAACATAGGATTTCATGGTTGATTTTTGATGAAAATGGTGTTTATGGGTGAGGATGGGACGAACTAGGTGAGAGAGTTGAGAGGATTTTGAGGGTGGTTTGCATGTTGCAAATGGTGAAGTGGTTTGAGGCTAGTTGTTTTGAGGTAACTTAGCTTACAATGTAAGCTCAAGTTACATGTGTAGTTTTATGGTGTACACTTGACACATAAGTGTTATTGTGGCTAGTTAGGCCGGTTTTGGGAGTGGGGTGGGACAAGTGTCCCACTTGTCTCATCCCATTTATTTACGGGTACTCCTCGATTCTAGTTTCCTCGATTTGCGTGCCCTCGGGTCGTTTTACAAAAAACGTTTTTACAAATTACGAATCATCGTCACAAAACGAATCCAATAAAAATTGTTTCATCAAAAACGGAGTTCGAAAACGTAAATACGTAATCCTAGGGTTTCCGGTTTAGTCGTAAAGGACGTTAAAATAAAATCTTAAGTCCTAATCTCTTCTCGTAAATTTGTGAGTTTATGAACTAACACAAATTTAAAACTCCAAAATAATATTCACGGATAAATTTATTTTCTGAAGTGTCGGACTGTCACCAAAGACGGTGTACGTAAACGTAAGCACGTAACGTTGAATCCTCCGTTTTAGACGTAGTCGATGCTACTCCAAGACGTAAATCCAAATTTCTTCCCAAAAATATGTGAGTTCATATTGTAAATTGTTTTTAAATAATATTGAGAATAAAATATCAACCATAAATTGACGGATTGTCACAATGAAGTTGCCTGGTGCCACAATGAATGTTCTTCGCCTACAACTCTTTCCACATACTTTATCACATCATGTCGAGAAATGGTTTGATCGTCTCTCGAAGAATTCTATTCACACTTGGGATGACATGACTCAACGCTTTTTGTCGCGCTACTTTCCACCATCCATGGTCACGAGCCTTCGCAATCAAATCAGCGGTTTCATGCAAGATCCTGATGAATCTCTTTTTGATGCTTGGGAAAGATATAATGTCTTGATTGATCGTTGTCCAAACCACAACATGCTTCCAGTCACATTGATTGATACTTTCTACAACGGTTTGACTTTTCGAGATCGTGATACGATTAATGCAGCCGCCGGTGGCACATTCATGAAAAGGAGACCCGAGGAGTGTAGAGAGTTAATTGAGAACATGAATACTCACCACAAAAACTGGGATTCCTCTGCTTCTTCAAGGAAAAATCCGAGAGTCAATGTTTCTTCCACTTCAGCAAACCCTGATATGACCGAACTCACCCGCATGATGACTGAAATGAGCAAAAGTATCTTGCTTCTCGCTTCAAACCAACAACAACAAGTTAAAGCGGTTGCACCTTCTTGTGAAACATGCGGCGGTCCACACTCATACACCGATTGTCCTTCGACTCAAGGAAATCCGGAAAATGTGTATGCAGCTTATGGTAATTATTCACCGGAAAATTACCAAGCTCGACAACAAGGGGATAGAAATTTGTTGAGTTACCGGTCAAAGAACTACCTTTCACCCGGTTTTTCTCCTCAAAACCAAAACCCCGCCAACAACTACACTAGAAGCAACCAAATCCCACCAAGAGCTTCTAAGCCTTATCACCCACCCGCTCAACAAACCCCACCCATTAACCCCGATGTTGAAGCCATCATGAGAACCCAAGGTGAGCAAATCAAGAATCTGCAGAGCCAAATTATCAATCTGAAAGGGGATATTACCAAGCAAGGAAATGAGATTAGATCCGAGCTTCGAGATAATATCCAATCCTCCTTCAGCACTCAAACGAATGATATAAAGAATATGCTTGCTAGTTTCTTGCCCGCCGCTCAACCTTCTACTTCGAGTTCTCTACCTTCAAACACCGTCACCAATCCGCGAGTAAATGTGAGCGCTATTACTACCCGTAGTGGAATTACCATTGTCGATCCACTGATCCCACCCCCATCATCTACACCTCCTCCACCACCATTCATCCCTACTCCTCCTACACCTAGTCTTAGTGCACCATTACCGTCTTCGCCTCGTCATGACGATGTTCCTAGGAAGGACCCTTCAACATCTCAACCTTTACCTACACCTGCACCTTCCCCACCCAAACCCAATATCCCTTATCCCTCTCGTTTAGGCAAGACCAAAATGCTAACCAAGGATGACTCTAAAGTGTCGAGCTATGTGAAGATGATCTCTCAAATGAACTTCAACATTAGCTTTCTCGAAGCACTTGTCCACATGCCGAAATTTGTTAAAGCATTTAAGGAATTGCTTAACAAGAAGGAGAAGCTGCTTGAGCTCGCCAACACACGCTTAAATGAAAACTGCTCTGCAGTTATTCTTAAAGAACTTCCGGAAAAGCTTGGAGATCCCGGTCGTTTTGTGTTGCCTTGCATCTTCAACAAAACCGAAGAATTTACTGCCCTTGCTGATCTCGGGGCCAGTATAAATCTTATGCCTTTGAGTGTTTGGAAAACACTCTCATTACCTGACCTCACTCCAACGAAGATGACTCTTGAACTTGCAAATCGCACTCTCGCTTACCCCGTTGGTATAGCCGAAGATGTGTTCATTAAAGTTGGCACATTTACTTTCCCGGTCGATTTTGTCGTTGTTGATTATGAAATGGACCCTCGTATTCCTTTAATACTTGGTCGGCCATTCTTGAGAACCGGACGAGCTCTAGTTGATGTTGCCGAAGGTGAGTTAATCTTAAGAGTCAGGAATGATTCACAAGTTTTCAAAATGGGGAAGCTTACAAGTAAATCCTTTGGAGGTCGAGAATCAGTGAATATGATTAATGTGTTTGATGATTTTGTCATCTACAACAATCCTCTATTCGATTCTTCCATTGATAATCCACTTTTTGAAGATGATGTGGATGATTCTCTATCCAATTTGGACGCTGCTCCCATTTGTGATTCTCCACCGATCTTCGATGCTTATGATGATGAGTCTAGCTCAGATTCGGCTGATTTTGATGATTGTACTTCCGAGTATCCCGAGCTGCCCACATATGATGATTTTGATGAGGCCGATACTCTTTCGAGCGATTCTTCACATGATGAAGATCCTCTGCCATAACTCGATCCTACTTTGGACGATTACTCATTTGAGGAAGACTTCTCTATGTTTCGCAACACTTACTTCTCTCATGAGAGTGATGCTCCTCCTTATGATTTTGAAGATTATCGTCTTGATCATACTTTGGATTTGAAGAACATTCTTTCAAAGGAGAAGAAACCGATCGACACTAATATCCGCAACACATATGATTTAACACCTCTTTGTCTCCCTACTGAGGACGAGGTTGTGCTTCTTCTCGGATCTTCTTCCCATTCTGTGACCTTGAGTGCTATTTTCCCTTAAAGGAAAAGGTGTTCGACCCCGGTACTGATATTATTCAGCCATCTCAGTATCCACCTGATGAAATAAAAGGAAAAATCTTTGGAACTATTGAAGACATGCTTGCACCTCACCCTACTTGCTCCCACCGTGCTCCATCGCTGCTTAAGGGAACCTTGCCTATTATTCTTTGGCTTGCCTTGTTCGCCTTAAGCTTGTGCTACTTGATGGACGAAAACTATGTCTTTGATCCTGGTGGATATATTTCATGCTTCTTCCTATGATGATCAAGGTCGAGTCAGGCTCACGACTCGGTTAACAAAAACCAAGCGCTTCTTGGAAGGCAACCCATGTATCTATCTTTTCGCTTTTTTTATCCTAAGTGTAGGGGGACCCGTTGGTTTGCTATTTTCTCCCCTCTTCTTCTTAATCAGGGATTCGAGCGCTCGATGATCCACTCTTGATGATTCGTAACGACCCGTGATTCCGTGTTCCATTATCCCGGTTCTATCCTAAACTCTTTTCGATTCACTATTTTATATTTTCTCAATATTAAAATAGGAATCTCTTTAGTTGTCTCTTCCTTAGCGAGATTTAAACAAAGTGCACAATGTCCTAAGTTTAGGGGAGTTTACTCCCACATGCTTAAACATTGAGGACAATGTTTATATTAAGTGTAGGGGGACTTCTATCGAAGTTAAGTGGCCTTTTCCTTGTATTTGTCTTCATTTTAACCGGAAAATCAATTTTTCGACATTTTTCAAAATTTTTGATCTATTTTGGCCTATTAGTTTTTCCCTTTGTATAGTTATTTTCTTTCCTTATTAGAATAAATTTTAATAAAGTGGTTTTAATTTTCAAACGTTGTGAATCTTTTGACTCAACCCGAGTTTACTTATCTAAGTTTACTCTAGCTAGTATCCTCAACGTGTTTAAGTCAAGTTTTGCTAGGCTTTTATATAGGGAGCTATAAAACGCGAAAGTCTTAACTCTCACGGGTTAAGAACAAGAACTTTTCGCAAGTTCCTATAATTGATCCTAGAGAGTCGTTTATCAAGGGAACTTTAAAACGCGATTTCTAAACTTGAAAAAGTCTAAGAATTTGCAAGATCCTATAGGCGACTCGAAAACCCAAAACTTTGATTTAATAAGCTAAGCATCCACGAGTCTCATTCCTTGAGATTTTAAACTGTGAAGAACGAGAGATGATAGAGCCAATTATAAGTTTGGTATTCTTTCGTGAATTTATGTGAGTTAATTATAAGCCTATTCTCCCATCGCTTGTTAATAAATTTATCTGCAATAAATAAGGTTGTACGATTTGAAAAGTTACTTAGCTTCTAGCCCAAGATCGTTTAAAAGTTGCTCGGTATGGATTAAAGTTCATAGCCAAGGCATAACTTATTGAAGCGGGATGCGAAGATTGGCGAGTCCGAAAAGGCCCTAACAAGGCATGAGGGCTATATTTTGTTGCTAAAGATCCAAAGTGATGTGAAGAATCATTTATCGAAAATCAATATGAAGGATCGAGACACACGACGAAAAGCAAAAACTCCCCAAAAGTCATGGAGAAGTGTATCTGAAAAGACCCTAGCAAGGTATGAGGATAAATAGATCCAAGTCATAAAAGGAGGCGGATCGTTGTATATCAAAGTCCAAAATAAATATTGGAGAAAAATGAAGAAGTCGTGGTCCAAGTATGAATCTCTCAAAACTTCAAGTGAAGAAATTTCATTATGAAGAGAAGATCATAATTTCATGAACGTCTCTCAAGGTTTGAAGTATGAGTTCGCTGCCAAATATTGGTCCGAGAAAGGTCTCAAATCGCAAAGCTAGTTATGCCAAGATATGAACTTTATGAGGTCCCGAGAAGCAGTTTTATAAGATTTTGTTCTTTAGCTAACTATTGATCAAATCGTTCACTTTATTTTCGGACTAAATAACTATCGAAATAAGTCAACAATGCATCTTCGTGATCATTCAAGAAACAATAAAATATAAGAGATACCCCTAGGAATAAGGGAGTCTAAGTAAATAATTGGCCCACATGAGTTCGTGTTAGTTTGCTAACTTATAATAACAATGATCTCGTTTTTAAGCTTGGTTTGGAGAAAGTGAAAACTTGAGGATGATGATTATTCATGACATTTCCAAAACCCGAAGGTATGTTTATGATTTCTTTATTTTCTTCCTTTGAATGTTTATAAGTTTCTATCTCTTTAATAAAGGCCAACGTGGATTAATTATGATGAAAAATGTAAACATGCTTTGTAACTAATGCATTGCATGAGGACATTGCAATGGTCAAGTGTAGGGGATTAGATAGGTGTGTAAACACCCATCCTTTTTACCACTTAATTACAATAATAACCGAGCCAAAACGTGTATTTTATGTCTATTATGTCAGAATTATGCGTGGTTTGTGTTTTTGTTGTGATTTAGGACGAAAAGGTGAAAAGTGGAGAAAACACGGGCATTTACGGGCTTTTATTGAAGAAAAAGATGAAAGATGAAGTCGAGAAGTCAAGAGTGCAAAAAGAACGGAAGTCCAAGACCAATTTTGAAGATTTATCGAAGAAAAAGTCAAAAGACGGAAGTTTACTAAAAGCCGAAGAACTTAAGTCTTATTTATTGAAGAATTAAAAGACGAGTTCAAAGAAATCTCGAGCCAAAAGTCATTAAAGTCCAAGATTAAAGAAGATTTAAAGGCTTAAGGACTAATGGTGCAATTAAATAAAGATTAAAGGCTTGAGGGACTTAATCATGCAATTAAGAAGAAATGAAGGAGGGGAGGAAGCTTCCTAATCCTCCCCTATATATAGTCATTAGCATTTCATTTTTTACTCTTGTTGGCTATGGTGACAATTAGTCTTCCACCTTTTAATTACTTGCTCTTTAAATACATGTCAATTTAAATACTTGTCTTGCACTTTTAATACCTTTTAATTCCAAGTAAGTTTTTAATTCGTGTTCTTTAAATTCGTGTTCTTTAATCTTTACTTTTCTTTTATCAAGTTCTTTTTATCAATCTCATTCTACTTTTCTTCTTTTTAGTTTGTTTAAATTTCGGATTAAGCAAGGTTTGCTTAATCTATTTTCTTATTTGATTAAAAGTTTCATCTTTTCTTTTCCCTTTAAGTTTCCATAAAAAATAAGCCATAAGTTTGACAATCTTATGTGCTTATTTGGTATTTAACTTAAGTGTTTTCAAAGTTTTCTTAAAAGTTTACTTTTTAAAATCCATTTTATTTAGTTTCGTCTTTTAAATTTTGAAAAGTTTTAACTTTTTTGCTTATTATCTCTTCCTTTTCCATTTCATTCAAGTTTTTGGTTACTGCTTATTAGAATTAGCTTATTTGGTTCGTGTGCTTATTACGAACTTGCTATCCATCGGAAAATAAGGGTTCTCCACATTGCGACATCATCACTTAGCCACATTCCGATGGTGACTGTTTTGGAATAAGGTTATTTGATTTAGATAGCTTTTTGCGACGGGACATTGCGACGGTGCTTTCCGATCTGAAATTCCCCCTTATTCCGATCAAGATTCCGATCGCACATAGCGATCGGGATTGCGACGGCTCTTAAGGCTTCACTGAAACGAAGTGCAGCCCAATTTTCCTAAGTAACATTCCGATTTGGGGATTGCGATCTGAAGCATTCCGATCTTAGGTGTTGTGTTGACATTCCGATTAGTGTAATTTTTGTGCATTCCGATCTGGATTTGATTAGTATTCCGATCAGGAGGTAAGTTTGGTTATTCCGATTGGAGGGGTGACAGCATTCCGATCAGGGCCCATTCCTTATTCCGATCAGAGTTTGTGTACATTGCGATTGTACTAATCGGAATGTATTCCGATGGTGGGTTTACTTTTATGTTTTGTCTTGTTTAATTTTTAAGTTTACGCTTTAGTACTTGGTCAATTTTTACTTCTCGTCACGCTTTAATTTTAAGTCATTTAATTATTTTACTTTTCAAAGTTTTAAATATTGCACCCTTTATTTTAATTAGACTTAGATTTATTTTAACGCCATTTATTTTAACGCCTTTTAATTAACGTCAATTTACTTTTAAGTCTCGCACTTTTTAATTTAAAATCAACCAAAAATATTTGTTTTACCAAAATCAACTGAGTCGTACTTTAAGTCGGAAATCAATTCGTTAAGATACCGATAACAACAATTTAACTGAGCAAAAACCTAGTTATTAGTCTCCCAAAGAATTCTATTCATACTTGGGACGACATGACTCAACGCTTTTTGTCCTGCTACTTCCCACCATCCATGGTCACGAGCCTTCGTAACCAAATTAGTGGATTCATGCAAGACAATTATGAATCGCTCTTTGATGCTTGGGAACGATACAATGATTTGATCGACCGTTGTCCAAATCACAACATGCTCCCCGTCACTCTCATTGATACTTTCTACAATGGTCTCACTTTTCGTGATCGTGACACGATCAACGCCGCCGCCGGTGGTACTTTTATGAAAAGGAGACCGGAGGAGTGTAGAGAGTTGATTGAAAACATGACTACTCACCACAAGAATTGGGTTTCATCCGCATCCTCAAGATCTAATCAGAGAGTCAATGTTTCTTCTACTACTTCCAATCCTGAGATAACCGAACTTACCCGACAAATCGCGAATATGCACAAGGATTTCATGACCATGGCCACAAACCACTTTCAACAAGCTAAAGCCGTTTCTATTTCTTGTGACACATATGGTGGTCCTCATTCCTACAATGATGGTCCTTCCACTCAAGGCAATTTTTGTGAAAACGTTAACGCGGCTTACGGTACTTATCCCACGGGAGGCTATCAAGCTCGTCCTCAAGGAGACTGTAGCTTGCTAAGTTATCGTTCAAACAACTATCTTGCTCCACCCGGTTTTCCTCCTCCAAACCAAAACCAACAACAAAGCTATAACCGAAATAACCAATCCCAACCTCTTGCTAACAATCAATCCCAAAGAAACCCATACCCACCTCAAGGAAATTCTCAAGCTTACCAAGCTCCACCTCTCAATCCACCGATGGCATTGAATACAGACGTCGAGACATTCATGAGGACTAATAGAGAGATGGTGACGAATCTTCAGTGTCAATTCGTCAACTTGAAGGGAGAAATGGCGAAACAAGGGAACGATATTCGAGCCGAGCTAAGGAATGATATTGCGAAACAAAGCAATGATATTCGTGCAGACATGAGAGACTCTTTCAGCACTCAAGCGCTTAACATACGTGATATGATCAGTTCGCTCTTCCAAGGTAATCAACCCTCTTCTTCGGGTACTCTTCCGAGTAACACCGTTGCGAATCCAAGAGGGGAGATGAAAGCAATCACCACTCGTAGTGGAAAAGGTTATACAGAACCCGAGCTTCCTACACCTCCACCCGTGATTGTGAACAAGGAAAAAGAGCAACTTTCCCCATCTCCTTTACCTTCTACCCCCATTTCCCCACCACCCGTGGTTGTGAGTGATCCTACTCCCCTAAAGCCTTCTTCTTCATCCAATATACCTTATCCTTCAAGGTTGAGGAAAGAGAAGCAAAAGAGCAAGGATGATATTCAAGTTTCAAACTTTCTCAAAATGTTTAAACAATTGAATTTTAACATCTCCTTTGCCGAGGCTCTCGCTCACATGCCTAAATACGCGAAGATGTTTAAAGATCTTCTTAGTGACAAGGAGAAGCTTCTTGACATTGCTCAGACCCAACTTAATGAGAATTGCTCTGTCGTTCTCTTAAGGAAATTTACCACCAAACTTGGTGATCCGGGTCGCTTCTTAATTCCTCGCAACTTCCCGGGAGTAGAGAATTGCATGGCCCTAGCCGATCTAGGTGCCAGTATAAACTTAATGCCTTTAAGTGTTTGGAAGCAATTATCTCTCCCCGAGCTAGTCCCCACCAAAATGACTTTGGAATTAGCCAACCATACGGTTGCTTATCCAGTGGGGATAGCCGAAGACGTCTTCGTTGGCGTTGACAAATTCACCTTCCCGGTGGATTTTGTTGTCATTGACTACGAGATGGATCCTCGTGTTCCATTAATCGTTGGACGTCCCTTCTTGAGGACCGATCGCACTCTCATTGATGTAGCCGCGGGCGAAATAATCATGAGAGTTGGTGACGATAAAATTGTCTTCAACATGGGTATGATTTCTAAGCAACCTTATTCATATGAGAGTGTTAATGCTATTGATGTTCTCGATGAGGCTTGTGAAGAACACTTTCATGATGCTTGCAAAAGTACTCTCTCTTCTCTACCCAATGTTGAGACCGTTGCCTCAATTGCTCCGTCATTGACTCCTTTTGGAGAAAGTGACTTGGATTATTTTGAAGCTAGCTTGGGTCCACACGATCTTAAGTATGACGATTCTTCCACCGATTGGGATGAAGACATTCGTACTATTGAGAAACTTCTCAATGAAGCCCCGTTTTCTCATCCTTCTCCTAAAGAGGTGACTAATGATGATCCATCGTTAGTTACACCATTTATTGAGGATCCTCCTACTCTTGAGCTTAAGGACCTACCTCCTCATCTCGAGTATGTTTTCTTAGAAGGCATTGATCAACTTCCTGTTATCATTGCTAAGGACTTAAAAGCCGATGAGAAAACTCGTCTCATTGAAGTTCTCAAGAAACATAAAAGAGCTATCGCTTGGAAAATCTCCGATATTCGCGGAATTGATCCTCACTTTTGCACACATAAAATTCTCATGGAGGACGACTTTAAGCCTGCAATTCAAAGCCAAAGAAGGGTGAATCCTAAAATCCATGACGTCATCAAAAAATAGGTTATCAAACTTCTTGATGCGGGTATGATTTACCCTATTTCGGATTCACCATGGGTTAGTCCAGTCCATTGTGTGCCTAAGAAAGGCGGAATCACCGTTGTGCCCAATCAAAACAAAGAGTTGATTCCTACACGTCTCGTTACTGGGTGGAGAGTTTGTATAGACTACCGCAAACTCAATGATGCCACGAGAAAGGATCATTTCCCTCTTCCTTTTATGGACCAAATGCTTGAACGTTTAGCGGGTAACGAATATTACTGCTTTCTAGATGGTTTCTCTGGTTATTTCCAAATACCCATCGATCCCCAAGATCAAGAGAAGACAACATTCACTTGTCCCTATGGCACATTTGCCTACAAAAGGATGCCTTTTGGCTTATGCAATGCCCCCGGGACTTTCCAAAGGTGCATGTTGGCTATCTTCCATGACATGGTTGAGCAAACCATGGAAGTCTTCATGGATGATTTCTCGGTCTTTGGGGATTCCTTCTCTTATTGCCTTGCCAATTTAGAACGTATGCTTAAGCGGTGCGAAGACACTCGCCTTGTTCTGAATTGGGAAAAATGCCATTTTATGGTAAAAGAAGGCATTGTGCTAGGACACAAAATCTCTAAAGCCAGTCTTGAAGTCGACCGTGCTAATGTAGATGTCATATCCAAATTACCTCCACCTTCAACCGTGAAGGGTGTGAGAAGTTTTCTGGGTCATGCGGGCTTCTATCGTCTATTCATTCAGGATTTCTCTAAAATCGCCCGTCGATGACCCACCTCTTGGAAAAAGATACTCCTTTTATCTTTTCTAAAGAGTGTATCGAAGCCTTCAAGCTTCTTAAGGATAAGCTAACTAAGGCACCGGTCTTGGTTACCCCTAATTGGGAGCTACCCTTTGAGTTGATGTGCGATGCTAGCGACTTTGCTATTGGTGCGGTTTTGAGACAAAGGATCAACAAACACTTCCAACCAATCCACTGTGCTAGCAACACAATGACGGGGGCTCAATTGCATTATACGACAACCGAAAAAGAGCTTTTAGCTGTTGTCTATGCTTTTGAAAAATTTCGCCCCTATCTTGTTTTATCCACCACAATCGTATACACGGACCATTCCGCGTTGAAGTACTTGATGACTAAGCACGACTCTAAGCCAAGACTTCTTCGCTTGGTTTTACTCCTTCAAGAACTCAACATTGAAATTCGTGACAAGAAGGGTGCCGAAAACCTAGCCGCGGATCATCTAAGTAGACTTGAGGATCCGTATCAAGGTGATCATCCGAACAAATAGATCAATGACTCTTTTCCCCTTGAGACCTTAATGTCTATAAATCTCAATCTGGATGACACCCCGTGGTTTGCCGACATTGCAAACTACTTAGCGGGTGGTGTTCTCATCAAAGGGTTAACATCCCAACAGAAGAAAAAGTTCTTGAATGATGTTAAGACTTACTTTTGGGATGACCCTTTTCTATTTAAACAATGCGCTGATTTGATTATTCACCGATGTGTTGACGGACCGACAGCTTTAGACAATCTCAAGGCTTGCCAAAAAGGACCCACCGGTGGTCACTTTGGTCCCAACTACACCGCCAAAAAAGTGTTTGACACGGGATTTTATTGGCCCACCATTTATCGTGATGCTCACGAAATGGTTAAACATTGTGATGCTTGCCAAAAACAAGGCAAGATCACACATAAAGATGATATGCCTCAAAATTTCATACAAGAATGTGAAATCTTTGATGTATGGGGCATCGACTTTATGGGTCCATTCCCTTCTTCTAAAGGCAACAAATACATCCTTGTCGTTGTTGACTACGTTTCCAAATGGGTTGAAGCCAAAGCTTTACCCACTAATGACGCGAGGGTGGTTTGTAATTTCTTGAAACAACTGTTTGCTCGATTCGGTGTTCCTCGTGCTATAATCAGTGACCGCGGGACTCATTTTTGCAATGATCAATTTGTAAGAGTCATGGCTAAGTATGGTATCAATCACCGTCTTTCCACCGCTTACCATCCTCAAACCAACGGTCAAGCCGAGATATCCAACCATGGATTGAAGCGAATTTTGGAACATACTGTGGGAGAGCATCGTGCCTCGTGGGCCGATAAACTTGATGATGCTCTGTGGGCTTTCTGTACCGCCTATAAGACACCGATTGGTTGTACACCTTATCGTCTTGTGTACGGGAAAGCATGCCACCTCCCCATCGAGCTGGAACATAAGGCATACTGGGCCTTGAAGTGGGCTAACTTCGACATCAACAAAGCCGGTGATCTTCGCAAGATTCAACTCATCGAGCTACATGAATTGAGGAATGAAGCTTACGAGAACTCATTGATCTACAAGGAGAAGACCAAGGTTATCCACGATGCTAAAATTAAGAACCGAGAGTTCCACGTTGGTGATCAAGTCTTACTTTTTAACTCTCGGTTGAAGATCTTCTTGGGCAAGTTGAAGAGCCGCTGGTCTGGTCCATTTACCATCGCCAATATCTTTCCCTATGGCACCATTGAGCTTTCTCAGCCAAATGGGCCCAATTTTAAGGTGAATGGCCAGCGTTTGAAGTTGTACTTTGGTGAGGACATCTCTCATGAGATGATTCCATCCCTCACCATGTTTCCCTTGAATTAGTTCGGGATCGAGTCAGGCTTGTGACTCGGTTAACAAAAACAAGCGCTCCTCGGGAGGCAACCCGAGTATCTATCCCCCTTTTCCCGTTTTTCATCCTAAGTGTAGGGGGAGCTATATAGGTTGCTTGTGTTTTGATGTGATTACAGGGATAAGTGCACTCTTGGAATCCTTGAAGAACCGTGCTCCCATGTTATCCGCATATCCGGTTCTATCTCTCAACTACCGTGATTCAATTTTCTTCATACTCACATTTGAAATTGATCACTTTAGTTGTCTCCGCCTTAACTTGATTTAACCAACGTGCACAATGTCATAAGTGTAGGGGAGACTTTTCCCACATGCTTAAACATTGAGGACAATGTTTATCTTAAGTGTAGGGGGGACTTCTATCGAAGTTTTAAGTGGACTTTTCCATGAAACTGCCTTCATTTAACCGAAAAATCATCTTTTTCAGCATTTTACAAATTTTTAATTAACTTTGGCCATTTAGTCGTAATTTTTAATTTTTTTTATCGTTTCTTTCATATGTATATATCCCACAATAAAGTCAAAAATATTAATAAAATGGTGTAGCTAGTTTTGAAATCTTTGGCATATTAGGCCCGTTGCGATTATTTTGACTCAACCCGAATTGACTTATCCAAGTTCATTCTAGCTAGTATCCTTAACCATGTAGACCTTAATTGGTTTATTAGGCTAAGCATCCACGAGTCTCATTACTTGAGATTTTAATTGTGGAGGACGAGAAATGATAGAGTCAATTATAAGTCGGTATTCTTGCACAAGCACACTTGGTGTGATTATTTGCCTATTCTCCCATCACTTGCTAATAATTTATCTGCAAAAAGTAAGGTCGTACGATTTGAAAAGTTACTTAGCTTCTAGCCCAAGATCGTTTAAAAGTTGCTCGGTAATGATAAGAGTTCATAGCCAAGGCATAATTTATGAAGCAGGACGCGAAGATTGGCGAGTCCAAAAAGGCCCTAACAAGGCATGAGGATTCCATTTTATTGCTAAAGATCCAAGGTGATGCGAAAATCATTATTCCCAAAATCAATATGAAGGATCAAGACTCACGACGAAAAGCAATCAACTCCCATAAAGATCATGGAGAAGTCTATCCGAAAAGACCCTAACAAGGTATGAGGATAAATAGATCCAAGTCCGAAAAGGAGGCGGATCGTTGTATCTCAAAATCCCAATTAGCGATTGAAGAAATAATGATGAAGTCGTGGTCAACAAGCTGGAGTACCCCTCAAAAATACTCCAAGTGAAGAACTCTATTAACAAAGAGAAGACCATTATCTCAAGAACGTCTCTCAAGATATGAAGTATGAAGTACATGCCAAATATCGGCCTGAGAAAGGTCTCAAATCGCGAAGCGAGTTATGCCAAGATATGAACTTTTTGATATCCCGAGAAGCAGTTTTAAGAGATTTTGTCCTTTAGCTAACTATTAATCAAATCGTCCTACTTTGCTTTCAGCCTAAATAAACTATCGAAATAAGTCCAAAAATGCATCTTCATGATCATTCTAAGACAAAAATAAAATATAAGATATACACCTAGGAATAAGGGAGTTTAAGCATATAATTAAGCCATGTGTGTAAGTTTTTGTTTTGCTAACTTATAATAACAAAGATCTCGTTTTTAAGCTTAGTTTGGGGAACGTGAAACTTGAGGGTGATAAATCTTCGCAGCACCAAAGCCCTAATGTAAGTCCTTGATCTCTTTGCAAGTTATTTCCATATAGCTATTTTTAAGTGAAAATGGTTTCTATCCTTTTGTTTCCTTTAAAATTTTAATTTCTCTTAGTAATCGAATTTTTGTTTTAGTAGTATGTTAATAAGCCCAAGGTTGATTGATTATGAGAAAGGTGTAAATTTGCTTTATCATTAAGCATTGCATGACGGCATGGAAATGGTTAAGTGTAGGGGATTTGATAGGTGTGAAAACACCCATCCTTTTACCACTTATTTCTTGCTAAAACGAGACCAAAACGCGTATTTAATGTCATTTGTTTGGAATTATGCGTGGTTTGTGTGTTTGTTGTGTTTTTAGAGCCAACCGGATAAATATTGAAGAAAACATGGGATTGCACGGGTTTTATCGAAGAAAAAGACGAAAAGACGAAGTCTATAATCTAAGAGATGCAAAAGATTTGAAGTCGATGGGCCTATTTGAAGATTTAACGAAGAAAAGGACCAAAGATGGAAGATTTACATATGTCGAAGAACTCAAGTCTATTAATTGAAGAAATTTAAAGACGAGTTGAATTTGTTCGTCGACAAATCCCGAATCGAAATAAAAAACGTTGACTTTTCTGAAAAGACGAGAAGACAAAAAGAAAGAGAGAAAGCCCACTCACCAAACCAAGCCAAGCACTATAAATACTCCTCCCATTCACATTTTCAACTAGCTTTTTTTTTCTGTTATTCTTTTCCTGTTTCGTAGGAACCATCTCCCTTAAGGAGATCGGTGGTTTTTCATTTTCTTTGATTTTCTTCCACAATCTTGTAAGTTTAATCTTTCCATTTTGTTTGTTGAATCTTAATCATTAATACAAGTTTACATTTAATCTTTCTCTCATCTTGTTCTTCCTTTTCTTGTTGATTCAAAGTTCTAAGGTTTCTATTTTATTGGTTTGATCTTAAAAAGTAAGTGGGTTTTATGTTTTTGTTGATATGGATTGATATTTATCATAGGTAAATGATTAGCGGTTAAATTGGTTTAAGTTTTGATTAAAAACTTGGTTGATTTTGGGTTAAATTCGTGTATTTAATATTCCCCTGTTCTTCGCATTTTCAGACCTGCCCAGATTCTGAATCAACATAAGATTCCGGATCAAGGGTTTTGAGATTTTTTCCGGATCAAGCTATTTGGTTCGGAATATCTAATATTCCGTATCAACTGTTATATTCCGGATCAAGTTCTTTGGTTCGGAATATCTAATATTCCGGATCAGCTATTTTATTCCGCATCAAGTTTTATATTCCAGATCAAGTTTTATTCCGAATAAACTAGTTATTCCGAATCAAGCTTCCTTTTTATTCCGAATAGAAATTTATTCCGGATCAGTCATTATTCCGGATCAAGCAAAACATTCCGGATCAGTCATTATTCCGGATCAAGCCATTATTCCGGATGAAGGCATATTCCGCATGAAGCAAACATTCCGCATGAAGCAAACATTCCGGATCAAACATATTTATTCCGCATGAAGCAAACATTCCGAATGAAGCAGTTTTTAAGGTTATTCCGCATGAGTTGATTTATTCCGAATAAGCCAAATTTCCCTAATATTCCGGATCAAGCTATTATTCCGCATCAACTGTTTTCCAAGTTTAGGTACTTTACTGTTTGATTTTAATTCTAGTTTTATTTCCAGTAATTGCTTTTAGTTTAATTTTATTACTTCTTGCATTTATCGTTTTAGTAGATACAGATCAAATCTCCCCCTTTTTAGTCACCAATTACAACAATTCCACTTTGAACCGTGATCGATTCGAGAAGATACCGAGAACGAAACAACGACATATATCATTGGGTACGAGCAACGCAAAGAAAGATCTTGCAAAAGCAACATTTTTAATCAACTAAAATAATAGTTATTAGTTCCCATTCTTATGTAGTATTATCCGTCAAGGTGGAGTAGTTTTTTCAGGGTTTTTGTTAGCTTCTACTGAACATAAGGTACGGATTTCCCGTCCTTCAGTAAGGACAACCTCTTCCTTTATTAGGATTTCCCGTATGCAGCCAATTAGTTACCTTAGCCATATACATGCATGACCAATTTCACCTAGTTATGGAGGTACCATAACCATAACACTAGAGTCACTAGTGTTATGACTTCACCTCGATGGAGTGATATCTCATGGCGTCCCTTTCAATTATTTGGCCATTATTATATTATTATTATCATGTGGGGTGTACGGGTGTATCCTAGGTTCAGTTTTAGTCAGGATTTCATGGTGAATGTGGTGTGTGCCTTTCATCCTTCACAGGGAGCTAATCCCTCCTACCCATTACCAATTAATTAGAGGCATCCCCTCTAATTTGTATGACGAGGTCACCCCTCCAAGTATTCATGCACGTTGTTGACCTCATGACCTATATTGGCTTTTGGTATATTAACTAATATAGATTTTCATAAGTAACATAAGCTATGTTTTCAGAACTAAAACCAGTAAACGTGACATACAACTAGGTTTTACCAGGACTTATCCATTTATGCTGCAATTCATGCTTTATATGCTTTATACGCTTTCATTCCTTTATGTCTTTACATTATCCTATATATCCGTGCATTGAGCAATATGCTCAGCCGTTTTCCATTTCCATGTTCCCAAACGGTAGGTACTCAAGGTCGCAAGTAGGAACTTCGGAGTATGTGCATTCGGAATGGAAGTTATCCGGCCTCTATTACCTGATGCATTTATTCCTACTTTTTCATACTTTACTTCTTTTGGACATTGTTTAGTCCTTTCATTTATAGTACTTGATATTGCTTGTGTGTGAGTTACTAGACTACTGATGTTTGATTCTGGTATTTCTATTTATGGTCATGAATGTTTAGACATTTACCTTGCATGCTTTGATGACACGCCATAATTTATTTTAGCATTCCATCTTAACAAATGGGGTATTACATCAATCATCCTAGAGATAAGCTCAATTGCACAAGTTACACATGATATAAGGCCTACTAACCGTGGGGGTGCAAACCCTGGAAATCATGCTTGATACTTTAAGCTTCTACTAACTCACTCTACATCCCCACAGTGGGTGTTTCTGTTGCTAAGGGGTTTAATGTGGCAACAGAATTTAACTATAAACCGAAAGCCTTGACTTCTGGTTCGAAAAATGGAGGATGTCTTAATAATAAGACAAATTTGAATCTTGGCACCAATAATAAGAGTTCACAAATAATGATTGATAAAGGTAAATCTACTAGTGATGTCTCTACTTCAAATACTTTTTCGGCTCTATCTGGTTTGGCAGGTGAGATGGATGCGGATGAAGATGAATTGATTGAAAACATTTACGATCAATCGGTTAATATCATGAATCCAACTACATAGGCAAGCACTCCTGATCATAATGTTTTAAATGTTTAGTATCGCCTCGTGGAATATAAGGGGCTTGAACCAACCCCCTAAACAGAAGGAGGTTCGTCAGGTTGTTAGTGAGAATAACTTGAGTGTGTGTGCTGTGTTAGAATCTCATGTAGATGCTACTTGTTTTTTGATGTTTGTAAGAAAATATGTCGTCGTTGGAAGTGGACGTCAAATGGGGGAATTTGCTCTAAAGGTACACGTATTATTCTTGGTTAGAATGATGATATTGTGGATGTTATGGTTATGTCCCTTACGAATCAGGTTATGCACTGTCAAATCACTACTCGCTTGGATAATACAACATTTTTTTGTTCTTTTGTCTATGCGGATAATGCTTATCAAGATAGACGTGTTCTATGGAGTAATCTTGTTGCCCATGCTTCTTTTATGCGGGATAAACCTTGGGTTGACCTTGTTTATTTTAATGCTACACTTAATCTTGAAGATCAATCAAGTGGTGGGTTTCGACCCAATATTGCTATGCATGAATTTAAGGATTGTGTTCGGAGTATGGAGGTCACTGACGTTAATGCTATAGGTGTTTATTTTACTTGGAATGAGAAGCCTAACGGTGATAATGGTATTCTTAAAAAGATTTATAGAATTATGTCTAACTCAATGTTTATGGACGACTTTCCTGGTTCTTTTGCTATATTTCAGCCCTATAGGATTTCGAATCACTCCCTATGTGTGCTTCGTATACCTACGATGTCTAAACCTAAACCTAAGCCCTTTAAATTTTTTAATTTTCTTGTTCATAAGGATAGGTTTAAGGAGATCATTGCTAATGGCTAGAATTTGGAGGTTAATGGATGTGCAATGTTCCAATTGGTTAAAAGACATAAAGGTCTTAAACCTCCGGTTCGTAAGCTGTTGCATGATCAAGGTAATTTGCATACGCGTGTCATTCTGCTTCGTGATGAACTGGATGAAATTCAAAAAGCTACTTATTTAAATCCATCTAACTCGTCAATTCGGGAAGATCATGCTCATTTATTACTTGCGTTCGGATGAGGAACGGTTCTTGAGACAGCAATCTAAGATTGAGTGGTTGGCGGTGGGCGATTCTAATTCAGCTTACTTTCATAATATTGTTAAAAGTAAAAATGCTCGTAATAGGATTGATATGGTTAAGGATATGTCTAATGTTATTCATAAAGGCGGTGCGGTTTCGGATGCATTTGTTTCTCACTATTAAAAGTTTCTTGGTGTTGAAGGTATTACTATTCCTATTGATTCTCATAATATGTTTACTAGTACTCTGGATGGTTCCAAGGCTTTACCCATGGTTCGGATGGTTCCTGATGAGGAGATAAAGAGTTCTTTGTTTTCAATTTATGATGATAAAGCTCCGGGTCCTGATGGTTACACAGCTGCCTTTTTCAAAAAGGCTTGGGATACGGTGGGGGATACATTCACGTGTGTTATTAAGGATTTTTTCCGTAATGGTAAATTGCTTCGGGAAGTTAATCATACTATTATTGCTTTAATTCCTAAGGTATCTACTCCGAGTATTATTAACGATTATCGTCCTATCTCATGTTGTAATGTTAGTTTTAAATGCATTAGCAAGATTATTGCTAATCGTATTAAAGGTGATCTTGGTGATTTGGTGAGTATTAATCAGTTTGCGTTTGTTCCGAGAAGAAGAACTTCTGATAATATTCTCCTTACGCAAGAGTTAATGAGGGGCTACCATCGTGACTCTGGTCCTCCTAGATGTTCGTTTAAGATTGACATCCAGAAAGCATATGATACGGTGGATTGGGGTTTTCTTAGAGATATCCTTGTTGGGTTTGGTTTTCATCCTACTATGATCCATTGGTTTATGGTTTGTGTTTCTACCACATCTTATTCGGTAAGCATCAATGGTAATCTTTATGGTTGGTTTAATGGTAAACAAGGGCTGCGACAAGGGGATCCTTTATCTCCTTTTTTATTCACTCTTGTTATGGAAGTATTAACGCTTATGTTACAAAGAAGGGTGGCTGCAGCTGAGGATTTTTGATATCTTAATCATTGTGAGAAGCAGCGGTTAGTTAATTTTTGTTTTGCTTATGATTAATTCCTGTTCTCTAGGGGTCATTTGGATTCTGTTTCTATTCTTTTGGATACATTGGAGGAGTTCAAGAATGCCTCCGGGATGGTGCCTAGTATTCCTAAAAGTACAACTTATTTTTGTAATGTTCCTAGTGGGATTAAATCTAGTATTCTTAATCTCACGCCATTTGCTGAAGGAACATTACCAGTTAGGTACCTTGGTGTTCCCCTTATTTCTTCTAGGCTTCGGTATTGTGACAGCAAAATTTTGGTTGAGAAGCTTGAAAATAGGGTTAACAACCGGCGTAATAAGTTCATCTCTCTTGCTGGGAGAGTTCAACTTATTCGCTTAGTTCTTTCGTCAATGCATATTTATTGGGCGTCTCTCTTTATACTTCATGCTAGAATTATTAATGATCTTGAACAGATTATGCGTGGATTCTTATGGTGTCAAGGGGAGATGAAGCGGGGTAAAGCCAAAGTCGCCTGGAACACTATTTGTAAGCCTCTTAATGAAGGTGGACTTGGTATACGTAGACTTGATGATTTTAATGCTGATTTAATGACGTCGCATGTATGGAGTATTCTGTCTAAAAGAGATTTTGTGATACCCCGAACCCAACGTCATTTATTTTACCGTAATTTACGAATATTTTTGAAATTTTTAAGAAATTTTGTTGGTAATATTATTTGACGATTTAAGTTGGAACCGATGTTTGAGGCTTTAGTTAAACGTTTGACGATTTGAGAAGAACCGATAACGACTACGATACCGACGAATGTCCAAAATTTATCTTTTATTATCGATTGATCGATATTTGAGTTTTTCGAAGTTTTTATTTTTATTACGTTTTAAGTCGAGTCGGAACCATATGTATATTCGTTTTGTGTGCGTTTGAACCATTTAAAACTATTTTGAGGTAGCCGGGACTAAACCCGACTCTCGTAAATAATCGAAAACCAACTAGTAAACTTATTTCCGCACTTTATAACTGGTTTTGCTATTAAGGAAAAAAGAAAACCTTACTTACACAAACCACCCTACCCCACTATATATAAGGCAAAAACAAAACACACACTTCATTTTTCAACACAAGAATTTTTACCATCTCCCTCCCTCTCTCTCTCTCTCTCTCTAACCCACGGCACCATCACCACCACCACAAACCACCACCAAAAATTTTATTTTGAAAAATCTAAGCAATGAGCCATCCTTAAAACATCATTGTAAGTAAATCCCACCACAAAAATCCAACATGCAACAACTTTTTTTTTCAAGATTTAATTTTGATGGATTTTGAAAAATATTATGTTTTGATCTAATTAAATTCGTGGGTTTGTGTTTAATTATATTTAGGAACATGTATTTAGAATATTGGAGCTTGGAGAAGATGTTTCTCTTGTATTTTTGCTTCCAAAACCCACAGCCATATGGGGGTATCTGGTGTTCTTGGTGTTTGATCTATTTAACTTATGGTATGGTTCTATATTCATGTTATTATTTATTTTAATTATACTGTATGTGTTATTTTGATTTTTGGGTTTTGAATAAGAATGAACATACAAGTGATTTATGGTATTTTGATTTGATTAGGATGTTTAGTACGTGATGTTAGGAGTATAGAAGTTGATGAAATGGGTCAAAAAGGTGATTTGATATGGTTTTGTAAAGTCCATTTTAGGTCAGAAACTTTAGTGGTATATTTCGTGGGTTTAAGTTTGAGCTAAGATTGAGTTGATAGGATATTGTTGTAGAGCTTTTCTCAAGTTTCGTTTTGGTATAAGATAGAGCTTTTAACTCCAAACGAGTCAAAAGTTATGATAATTTGAATTTTCGTGTACCGGGAGATGAAAGTCGACTTAATCCGGAATTGTGTTCGATTTTAGGTCAAATCTCGGGGACAATAAGTTGAGTTTTAAAAATGATTAGAGGCTGTTATCAGGATATAAACTTAGCATTTTGAGTCTATTTTCATAATCAAGAGTCGAATTTGTAAACGGGAATGCTTAAGAAGGTCAAAATGGTTTTACAACGCGAAGGTACAAAACTGTCCGAAATTTTGAGTTTAGTAATGTGACGAGCAGTGGGTCTTAGAAGTGTGATCTCTTTATGAAATTTAATATGGGATTTATACAGGTTGTAAATGATTTTTACAAATTTTCGCAAAATTTTTGGTGATGTCTAAGTATAGGAAAACAGCCTGTACATTTGGTATGTACCGGCAGAATTGTAAAATGAGCAATAGTTTTAACAAAGTATAAAAATGAACGTGTCTAGTAAATATCACTTGTTTGGATTTTTGGTGTGAGTTTATGTGAAATTTGAGTGTTTTTAATTATGTACCTACAGTACTTAAAGGTACTTGAAGGTGTTGATTCATTTCGCGTTTGTTGTTAGGTGTTGTATTTGATTTCCTGGGGCATCATCATCATCGTCGGTGATTGTCTTCATCTAAGTCTTCACTACTACTATCATTATTACTTAAGGTGAGTCTATGGCCTCTCTCTTTACTTATTTCAAATGTTTTTACCCACGAGGGGATACATGCTATTTAAATGAAAATGAACATAAGTCATGAATGATTGTTGGACCCGAATATTGCCTTGAATTGTGTTGAGTACCTAGTTGCAAAAGTCCCTAAATTCATGAACTATTAACTATTGTCTTGCCCTTGTGTGGGTTGGAGATAGCCGCTTATACAATTGATAGTACTATGGGGTTGACGACCCTATCTGAGACGAGAGCTAGTACGTTGAGTACTCTCTGCGGACGGATAACTTGTGAAAAGAAATAAGGTATAATTGCAACTAATGCCTTTAGAAGGGGCCCTGGTTTCACTTAAATCATGCCGGTCTATGTACGCGGGTGATTGAGTTAACGGATTAGTATCACGATCTTAAACACAATTATTAGCTATTGGTAAAGATAATATCCTTGAATAATAGATTGTGAGTACGACAATGCTATTGAATGGTCATGATTAGTTTTAATACTTATGTTCAACTTATGATTTAATAAACCTACAGATTCGCTCAACCGTTGTGATGTGTTTTAGGTAATCAAGATTGATAGAAGCGGAGCATGCATGGAGGGAGTTGGTGCTTTATTGGTCTAAAACTTATGGATTTTCTTCCCTTTTTATCAAATTAATTATTGTTATATTGTGGTAAAAGTTGTTATGTTTTGGTTGGGATCTATGGGGAAAAGTAACGCTACTCTGATGAAAATTTTATTTTGGGTTGGAAATGTTTTAGACAATGGTTGTAAATACTCATTTATGTTTATTTAAAACGTCTCTTTTGAGGTCGTTTTCTATGATTCTGTGTGACGTGCTATGAAATAACGCCCAAAGTGGTATTCCGCTGCGTGGTAATTTGGGGGTGTTATAGATTGGTAATCAGAGCCACAAGTTGTAGAGAACTAGGTCGATTTTTGAAAAACCTAAACTATAACTTTTGGTGTGTCGTAAAAAGTTTTAAAGCACGCAACTACTCCGCATGGCTCCGGTAAGATTTATTTTAGCATTGCTTTATATTTTAGATGTATCCCTCAAAACTAATATGAATTCCCTAGTATTTAGTAAGTATATACTATAATAATATATTGAGCTATATTGTTGTGTACGTCGAGTACTTATCATCATAATTGCAAATTCTTGTAAGACTATTTTATATGTTGCATGTAACTGGCATACGTGCTACGTTGCATTGCATGGCAACAATGCGTTATGATCCTACGTGTATGTAGGAATGATTGCATGTAGGTATGTATATACTATGGTATTTGGAGGCATTTCACGCGAAGCAATGGTCCTTGCGTGGTTATCGTACATTTAAAATGCGGTTTTGTTGATTATTCGTCCTCACCGCCAATTATCAATCTTGATAATTAATTTATTGTTCGAATAACCGAGTGTGAACCTCGTTTGATACTCTAGATACGTAAATAATGCTTCATAACATATTGTATATCGACTAGATTGATCTCGAATGTCGTTATCGCATCGTGATGTGTGAATTTAGGACATCTTCTTTTGAAACGTAAATTATTAATGTACTATTTTATTTCCCTCATTCTTATGGCTTTGATATATTAGTTCGCGTAACTATAACATAGCCGAAGTATAATCAGCGATGTATACATCGTAGCGACAAATCATATGTGTATATTATAAAACATAGTTGAGTCGCATCGCCATTTAATCGTTTTTACCATCCTACTTGAATTTAAAGATGTGTTTTAAGGATAGACTAGCATTGTGACCAAGCGGGATAGCTTGAAGTTTGGTTGGTTTGTGTTAATTTTATTGTGTACGATTTTGAGACCCACCCGAAGCCGATATCAACGCTTATAGAGTTGACATACGTATTCTCGTTCCGTTTATTTCATTTGTCTTGTTGTCTCATTATTTTGAATTTGATATTATATATGACGAGGTCTGACAATTATGCCAGTTAAATAAGCATTGAATTTTGTTAACTGATGATTTAAACATAAAGCGTCTTACATATTAAATATATGGTGAATGATACTTTTGGATAAGAATGACCTATGATGTGTCTTGTAACAAGTAAAATTCTTATAGAGAGTAAAGTGACAAAGTGAAATTATTTTTCCTTCAACCTTGGTTGGTAAATCATAATAAGTAATTTATATTACTCGTAAAATCTTTGTTTTCATACATTAATACTTGGTACTAAAAGCTTGTGATAGAACTATCAAAATTTGCCTAATTTAATTTGAAATAAGAGTTATTAATAAAAATTAACGATATGACTATTGAGTATATGTAGCTTTGGGCTTGGTATGAATTAATTTTGGGTCAATACAGCAAACTTTTGGCGTATTTTGTAATATAGAACATGAGTAGAAAAATTGGTCATGTGTTTTGGAGCTAGAGACTTTGTAAAACTGGTTTTAATTTTAAACATAAGGTCAAGTTATATTTACGAATGCATTGGTATAAACTGGAACTCATAACTCCTTGTAGTGAATAAACTGGGATAATATCTAAAGATACACTTTAAGTGAGAAATTCTAACGCTTGAAACAAATTATTAAATATTGATGGAACGTCATTTTATTTCGCTGCGAGATGTGTTTATTTTATAATCAGTAGACAGTTGGCTAAAGATTTAAAATTGGAATCTTCTACATTTCAGAATTATTGAAATAAGCATTTTTATTTATTTTATTATTATTATCGAGATTCAAATCTCGATTAAAATCAGTAATTTATCCAAGATAATACTACGTGAAACATCTTTAACGTCTGACTCGAGTCGCGTGAATAAAACATAGCATACCAGTTCTAAGGAAGACTTATGTATAATAAAAAGTCAAAGATTGAATTTTTAAGATTCAATTGGATAAATCCGGGTCTCGTTGGTTACATGTATATACGTAATACGATATGTCGTAATAATAATATGAAACTTTGAAAATTCTTACTATGTACGTTTTTGGTACTTAAGATATGAACATTAATGAGATTTTGACACAAGTATCGAGACTTTCGAACCTAAGATTTTATCGAGTATGATAACCGAGTCACCGCATCTACTAATGTTAATAATTTCATAGAGATTGAAATATTTCCAGAAATGAAAACTTTGTAAGTTGAAAAATGAAAGGTATAAATACTTTAATGGTGTTATACTAATTAAAAACGTGCAAATGTTCGGTTTTACAATATACAAGGTAACATTAATTACGATATGAAAATGGATTACCCAACACACGCATACTTGTATTATTTTCTTAAGACGGAATGTTTTGAGTCACGATGGTTCGATCGTACGGCATCCCTTCTTCAATTTTTGGAGTCTATATCTGAACTTGCGTAGTCCTGTGATTTTTCGTTTTAAAATTGTCCATGGTATGAGACAATTATTTATTTTTGAATTGCTACTTCAGTATTACATGATAATAAGGGTATGTCACCCGGTGTATTTTTGTACTCTTCATGGACGCTATAACTTTTCTTCTTTCGGTTAATGGAACCTAAATTGGTGGAATGTATGTGTAACTCGAGACGATGGGAATTATGATCTTTGTCCTATTTTTGGCGCTCGTGATTATGTTCGATGTCCACTCCATGTATTTATAGATCGTTGTTGTTATCCCGAAACTCTTGTCATATATTCGAAGTATTTTTATTTCTGATGTAGTTAATTTCCGTTGGCAAATATATTGCTCGTTTATCTTAAATGATCTAATGGATTTTTTATTTTTACTACTCGTTATGCTTGCAATGATCTTTAATCTGGAACCACCTTATCGTTATTTTGTGAACAATCTGTTTCGAAAATATGTATGAGTGTGCGAAATGTTTCGTTGAACCAAATGTAAATGGTGTCGATTCATTTATTTATTTATTTTTCTCATTAAAAGGCAAAGAAAAAGTATGTTTTTAAAATGGATGAAAAATGTTTGATGTGTTCCTTGAAACGATGGTAACAATATTTTCCCATTTCAAATGATTTGATTATTATGAAGATTAGGTCAAAAACCTTCGTTGTCATATTTGGTGTGTAATAATAATGTTGTGTCGTCCCTCGATCCTCGATTATGCACAGCTTAGCTAACTATGCATTATTCAGGAAGAGTCCTGTTTTGTTGGTTGTTGTTGCTTGATCCTCAATTATGCATGATCTAGCTAATTATGCATAGTTTAGGAAGGGCAACGTCGTTTCAAATCAATTGGTCATCCTTAAAACTGTTAGTGTTTTTGATAAATGTTTGGATGAGAACGCTTTTAAAATGGCGGATCCTTATTCAAGTAATCGTATTCTCTTTGATTCCTAAGAAATTTTTTGAAATTTTCTTGTGTTCCTTGAAATCTTTCTTTTCGTTTGGCGTTGACTTAGTACGTCATCGTGACCGAGTAATTATGGAAAATGTTTTTTTTATGTAACGTGCGAATTACATCGCAATCACTAGGGTGTTGATGAAATACCAAAGGGGCTCGTACCGACACTGAGAAGAAATTTAAAGAAAAATAGAAGACTGCCGAAGTAGAGGAAATCTGAGTTCGAGTAACTCTGAGGTAAATGAAGAAGACTTCTCCTACATCAAATGTATCGACTTTATTTATTTTCTTTTCTCGTTCTTTTGATATGTCAACGACACGCGATAAACTGTTGAAGTTTACCAACTGTGCATCGGTAGTTGGAAGACAATTCCATTTGCCGTCTTTGTTTATTCAAGTGAGGAATCCTCCTTGCTTGACCCGATTTTCTTTGATCATTGATGGTTAAACGACAGATAGACATAGTTGATGTTTTTATGGTAAACCCTTGCCTTTTTAGGTATTTATGTGGTATGTAATCTAGTCAAATGATCGTAAGTTGTGAGAACTTGAGACGACATTGTCCAATGACGTCCGATCATGGAGAACACGTTCCATGTAATATCTTTTGAACCTTCAACGACGATGCTTATTAAGATTTTGACCATGCTTAGGACTAAAGTGATATGGTGTTTTAGTAGTATTATTTTATGGGTATGGATCCGTGTGTGGGCATCCTACGATGACATATTTATGTATTTTCTTTCTTTTTGAATATGCGTCCATAGCTAGCAAGATCGTAAACCTTCTTTAACTTGCAATTTTCTTTTGACTAGACTCATCCGAAATCCCGTCAAATATCCTTATTTTATCATGGCTTGGCTGATTAGCAAGCATGAGTTAACTTGAATGAACTTATTTACTTGGCATGGTTTGAATATTTGGCAAACATGTCGTGATGCGTCTGTATGTGCTTCATAATGGCTTTTGCGTTTGACTGAATCGTGATGTTTTCGAGAGAGTTATGTATACGCCGAATGATTTCCGTATCGATGAATTCGTTATTGACGAACTAGGTTTGTATGTAAGTAATGTTGCAATAAGGTGATTATGTATGACTAGTATTAATTACTTCGTCTTGTATATTATGAACGTTTTCGATGGGGTTATGTGTGGCCCGTGTGATTTTTCTTTATGATTAATTGTTTTTATGAGACTGATGGACTAAGTGAAAGGACGAATCGAACGTTGGAAGACATGCTCCGAGCCTGTGTGATTGATTTTGGTAGTTGTTAAGATCGACACTTGCCGTTGGTAGTATCCTTGTACAACGACATTTACCATGTTAGCATTGAAGCTGCACCATTCGAATTGTTGGGTGGAGGAAAGTGTTGATCACCAGTTGGATGGAGTGAAGTAAGGAAAAGTCAGTTGAATGGACCTAAAATGATTCAAGAGAATACGGAAAATATTGTGTAGATTAAGGGTCATTTGTTAACAGTGAGAAGCCGTGAAAAGAAATATATTGATAACCGTAGGAAGCAGTTGGAAATTGAAGTTTGAGACATGGTAATGTTAAAGGTATCGTCGTGGAAAGGCGTGATTCGTTTTGGAAAATAAGAGAAGTGGAGCCAAAGGTATGTTGGACCAGTTGCCTACCAGTTGGAGCTGTCGGATGAACTTCGTGAAAATGATAATACACTTCATGTGTCAAATTTGAAGAATTGTGTGGCGGATAATGGTTTAGTTACCCCAGTGAATGAAACCCAGCAGGGTGACAAGTTGCACGTCATAGAAGAACCAACGGAGATAATGGATAGAGAGGTTAAGAGATTAAAGCAAGGTAGAATACTCATTGTGAAGGTGTGATGGAACCCGAGACGTGAACCGAAGTCCACGTCAGAACGTGAAGACCTCTTTAGGAAGAAGTACCCTCATCTTTCTAGTAGTACGAAATGCGAGTATAAGAACCGGAGAGCGCCGGGACGTCGCTCCCTTAAGGAGGGGAGGATGTGATACCCCGAACCCAACGTCATTTATTTTAGCCTAATTTACGAATAATTTTGAAATTATTAAGAAATTTTGTTGGTAATATTATTTGACGGTTTAAGTTGGAACCGATGTTTGAGGCTTTAGTTAAACGTTTGACGATTTGAGAAGAACCGATAACGACTACGATACCGACGGATGTCCAAAATTTATCTTTTATTATCGATTGATCGATATTTGAGTTTTTTGAATTTTTTATTTTTATTACGTTTTAAGTCGAGTCGGAACCATATGTATATTCGTTTTGTGTGCGTTTGAACCATTTAAAACTATTTTGAGGTAGCCGGGACTAAACCCGACTCCCGTAAATAATCGAAAACCAACTAGTAAACTTATTTCCGCTCTTTATAACTAGTTTTGCTATTAAGGACAAAAGAAAACCTTATTTACACAAACCACCCTACCCCACTATATATAAGGCAAAAACAAAACACACACTTCATTTTTCAACACAAAAAATTTTACCATCTCCCTCCCTCTCTCTCTCTCTAACCCACGACACCATCAACACCACCACAAACCACCACAAAAATTTGATTTTGAAAAATCTAAGAAATGACCCAACCTTAAAACATCATTGTATGTAAATCCCACCACAAAAATCCAACATGCAACAACTTTTTTTTCAAGATTTAATTTGATGGATTTTGAAAAATACAATGTTTTGATCTAATTAAATTCGTGGGTTTGTGTTTAGTTATGTTTAGGAACACGTATTTAGACTATTGGAGCTTGGAGAAGATGTTTCTTTAGTGTTTTTGCTTCCAAAACCCACGGCCATATGGGGGTATTTGGTGTTCTTGGTGTTTGATCTATTTAACTTATGGTATGGTTCTATATTCATGTTATTATTAATTTTACATGATTCAATTATATTGTATGTGTTATTTTGATTTTTGGGTTTTGAATAAGGATGAACATACAAGTGATTTAGGGTATTTTGATTTGATTAGGATGTTTAGTAGGTGATGTTAGGAGTATAGAAGTTGATGAAACGGGTCAAAAAGGTGATTTGATGTGGTTTTGTAAAGTCCATTTTAGGTCAGGAACTTTAGGGGTATTTTTAGTGGGTTTAATTCTGAGCTAAGGTTGAGATGATAGGATATTGTTGTAGAGCTTTACTCAAGCTTCGTTTTGGTATAAGATAGAGCTTTTAACTCTAAACGAGTCAAAAGTTATGATACTTTGAATTTTCGTGTACCGGGAGATGAAAGTCGACTCAATCCGAAATTGTGTTCGATTTTAGGTCATATCTCAGGGACAATAAGTTAAGTTAAAAATTATTAGAGTCTGTTCTCAGGATATAAACTTAGCATTTTGAGTCTATTTTCATAATCAAGAGTCGAATTTGTAAACGAGAATGCTTAAGAAGGTCAAAATGGTTTTACAACGTGAAGGTACAAAACTGTCCGAAATTTTGAGTTTAGTAATGTGACGAGCAGTGGATCTTAGAGGTGTGATCTCTTTATGAAATTTAATATGGGCTTTATACAGGTTGTAAATGATTCTTACAAATTTTCGCATAATTTTTGGTGATGTCTAAGTATAGGAAAACAGCCCATACATTTGGTATGTACCGGCAGAATTGTAAAATGAGCAATAGTTTTAACAAAGTATAAAAATGAACGTGTCTAGTAAATATCACTTGTTTGGATTTTTGGTGTGAGTTTATGTGAAATTTGTGTGTTCTTAATTATGTACCTACAGTACTTAAAGGTACTTGAAGGTGTTGATTCATTTCGTGTTTGTTGTTAGGTGTTGTATTTGATTTCCTGGGGTATCCTCATCGTCGGTGATTGTCTTCGTCTACGTCTTCACTACTACTACTATCATTATTACTTAAGGTGAGTCTATAGCCTCTCTCTTTACTTATTTCGAAAGTTTTTACCCACGAGGGGGATACATGCTATTTAAATGAAAATAAACATAAGTCATGAATGATTGTTGGACCCGAATATTGCCTTGAATTGTGTTGAGTACCTAGTGGCAAAAGTCCCTAAATTCATGAACTATTAACTATTGTCTTGCCCTTGTGTGGGTTGGAGATAGCCGCTTATACAATTGATAGTACTATGGGGTTGACGACCCTATCTGAGACGAGAGCTAGTACGTTGAGTACTCTCTACGGACGGATAACTTGTGAAAAGAAATAAGGTATAATTGCAACTAATGCCTTTAGAAGGGGCCCTGGTTTCACTTAAATAATGCCGGTCTATGTACGCGGGTGATTGAGTTAACGGATTAGTATCACGATCTTAAACACAATTATTAGCTATTGCTAAAGATAATATCCTTGAATAATAGATTGTGAGTACGACAATGCTATTGAATGGTCATGATTGGTTTTAATACTTATGTTCAACTTATGATTTAATAAACCTATAGATTCGCTCAACCGTTGTGTTGACGATTTTAAGCATGTGTTTTAGGTAATCAATATTGATAGCAGCGGAGCATGCATGGAGGGAGTTGGTGCTTTATTGGTCTAAAACTTATGGATTTCCTTCCCTTTTTATCAAATTAATTATTGTTATATTGTGGTAAAAGTTGTTATGTTTTGGTTGGGATCTATGGGGACAAGTAACGCTACTCTGATGAAAAATTTATTTTGGGTTGGAAATGTTTTAGACAATGGTTGTAAATACTCATTTATGTTTATTTAAAACGTCTCTTTTGAGGTCGTTTTCTATGATTCTATGTGACGTGCTATGAAATAACGCCCAAAGTGGTATTCTGTTGTGTGGTAATTTGGGGGTGTTATAGATTGGTAATCAGAGCCACAAGTTATAGAGAACTAGGTTGATTTTTGAAAAACCTAAACTATAACTTTTGGTGTGTCGTAAAAAGTTTTAAAGCACGCAACTACTCCGCATGGCTCCGGTAAGATTTATTTTAGCATTGCTTTATATTTTAGATGTATCCCTCAAAGCTAATACGAATTCCCTAGTATTTAGTAAGTATATACTATGATAATATATTGAGTTATATTGTTGTGTACGTCGAGTACTTATCATCATAATTGCAAATTCTTGTAAGACTATTTTATATGTTGCATGTAATTGGCATACGTGCTACGTTGCATTGCATGGCAACAATGCGTTATGATCCTACGTGTATGTAGGAATGATTGCATGTAGGTATGTATATACTATGGTATTTGGAGGCATTTCACGCGAAACAATGGTCCTTGCGTGGTTATCGAACATTTAAAATGCGGTTTTGTTGAGAATTCGGCCTCACCGCCAGTTATCAATCTTGATAGTTAATTTATTGTTCGAATAACCGAGTGTGAACCTCGTTTGATACTCTAGATACGTAAATAATGCTTCGTAACATATTGTATATCGACTAGATTGATCTCGAATGTTGTTATCGCATCGTGATGTGTCATTTTAGGACATCTTCTTTTGAAACGTAAATTACTAACGTACTATTTTATTTCCCTCATTCTTATGGCTTTGATATATTAGTTCGCGTAACTATAACATATCCGAAGTATAATCAGCGATGTATACATCGTAGAGACAAATCATATGTGTATATTATAAAACATAGTTGAGTCGCATCGCCATTTAATCGTTTTTACCATCCTACTTGAATTTAAAGATGTGTTTTAAGGATAGACTAGCATTGTGACCAAGCGGGATAGCTTGAAGTTTGGTTGGTTTGTGTTAATTTTATTGTGTACGATTTTGAGACCCACCCGAAGCCGATATCAACGCTTATAGAGTTCGCATACGTATTCTCGTTCCGTTTATTTCATTTGTCTTGTTGTCTCATTATTTTGAATTTGATATTATATATGACGAGGTCTGACAATTGTGCCGGTTAAATAAGCAAGGAATTTTGTTAACTGATGATTTAAACATAAAGCGTCTTACATATTAAATATATGGTGAATGAAACTTTTGGATAAGAATGACCTATGATGTGTCTTGTAACAAGTAAAATTCTTATAGAGAGTAAAGTGACAAAGTGAAATTATTTTTCCTTCAACCTTGGTTGGTAAATCATAATAAGTAATTTATATTACTCGTAAAATCTTTGTTTTCATACATTAATACTTGGTACTAAAATCTTGTGATAGAACTATCAAAATTTGCCTAATTTAATTTGAAATAAGAGTTATTAATAAAAATTAACGATATGACTATTGAGTATATGTAGCTTTAGGCTTGGTATGAATTAATTTTGGGTCAATATAGCAAACTTTTGGCGTATTTTGTAATATAGAACATGCGTAGAAAAATTGGTCATGTGTTTTGGAGCTAGAGACTTTGTAAAACTGGTTTTAATTTTAAACATAAGGTCAAGTTGTATTTACGAATGCATTGGTATAAACTGGAACTCATAACTTCTTGTAGTGAATAAACTGGGATAATATCGAAAGATACACTTTAAGTGAGAAATTCTAAAGCTTGAAACAAATTATTAAATATTGATGGAACGTCATTTTATTTCGCTGCGAGATGTGTTTATTTTATAACCAGTCGACAGTTGGCTAAAGATTTAAAATTAGAATCTTCTGCATTTTAGAATTATTGAAATAAGCATTTTTATTTATTTTATTATTATTATCGATATTCAAATCTCGATTAAAATCAGTAATTTATCCAAGATAATACTACGTGAAACATCTTTAACGTCTGACTCGAGTCGCGTGAATAAAACATAGCATACCAGTTCTAAGGAAGACTTATGTATAATAAAAAGTCAAAGATTGAATTTTAAAGAGTCAGTTGGACAAATCCGGGTCTCGTTGGTTACATGTATATACGTAATACGATATGTCGTAATAATAATATGAAACTTTGAAAATTCTTACTATGTACGTTTTTGGTACTTAAGATATGAACATTAATGAGATTTTGACACAAGTATCGAGAATTTCGAACCTAATGATTTTATCGATTATGATAACCGAGTCACCGCATCTACTAATGTTAATAATTTCATAGAGATTGAAATATTTCCAGAAATGAAAACTTTGTAAGTTGAAAAATGAAAGGTATAAATACTTTAATGGTGTTGCACTAATTAAAAACGTGCAAATGTTCAGTTTTACAATATACAAGGTAACATTAATTAAGATATGAAAATGGATTACCCAACACACGCATACTTGCATTATTTTCTTAACACGGAATGTTTTGAGTCACGATGGTTCGATCGTACGGCATCCCTTCTTCAATTTTGCGAGTCTATATCTGAACTTGCGTAGTCCTATGATTATTCGTTTTAAAATTGTCCATGGTATGAGACCATTATTTATTTTTGAATTGCTACTTCACTATTACATAATAATAAGGGTATGTCACCCGGTGTATTTTTGTACTCTTCATGGACGCTATAACTTTTCTTCTTTCGGTTAATGGAACCTAAATTGGTGGAATGTATGTGTAACTCGAGACGATGGGAATTATGATCTTTGTCCTATTTTTGGCGCTCGTGATGATGTTCGATGTCCACTCCATGTATTTATAGATCGTTGTTGTTATCCCGAAACTCTTGTCATATATTCGAAGTATTTTTATTTCTAATGTAGTTAATTTCCGTTGGCAAATATATTGCTCGTTTATCTTAAATGATCTCATTGATTTTTTATTTTTACTACTCGTTATGCTTGCAATGATCTTTAATCTGGAACCACCTTACCGTTATTTTGTGAACAATCTATTTCGAAAATATGTATGAGTGTGCGAAATGTTTCGTTGAACCAAATGTAAATGGTGTCGATTCATTTATTTATTTATTTTTCTCAATAAAAGGCAAAGAAAAAGTATGTTTTTAAAATGGATGAAAAATGTTTGATGTGTTACGATGGTAACAATATTTTCCCATTTCAAATGATTTGATTATTTTGAAGATTAGGTCGAAAACCTTTGTAGTCATATTTGGTGTGTAATAATAATGTTGTGTCGTCCCTCGATCCTCAATTATGCACAGCTTAGCTAACTATGCATAATTCAGGAAGAGTCCTGTTTTGTTGGTTGTTGTTGCTTGATCCTAAATTATGCATGATCTAGCTAATTATGCATGGTTTAGGAAGGGCAACGTCGTTTCAAATCAATTGGTCATCTTTAAAACTGTTAGTGTTTTTGATAAATGTTTGGATGAGAACGCTTTTAAAATGGAGGATCCCTATTCAAGTAATCGTATTCTCTTTGATTCCTAAGAAATTTTTTGAAACTTTCTTGTGTTCCTTGAAATCTTTCTTTTCGTTTGGCATTGACTTAGTACGTCACCGTGACCGAGTAATTATGGAAAATGTTTTTTATGTAACGTGCGAATTCCATCGCAAGCACTAGGGTGTTGATGAAATACCAAAGGGGCTCGTACCGACACTGAGAAGAAATTTAAACAAAAATAGAAGACTGCCGAAGTAGAGGAAATCTGAGTTCGAGTAACTCTGAGGTAAATGAAGAAGACTTATCCTACATCAAATGTATCGACTTTATTTATTTTCTTTTCTCGTTCTTTTGATATGTCAACGACACGCGATAAACTGTTGCAGTTTACCAACTGTGCATCCGTAATTGGAAGACAATTCCATTTGCCGTCTTTGTTTATTCAAGTGAGGAATCCTCCTTGCTTGACTCGATTTTCTTTGATCAACGATGGTTAAACGACATATAGACATAGTTGATGTTAATCATGGATTCACTATGAACACGGGTTCGATCCGGAGGTCGGGGAGGATGTTAGAGGTGTTTAGCCATGGTAGAGAGAGTAACAAGTAAGAATAAAAGTGTCTTTATTCTAGTGAGAGAAAGACAATAAAGAAGTGATAATCCTCACCCCTCCATGGAAGTATGGAGGGGTATATATAGCACGGGACTTGGACTATTACATATGACAATATTAGTCCCTGCAAGTCCCGGCTATGAACTAATGTAATTCCGTTAGTCGCACACATTTTAAGGCTAAAAATCTTCCCCCAATGTGGTGACATACGGAATTACTTACAATGTTCCTAACAAATGCAAATACAACAAAAATATGACAATATTAAGTTTGCTTCCAATGCTGAGGATGACGTCGTTGTCTTCAAGTCTTCTAGAAAAACTTATACCCCAGTTTGAATCCTCTTTGTCTTTGCTTGTTGAGGAACCATTGTATCATGTATGAACTGGATTAACTTCCCCCCAATTCATACCACATGTCTTGAAAAGCTTTCTTCATAGACTTCTTTTTTACGAAGCTTTTGAATCAGCTTCCCCCCAAACCAATACCCCTGTCTTGAGCAGAATCTGTAGCTTGAGCAATCTTCTATCTTTGACATTTAAAGTGCACAGCGGAATTTTGTTGAAGAAGAAGCAAACCACACCAAGTAACTGCTACCTTGACATTTTTGGTCTTCATGATTATGTGTTTGGGGGAACATGTAAGAAATCAGCAACAAATCTTCTCACGCTTGTAGAATACTTCCCCCTGGAAGTTGAACTAAGTACCCAAAAGTACACGTTCTTCCCCCATGATGGTTACGAATTCTCGGAAGCATCATCTGACGTGTATGGTCAAAATCGTGAGATGTTCTTGTCGAAAGTATGATGGTGACGAAAACTCAGAAGCATCATCTGACGTGTACGCTCAAAATCGCGAGATGTTCTTATCAGGAGTAAGAAGGTTAAGAACACTCGAAAGCATCATCTGTCGTGTACGCACAGAATCGTGAGATGTTCTTGTCAAAAGTATGGTGGTTAGGAACACTCGGGAGCATCATTTGACAAGTACAATCAGAATCGCGAGATGTTCGTGTCTGAAGTAGAAATCTTTGTTGACATTTTGTAGCTCAAGTTGCTCGTGAGAATTGTTTGCTGATCACATCTCTACTCTTGTACTCTCTGGCTAAACTTACCGACCTCGTATTCTTTCGGCTATCTGTAGTGACCACTGGTGAATTAAACCTGATATTCCAAACTTGAAACTGAAGTACAATCTCCCAAATTTGTTACTTACGCTTAGCACTGTTGTTGATTGACGAACGGTGCAAAGAAACGTCTCTTAGTACCTTATACATAAAAGAAGAGAGAAGTATAAGATGTAAAACACCTCTTGAAGTATCCACAACTACAAGTGAGTGTCACTGAGCACTACAACGTAACTCCTTAAGTGATAGTTGTCCATGTCGTCGACCATCCACCCCTTGACAGTGGAAACTAGATAAATCAAGTCTCAATCATAAATGCTGAAGCGAATCATCAATCGATAGAGGGGGTGAAAAGGCTCGATGATGAATTGAGTAGACGCCTTCGTGATATTCCACTTCACCTTTAAATAATGAATACCAAATACACTTCGTAATCACTTGACATTACTTTGCCCGAATACTAGCCGATTTGACAATTTCAGTGAATCTTAAAGGATCGTTTTGGTGATTGTTTGTTTTTGTTGTGTGTTTGTCGTGTTTGTTGTGTGTTGTTTGAGTGTCGTTAACTAGAGATCCAATCAATGACTAAAGAATTAGAAGTCGTCAATGTGGTCTAGCTAACTTTTCGTCGAAGAATATTCCAAAAACTAGGGTTTCAAAATGATGGTTTTCTTTGATCGAGATGAATACATCACTGCCATCGGGTTACAAATGACCATCAAAGTCAAGTGCATTATAAGTATACACTCGGCCCAACAAATGATTAGCCATAATTCACATTTTGGTCCAAGTAAATGGTCCACTCGAATATTCTGTTGCATTGTTCGGCCCACCAAATGAAGTAAAATACGATGGCCAGCCCATTCAAAGGATACAGTCGATCCAAATATTTAAGAATAGGGATATAAGATACCAACTCCACCATAATTTTCCTCACAGATGAACCTAACCCCACTTCATATAACTCCGCCCCATCTCTTTCGATATACCAAAAGAAAAATATCAAACCCATCTCCTTTACCATATATGTCCACCCTTCATCTCATATAATCAGTCTTCATCACCTAATCTCAGTTCGCATCGTCATATATCTAGATCAATCACACCTCAAACTAATAACGTCCATCAAAATCCATCCTCATCTCAACTCCTTAGACCAATAACAACTAACTGACTCAAACATCAATCCCATCAATCTTGAACGAAGACCACAAAGAAAAAGGTGCTGCAAGGCCTCCAATTTGGGGGTCTCGGGTAGGTGTATGAGTCACGTTTTTATAGTTCCATTTTCTTTTAAAGCAATTGAATGAATGAAAGATTATAACTTAATAGTTAGTAATCTTCATTAAGTTCGAAAATTAACAGAGGATCTATGATGATAGAAGTGATAGATCTAAAATGATCTTGACATGCATGTCAATATCACGATTTGAAACTGAGAACTTCTATTTTTCGGTTTGATATGAGTCTAGATGGGGATTAGGTGTCGATGGGTTAGGTTATAGATGATGATTGGTGTTGATGGGATTTAAAAGGGTGGTGTTTGTGTGATGAGATACAATACTCAGTGAGTTGACCCGGTCAACTCGGTAATTACCGAGTTGACTCGGTGTGGTGAAGTAGAGAGTTTTGGACAGATGAAACTGAGTGATCGAAATGTGGGTGTTTTTTTTTTTTTTTTTTTTTTTTTTTTTTTTTGAAAAAAGTCAACTCAATGTTTTCAGGACCATGGAATTTGAATACTGAATCTATCGGAATGTTAATACAAAATCTATCGGAATGTCAAAATTGAGTCAATCGGAATATCAATATAGAGTCCATCGGAATAAATCAAACACCTCATCGGAATGACTATCTGAAAACTCATCGGAATAAGCTGTCGGAAAACCTATCGGAATGCTTTATCTATAAAAACAGTCGGAAAAGGGTTTTAAAACCGAAAATGGTGGATCTTGCCATTTTTTTCTGTCCTTTTGCCATTAAAAAATTGTCTGATGATATTTGTTGGGACACAATAAACGAGCAGTAATAGAAAAAGGACAAGGAGAGATGATGACAGACTTATATAAAGTGAAAAAAATAGTGACGAATTGGATAATAATCAAAGAGATTATAAAATAAAAATGATCCAACCTTGTTGACACTTTTTTGGAAAAAGTGAATACGAAACAAACACAAACTCGAACACAAACACGCGAATACAAAAACACGAAACACCCCCGGTTAGCTCTGATACCAATTGTTAATCATGGATTCACTATGAACACGGGTTCGATCCGGAGGTCGGGGAGGATGATAGAGGTGTTTAGCCATGGTAGAGAGAGTAACAAGTAAGAATAAAAGTGTCTTTATTTTAGTGAGAGAAAGACAAGAAAGAAGTGATAATCCTCACCCCTCCATGGAAGTATGGAGGGGTATATATAGCACGGGACTTGGACTATTACATATGACAATATTAGTCCCTGCAAGTCCTGGCTATGAACTAATGTAATTCCGTTAGTCGCACACATTTTAAGGCTAACAGTTGATGTTTTTGTCGTAAACTCTTGCCTTTTTAGGTATTTATGTGTGTTTTAGTAGTATTATTTTTTGGGTATGGATCCGTGTGTGAGCATCCTACGATGACATATGTATGTATTTTCTTTCTTTTTGAATATGCGTCCATAGCTAGCAAGATCATAAACCTTCTTTAACTTGCAATTTTCTTTTGACTGGACTCATCCGAAATCCCGTCAAATATCCTTATTTTATCATGGCTTGGCTGGTTAACAAGCATGAGTTAACTTGAATGAACTTATTTATTTGGCATGGTTTGGCTATTTTGCAAACATGTCGTGATGCGTCTGTATGTGCTTCATAATGGCTTTTGCGTTTGACTTAATCGTGATGTTTTCGAGAGAGTTATGTATACGCCGAATGATTTCCGTATCGATGAATTCGTTATTGACGAACTAGGTTTGTATGTACGTAATGTTGCAATAAGGTGATTTTGTATGACTAGTATTAATTACTTCGTCTTGTATATTATGAACGTTTTCGATGGGGTTATGTGTAGCCCGTGTGATTTTTCTTTATGATTAATTGTTTTTATGAGACTGATGGACTAAGTGAAAGGACGAATCGAACGTTGGAAGACATGCTCCGAGCCTGTCTGATTGATTTTGGTAGTTGTTAAGATCGACACTTGCCGTTGGTAGTATCCTTGAACAACGACATTTACCATGTTAGCATTGAAGCTGCACCATTCGAATTGTTGGGTGGAGGAAAGTGTAGATCACCAGTTGGATGGAGTGAAGTAAGGAAAAGTCAGTTGAATGGACCTAAAATGATTCAAGAGAATACGGAAAGGATTATGTAGATTAAGGGTCATTTGTTAACAGTGAGAAGCCGTGAAAAGAAATATATTGATAACCGTAGGAAGCAGTTGGAAATTGAAGTTTGAGACATGGTAATGTTAAAGGTATCGTCGTGGAAAGGCGTGATTCATTTTGGAAAATAAGAGAAGTGGAGCCAAAGGTATGTTGGACCAGTTTCCTACCAGTTGGAGCTGTCGCATGAACTTCATGAAAATGATAATACTCTTCATGTGTCGAATTTGAAGAATTGTGTGGCGGATAATGGTTTAATTACCCCAGTGAATGAAACCCAGCAGGTTGACAAGTTGCACGTCATAGAAGAACCAACGGAGATAATGGATAGAGAGGTTAAGAGATTAAAGCAAGGTAGAATACTCATTGTGAAGGTGTGATGGAACCCGAGACGTGAACCGAAGTCCACGTCAGAACGTGAAGACCTCTTTAGGAAGAAGTACCCTCATCTTTCTAGTAGTACGAAATGCGAGTATAAGAACCGGAGAGCGCCGGGACGTCGCTCCCTTAAGGAGGGGAGGATGTGATACCCCGAACCCAACGTCATTTATTTTACCCTAATTTACGAATATTTTTGAAATTTTTAAGAAATTTTGTTGGTAATATTATTTGACGGTTTAAGTTGGAACCGATGTTTGAGGCTTTAGTTAAACGTTTGACGATTTGAGAAGAACCGATAACGACTACGATACCGACGGATGTCCAAAATTTATCTTTTATTATCGATTGATCAATATTTGAGTTTTTTGAATTTTTTATTTTTATTACGTTTTAAGTCGAGTCGGAACCATATGTATATTCGTTTTGTGTGCGTTTGAACCATTTAAAACTATTTTGAGGTAGCCGGGACTAAACCCGACTCCCGTAATAATCGAAAACCAACTAGTAAACTTATTTCCGCTCTTTATAACTAGTTTTGCAATTAAGGACAAAAGAAAACCTTATTTACACAAACCACCCTACCCCACTATATATAAGGCAAAAACAAAACACACACTTCATTTTTCAACACAAAAAAATTTTACCATCTCCCTCCCTCTCTCTCTCTCTCTAACCCACGACACCATCACCACCACCACAAACCACCACAAAAATTTGATTTTGAAAAATCTAAGAAATGACGCAACCTTAAAACATCATTGTATGTAAATCCCACCACAAAAATCCAACATGCAACAACTTTTTTTTCAAGATTTAATTTTGATGGATTTTGAAAAATACTATGTTTTGATCTAATTAAATTCGTAGGTTTGTGTTTAATTATGTTTAGGAACATGTATTTAGACTATTGGAGCTTGGAGAAGATGTTTCTTTAGTGTTTTTGCTTCCAAAACCCACGGCCATATGGGGGTATTTGGTGTTCTTGGTGTTTGATCTATTTAACTTATGGTATGGTTCTATATTCATGTTATTATTAATTTTACATGATTCAATTATATTGTATGTGTTATTTTGATTTTTGGGTTTTGAATAAGGATGAACATACAAGTGATTTAGGGTATTTTGATTTGATTAGTCTGTTTAGTAGGTGATGTTATGAGTATAGAAGTTGATGAAATGGGTCAAAAAGGTGATTTGATGTGGTTTTGTAAAGTCCATTTTAGGTCAGGAACTTTAGGGGTATTTTTCGTGGGTTTAAGTCTGAGCTAAGATTGAGATGATAGTATATTGTTATAGAGCTTTGCTCAAGCTTCGTTTTGGTATAAGATAGAGCTTTTAACTCCAAACGAGTCAAAAGTTATGATACTTTGAATTTTCGTGTACCGGGAGATGAAAGTCGCCTCAATCCGAAATTGTGTTCGATTTTAGGTCAAATCTCGGGGACAATAAGTTAAGTTTTAAAAATGATTAGAGGCTGTTCTCAGGCTATAAACTTAGCATTTTGAGTCTATTTTCATAATCAAGAGTCGAATTTGTAAACGGGAATGCTTAAGAAGGTCAAAATGGTTTTACAACGCGAAGGTACAAAACTGTCCGAAATTTTGAGTTTAGTAATGTGACGAGCGGTGGGTCTTAGAAGTGTGATCTCTTTATGAAATTTAATATGGGCTTTATACAGGTTGTAAATGATTTTTACAAATTTTCGCATAATTTTTGGTGATGTCTAAGTATAGGAAAACAGCCCATACATTTGGTATGTACCGGCAGAATTGTAAAATGAGCAATAGTTTTAACAAAGTATAAAAATGAACGTGTCTAGTAAATATCACTTGTTTGGATTTTTGGTGTGAGTTTATGTGAAATTTGAGTGTTCTTAATTATGTACCTACAGTACTTAAAGGTACTTGAAGGTGTTGATTCATTTCGCGTTTGTTGTTAGGTGTTGTATTTGATTTCCTGGGGCATCCTCATCGTCGGTGATTGTCTTCGTCTACGTCTTCACTACTACTACTATCATTATTACTTAAGGTGAGTCTATAGCCTCTCTCTTTACTTATTTCAAATGTTTTTACCCACGAGGGGGATACATGCTATTTAAATGAAAATGAACATAAGTCATGAATGATTGTTGGACCCGAATATTGCCTTGAATTGTGTTGAGTACCTAGTTGCAAAAGTCCCTAAATTCATGAACTATTAACTATTATCTTGCCCTTGTGTGGGTTGGAGATAGCCGCTTATACAATTGATAGTACTATGGGGTTGACGACCCTATCTGAGACGAGAGCTAGTACGTTGAGTACTCTCTGCGAACGGATAACTTGTGAAAAGAAATAAGGTATAATTGCAACTAATGCCTTTAGAAGGGGCCCTGGTTTCACTTAAATCATGCCGGTCTATGTACGCAGGTGATTGAGTTAACGGATTAGTATCGCGGTCTTAAACACAATTATTAGTTATTGCTAAAGATAATATCCTAGAATAATAGATTGTGAGTACGACAATGCTATTGAATGGTCATGATTGGTTTTAATACTTATGTTCAACTTATGATTTAATAAACCTATAGATTCGCACAACCATTGTGTTGACGATTTTAAGCATGTGTTTCAGGTAATCAAGATTGATAGCAGCAGAGCATGCATGGAGGGAGTTGGTGCTTTATTGGTCTAAAACTTATGGATTTCCTTCCCTTTTTATCAAATTAATTATTGTTATATTGTGGTAAAAGTTGTTATGTTTTGGTTGGGATCTATGGGGATAAGTAACGCTACTCTGATGAAAATTTAATTTTGGGTTGGAAATGTTTTAGACAATGGTTGTAAATACCAATTTATGTTTATTTAAAAGGTCTCTTTTGAGGTCGTTTTCTATGATTGTGTGTGACGTGCTATGAAATAACGCCCAAAGTGGTATTCTGATGCGTGGTAATTTGGAGGTGTTATAGATTCTCTATGGGTGCGTTGGATTTATGATTATAAATTTAAAAAGATAGAAGTTTCTGGGACGTTTCATGTCTTGGTGATGTGAGTTGGTGTTGGCGTAAACTTTTTCAATTAAGGATTATTATTCGCCCATTTTTTTGGCACCAAGTTCATGATGGTAGAGATACTTCTATGTGGTTTGATAAATGGGCTGCTGTATGCCCGATTCGAGATACTAGTTTTGTTAGACATATTAATCGTTCAGGTTTTGCATTATCGGACAAGGTTAGGGATTTAATTCTGAATGGAGCTTGGAGATGGCCGTTGGATTGGTAAGATCGATTCCTGAATATTGTTTCTATTCCGGTTCCAATGATGTGTGATAACCGTAGTGATATTATGGTTTGGCGGGACCATAATTGTATTAATCGACCGTTTTCTGTGGCTGTTGCGTGGGATTCTATACGAATGAGGGCTAATAATGTTGATTGGTTTCATGTTGTTTGGTTTCCGCATTGTGTTCCTAGACATGCGCTTCATATGTGGTTAGTAATGAAGTATAAATTGAAGACCCAAGATCACCTTAAGCAATGGGATGTTGGCCCTAATGTTGATCTATCTTCGCTTAAGTTCCCTTTGTGTAATCAGGTTCCTGACACGCATAATCATCTCTTCTTTAAATGTCCTTATTCTACGCAGGTATGGTTACAAGTGTGAGATAGGTGTGGTATGCAAAATATATCTCCTCGTATGACTGATATTTTCGCGTTTATTAGACCCTTAGCTAAGGGATGTACAGTTGTTAGTATCATTTCTCGGGTTGTTCTAGCGGCTTCGGTTTACAAGAAGTTTTTGATGGAAGCTAACCTCGTGAGCTCTATCTGTGACATGGTCCGTCTTAAGCTACTTACTTTTAAATTCAAGAAGATTTCTATGGCGTCTCTAGGGATTCTCGAAGACCGGAAGATTCCTAAGGTGTGTATTGATCATGATGGAAGTGTCGGGTAAGGGTCGTATTCTTTTTTCCCTTTGCGGGGTTTTTCCCATTGGGTTTTTCTCGTAAAGGTTTTTTAAGGAGGCGGCCTTACTTGGATCCATTGCTCCCATTTGTTGTTGCTGGAATAAAGAGTTGGTCGCATGGTTTCAAGATTTTTTCTTGTTGGTTTTTGCTAATTTTGCAGTTATGTCTAATAGTAGATGTATGTATTAGTATTAGATTTTGGTGTTTCATAACCCTTTGTTAACAAGCTGCCCGTATCTTGAGGTTAATGTGGTATGTCAACCACATTCCTTTGTACTTCAACATTTTTTTGGTTAATATATTTACCGGGGCAACCCTTTACCAAAAAAAATACATCCCCCATAGTGAGTCAAGTATCCAAGCAATGAAGGTTTGAGAGGGTAAAAGAAGAGAATCACAAACCACAAACAAATGTCAAGGCAAGGATGCCAAGAACAAGCACATAGTCAAGTAATGATGAAAAGAGTGATCAAAAGAGCGTGTGGAAGAACGAAAACGTACCTTGGCCACAAAGTGCATTCCAAGAAATCAAGGAGTCAATGCAAAGCCCAACCATGACCAAAGTGACTACAAAGTCTTCAAGGAATAGTATCACTCCCATCCATCTTGATATCATCATTCAATGATGTTGGAAATCAAAGAAGATGAGTGTTCTACAAGTGTAAGTAACTCAATCCACAATCAATTGAGTGATTCATCTTCATGAGTACCTACACATAGCAAAATGCAAACAAGTAGATACAATTCAAGAGTAAATCTAAGATGCATAAATACTACTAACTAAAATGAGATGCTATATTACCAATTAAAAGGCCTATTTTAAATAAAAATAGTTTTGACCAAAGAGAAACTTTAGTACAACTTAACCTTCTAATTTGTGGATACAATGGATCGATCCAAGTTTTAAAATACAATATACTTTAAAGATCGTGAGTGACCATCTCTTTGATACCAATTGTTGAAACTAGAAGGGGGGTGAATAGTTTCTCTTCGGTTTGTCTCCTAATTAAAATTCTTTTCAATTAGGTGAGTGCCAAAACTATCTTTACTTGAAAGCTAGTTGCATAATGATTAGGTTCAAATTTAATGCATTAACAATGACAAGTAGTAAGTGTAATGATGATGGAAGTAAGTAAAGAGTAAGGAAGGAAACAACCTAATAGGAAGACACCAAGATTTAGAGTGGTTCGGCAACAAAGTTCCATCCTCGTTCCTACTCCACTCCTCGAGTACACCTAATCTAGATTTCCACTATATCCAAAACCTCCCTTCTTGGCGGAGAAAACCTTACAACGTCGCTTACATTATTTTCTGACACTAAGCTAAATGTCGAGACCTAATCTTAGATAGGACCAATCTACACAACGTCTCAAACTTCACCATTTTAAGACACAAGGCTAAATGTCGAGTTCTAATAAATCAATGTTGGGAATAAATTATAGCCAATCTACTTGAGCGCTGACAAGTGTAAAACAAGCGTTGACAGGAGTAAAACAAACGCTGACAGCTCAAGCGTTGACAAGACAATGTCAAGCGTTGATACATTGAAGACAAGCACTGATGGAAAGATATACTCTATGCGTTTATTGTATTCTAGATTACTTCTAGTAAAGATAGGAACAACAATGTATTTTCTATATTTATCTTTACCTAGAATAGTTGATACGTAGATTATTGTACAAGGCTTCTTATGTCTATAAAAGAAGACCTTTAGGTTAATGTTCATATAAGTTTTCATACGTAAACTACTTTCATTGTAAGCAAGTTTGATATCATTAATCAAAGTGAAAGTTGGTTTACATCTTGTGTGTTCTTGTTTAAGTGTTAATTCCGTATAATACTTAGATTGTCATATACATATACAAAGGTTTCTCTAAGTGTATTACTTGATCTAATCTCGTATACATAAAGCTAAATCGATCTAAGTTTGGGATCAACAAGTGGTATCAGAGCTTGTTGAGGAACTTTTGATCTTAAAGAACACAAGAACCCTAAAAATCACCAAAACCCTAATTTTCTCAAAAACCCTAACAACATCATGTCAAATCCAGAACTAACCTCCTCCTCCTCACCTTTACCAAACATCAAGATTCCCATGCTTGATGCAACCAACTTTAAATTATGGAAATTCAACTTTGAACAATACCTGGGGATCTATGACTACACACTCTGGGAGATTATTGAATATGGAAACACATTCGATAAGGCTCAAAAGATTGCTAATGCTATTGCTGGAAGAGCAGCTGTTGCTGGATGTTCTGAAGCAGATCAGAAAGAAAAGCCTGATGATGGTAGAGCTGTGTCTGCTGAAGACATAGCAAAGAAAAGGGTTGATATGAAAACCCTAAATATTCTGAAACTCTCTTTGGGACAAGAGAACCAGCATAAATACAGAGGTTATGAATTTGCTAAGGACCTTTGGGCAGCTCTTGAAGTTGCATATGGTGGCAATGAAGATACTAAGGAAGAGAAGAAGAAGCAACTCATGCATGATTATGCTGTCTTCAAGGCTCAACCTAATGAAAAGCTTAGTAGTGTGAGAAACAGATTGCTTGATATTACAAGCAAATTGTCCTTCATGGGGACACAACTTGGTGATGTTGATATTAATGCCACTTTTCTTAAAAGTCTTGGTGAGGCGTGGAAAATTGAGGCAAGATCTATTCTTGCCAATGATACTCACAAAAGTTCCACGTTTGATGATATCTACAATAAACTGAGGCTGTTGGAAGATGAAACTCTTTTGGAGCATGGAAGCAAGTCCACCAACAGTAACATGGCCTTCTTTTCTCATAGTGAAGGTCAATTCAATCAGAAGGACTCCTACTTGCATCCAGTTACTGGATCATCATGTGTCAGCGCTGGAACATGTCCTGTCAACGTCTCCTTTTCAGACGCTGACACATTCAAAAGTGACTCACCAAGAGTTAAACCTGCTAGTTTGGATCTGGATACTGTATGTGCTTATATTGCTTCTTTGCCCAATGGTTCAGTGATTACCTATGAGGACCTTGAGCAGATAAGTGATGAGCACTTGGAAGAGATGGACATTAAGTGGAACATGGCTCTTGCTAGTATAAGAGCAAACAGGTGGAACAGAAGGTTTAAGAAGAAGATGACCTTCAATGCAAAGGACACAGCTGGATTTGATAAATCCAAAGTTGAATGCTACAACTGTCATCGTATGGGGCACTTCATGAGGGAATGCAGATCTCCTAGAAGATCTGATGCTGGTAAACCCTTAAGTTAAATTGTTAAAGCTCAGGATCTTAAGGCCATGGTTGCAGTTCAAGGAATTGATGGAATGGGATGGGATTGGAGCTATTTGGCTAAAGATGTAGAAGAGGATAAAGCCTTGGTTGCTGAAATTGAAGAAGAAGAGCATGGGTTGAATATGCTCTCATGGCACACTCCTCTTCATCTGATAATGAGGTATACGATGATGCTTTTTGTAGTAAAGGTTGTAGGTTAAACACTGAGAAACTTAACAAAGAGGTGTTAAGACTATTAGATGATGTGAGTACTGAAAGATGCAAACTGTCTAATTACCAACTAGCTCTCACTCAAACTGAGAAGACAGTTTCTGAATACAAGAAAATGGAATTTGACTTAAAAGATAAAATAAATATCTTAAAACATGAGTTAAATGCTAGTATGGATATTAGAAACATCATGGAAAGGGTTAATGGTGAGTTACAGGCTAAGTTAGATGAGGCCATTAAGAATAAAGATAATGTTGGCCTTAAAATTCAAAGATTTGATAAGGCCACACAAACCCTAGGAGAATGTATGAGTAAACAAAGGGATCCTAAAGACATGACTGGGATTGGGATGAAACTACTCAGTGGTTCCACCACCAGCTGGTGACTTCTATGGTGTCCAACAAAAGGACCTATCTTGGACTGGTTTGCCAGAACTCCAAGAGGAGGAATTCATTCCTCCACCAAGAGTTGTCACCCCAGTTGAAGAGTATCAACAAAAGTTTACTGACTTGAATGAATGGAAGAAAGCTACCCTACCTTATTTGTTAAGGGTGGCTTGCTATGTGAAAGTCCTAATGAGTCAACCCCCATTAAGGTTACAAACCCAATCACTGGTAAAGCTGTTGACCTTGGCTCAAACACTGTTAGAAAACCTAGCATTAAGTATGCAGAGATGTATAGGAATACTAGGTCACCTAAGAGCTAAGTTAGCAATGATGGAACAGGCTTCTTCTCTTCTAGACCTAGGGTTGTGTCTAGAAAACCCTGTTACACTTGTGGTAGCTTTTCACATTTAGCATATAACTGTGTCAATGCTCCCAAAGTCAACGTTGTTAGAAAGTCAAACGTTGTCAGACCCAAACCTTATGTGCAGCAAAGTCCACAAGTTGTTAGACCTGCCCCATTCTTCACTAGAGGGTCTAACACACATGGACAAAGACCATTTCAAAAGACAAATACTTGGTCTAATAGGCAATGGGTTTCTGTAGCAAACCCTAGGTTCAACGCTGACAAGGGTAAATTCAGCGTTGACAAGACCAATTCCAACGCTGACAGAAACGTGACCAGACCTAAATATTTGCAACCATAGGGTAAGGGGTCTAAAGCTTCTTCCAGCTTGACATGGAGACCAAAGAAAGATCAAAACGCTAATGATAATAGGATTTCAATGACCTGCAACAGATTTAATTACATTTCAAAGGTCATTACAAAACCTGTTGGGGTTAACTGGGTATTTCATCTTAAGAAGGATGAAAATGGGGTTGTTGTGAGAACTAAGTCTGTTCTTATTGAACAACCAGATGAATCCAAGTCTTCCAAGGCTTGGGTTCCCAAAGAAAACTAACTTGTTTTCTTTATGTGCAGGGCATTCAAAGACAGGTCAATGATTTTTGATATTGGGATAGTGGATGCTCAAGGCACATGACAGGGAAGGAAGATTATCTGACAAACTTCACTCCCATTAAGGATGGTGATAAGGTTTACTTTGGATGCGGATATGGTACTATCACAGGCAAAGGAACTCTTCTCACCAAGAACTTGCGTTTTGAACACGTATTTTTGGTAAAGGAACTTGATTACAATCTTTTTAGTGTATCACAAGATTGTGATAACAAAAATAAAGTTCAGTTTACTGATACTGAATGTTTGGTGTTAAGCAAGGATTATAAGATCCCTGATGAGAAATATATTGACTATAGAACACCTAGGCATTAAGACATATACAATGTGAATCTGAATGGGATTAGAATGAATAACAATATGTCTTGTTTTTATGCTAAAGCTTCAGTAGATGAAAGTAATTTATGGCACAGGAGGCTAGGGCACATAAATTTTAAGAATATAAACAGGCTTGTGAGACTTGGCTTGGTTGATGGTTTGCCTGAAAAGGCCTTCCACAATGACCACTCTTGTGTTACATGTCTTAAAGGCAAGCAGCACAAGGTCTCATTCAAGTCCAAACAGGTGCACTCTAGTACTAGACCTCTTCACTTGCTTCATATGGACCTCTTTGGTCCAACCAATATAGAAAGTTTGAATGGTAAGTCCTACTGCTTTGTCATCACAGATGAATTTTCTAGGTTTACTTGGACTTTCTTTTTAGCTATGAAGAGTGACACAGCTGACACTATAATTTATTTTATCACTCAGATTGAGAAGAAAACAGGCAATGAAGTTAAAATGCTTAGGAGTGATAATGGTGGTGAATTTAGGAATAAAGTGTTAGATGATTTTTATGCCAGGAAAGGAATTACTAGGCAATTTAGTGTTGCCAGAACCCCACAGCAAAATGGGGTTACTTAGAGGAACAATAGAACCCTAATTGAAGCAGCCAGAACCATGTTGGCTGATGCTCATTTTCCTATAGCCTTTTGGGCTGAGGCTGTTAATACAGGTTGCTATGTTCAAAATAGAGCATTGGTTAACAAAATACAGAACAAAACACCTTATGAGTTACTTTGGGGAAGAAAACCTAATATTGGTTTTCTCAAACCTTTTGGTTATCATGTAGTAGTTTTAGACACTAGTGATGCCTTAGGTAAATTTAGTGCAAAGGGTGATGAAGGCTATTTCATAGGGTATTCAGTGCAGAGCAAGGGTTATAGGGTTTATCTTAAAAAGGAAAAAACGTATACTTGAAAGAGTACATGTTAGGTTTTTAGAGAATAAACCTAGTGATCCTGAAAGTGGTCCAAATTGGTTGTTTGACTTGGAACCTTTATCTAGGACTTTAAATTATATGCCTGTCACTAATCCAGACATTGTGAAGGTAACTTCAAATGTTGTGGAAGAACAAGTTGTTGATGTTTCAGGTACACAGGTTCATGAAAAGGTTGGATCACAAGCAGAAAAGTCATCTCCTATACAAGAATATGTTACCATCCCCATATGGAAAGATGCTTTTGCTGCTGCTGCTGCTGGAAAAGATAATGGTGGTCCCCAAGTACCACCAGATGACAACATGCATGGTCCTTCAGGCGCTGACAAAGGCAAATCTAGCGCTGACAAGACCAATTCAGACGTTGATGGCTCAGACGTTGACAACAATAGTTCAAGCGTTGTTAGCCCACACGCTGACAAACAAGGTTCAGACGTTGACAACACTTCTGCACATCTTTTCTCTTCCACTTTTGAGCAAGGTGAACCTTCCAATCTATATGAAGAGGTTCATCCTCATGTTGATGAAAGAGAGTCTGATGAAGAAGATATTGGCAACTTGGAAAATGAGGTTGAAGACACCAGACTGTTTGAAGGAGGAGTTCTCACTTCTACCATGAAGAATCACCCCACTTCTCAAATCATTGGTGATATTATGACTCTTGTTCAGAGTAGAAGATCTCATCAAGGTCTTGGTGGGTTTATTGCCAATATTCACAAGAAGGTTGATACTCCTCTTGTGCAAGCATGTTTGTTTGCCTGTTTTCTGTCACAACAGGAACCTAAGAAGATATTTGATGCTCTCAAAGAACCAAGTTGGGTGGAAGCAATGCAGGATGAGCTTCACCAATTTGCAATTCAGGATGTTTGGGAGCTGGTTGATTGTCCCAGATATGTCAGACCTATAGGGACAAGATGGGTTCTAAGAAACAAGAGAGATGAAAGAGGTATTGTGGTCAGAAACAGGGCAAGCTTAGTGGCTCAGGGATATACACAAGAGGAGGGGATAGACTATGAGGAGGTCTTTGCACCAGTTGCAAGGATTGAAGCTATTAGGATCTTTTTAGCCTATGCATCCTGCATGGGCTTCACTGTCTATCAAATGGATGTCAAGAGTGCCTTCCTCTATGGAAAAATTGTTGAGGAGGTATATGTGATGCAGCCTCCTGGCTTTGAGGATCCAGAGAATCTAGATAAAGTGTATAGAGTCAAAAAGGATATGTATGGACTTCATCAAGCCCCAAGAGCATGGTATGGTACTTTGTCTACTTACTTAGTGGACAATGGATTCAAAAGGGGCACCATAGATCAGACACTATTTACAAAGAAGAAAGGTAAGGATGTGTTGCTTGTTCAGGTCTATGTTGATGACATCATTTTTGGGTCTACTTATCTAAAGATGAGTGAGGATTTCTCCAAGCTTATGACAGACAAATTCAAGATGAGTGTTATGGGGGAGATGAACTTATTTCTTGGTTTACAAGTTCAGCAAAAAGAAGATGGTATCTTTATCTCCCAGGATAAGTATGTGGCAGAGATCTTGAAGAAGTTTGGCTTTTCTCCACATGAAAAGAGGGCTACTACTCCTATGGATAGAGAACACCCTTGCGGAAAGATTGGAGATGGGAAAGATGTTGATGTCAGGCACTATAGATCCATGATTGGATCATTGATGTATGTTACAGCCTCCAGACCTGACATCATGTTTGTTGTGTGTGCTTGTGCACGCCATCAAGTGACTCCCAAAGAATGTCACCTTTATGCTGTGAAAGGATCTTTAGGTACCTAAGATGTTATCCTAGTCTTGGTTTGTGGTACCCAAAGGATTCACCATGAGAGCTGATTGCATATTCAGACAGTGACTATGGAGGTGATAAGTTTGATAGAAAATCCACAACTGGTGGATGTCAGTTTCTTGGGAGCAGGTTGATATCTTGGCAATGCAAGAAACGAACAGTGGTGGCTAATTCTACAACTGAAGCTGAGTATGTGGCTGCAGCTGCTTGTTGTGGACAAGTTTTGTGGATTCAGAACCAGCTGTTGGACTATGGGTATAATTTCATGCATACCAAGATATTTGTTGCCAATAACAGCACGTTATGCATTATTAAGAATCCTGTACATCATTCTAAAAATAAACACATAGAAATTAGACACTATTTTATAAGAGATTGTTTTGAAAAAGGTTTAATACAGCCAGATAGGGTTGACACAGAAGAGAATGTGTCAGATTTACTAACTAAACCTTTTGATGCTGGGAGGTTTCAATACTTGGTAACAAGTATTGGAATGATCAATCTCACATAATATGTGTTTTGGAGTCTTTTTGTTAAAGTATGTACAGGATAATGCATTGTTATTAGTCTTTTGAGGATTTAGATTTTCCACTATATTTTTCTAACACTGACAAAGGTTGCTTGAACGCTGATAAGTGTTTTTGTGACGTTGTCAGCAATATATTTGTCTAACGCTGACAAAGCTTCCCTCAATGCTGTTATGTGTTATCGGGGAGTTGTCAGCAACAATGTTAGTTTTGTGGTTTTCAATCAAAATGTGCAGGTGGTGTTAGCAGTATACCATTGGATACAGAGTTGCTTATGGATCATTGAAGAAGCATTTGGACATGTTTTTGTTTATTGATGATGGTTGGAATTTTTAATTCCTATCTTGACATAAATTTTTTATGTTCATGCATATTTTTAGCAACATATGTATCATAGTTTAAGGGGAGGTTTTAGGAACCTTTAGGATGTTTGGGTATCCATATGATACTCTTATCACAATTCTAGATTGTGTCCACAGGTGAGTATGAGTTAGTTTTACTAAATCATGAGGCACTGTAGCATGCAAAGTTGATATACTATGCATGCTGCCAAGACATTTTTGGCCTAGAATTGGTTTTGGTGTGTTGGGAGACTTGGGAATGATTTTGTTATGAGATTTACCTGGGAGTAACAAGGAAGTTTATAAGGTAACTTAGTTGTTAAGAGTTTTGGTTAGCAAGGGACACTAGAGGACTGTTATGTCTATCTTACATAAGCAAGTGTGCATAACTAGACAGTGCTTGCCGCCCTATAATAATTATCAGCTTTTTGGTTATCTTCTCTAGGATAAATTACTTTGTTAAGGTCATTTTTTATTTTTAAACATTTTTATTTTTGGATGCTGACAAGTATTTTTCCAAGCGTTGTTGTGACCAATTTAGACGCTGACATGGCTATGGCAAACGTTGACAAGAATATAGCCGTTGGGCGTTGATAGGTTATTTTTGACCGTTGACACTCAATGGGACCTACCCAGTTGTTACTTTTTGACATATTTTTAGGCCGTAATTTTGGGAGCTGATAACTTTCATTTAATGCATGAGATAAACTTATTCTTTTTCAATATTTTCATGATTACATTTGAATGGCAGAGTCTCTCACCTCATTAAATAAGGTGAGTTGGTGATCCGTATGACTCAAATGCTTGCTTCCCATTGGTCCTCAACTCTTCACACGGGTTAAGCCCCAAAATAACTTTGAAAAATGGTAGAATAAGTCCCTAGACTTTGGCAGTTTCTTGTATAAGCAAGAGAAGTTTGTAGAAATGGCAACTTCAACCCTTCAACTTTTGAGATCAACAAATAAAGCCCTTGAACTTTGAAGACTTTTCATCATTTTTCCTTCTTTTGTATTTTTCCTTCATGATTAAGCCTTGGAATCCGTGTTTGTGTGAAAACGTATCATTTTACCAACACAATCACAAACAACAAAGAATACCACGTAATTCCGCTTTATCACATTAAAACTTGGTAATTTCTTTTTGTTTTAGAGGGTTAATTGATTATAATTGATATGAGAATTCACTCATATCAAATCCCCTACACTTGACCATTGTCATGCCAACATGCAGCAATAGATTACACTTTTCTCATAATTAATCCACCTTGGCCAAGATGATATGCTATTATAATATGCTAAACTATATGATGCATGATTTTGAATATTTACAATCCAATGCAAGGAGAGCAATTCTATTTATATATTCATGGCTTTTCATGAACTGGTTTAGATGGAAATAACTCATAAAGAAATCAATGACTTTGATTAGGGATTTTGTATCATGAATATTTATTATCCTCAAGTTTCACGTTCCCCATACCAAGCTTAAAAACGAGATCATTATCATTCATAAGTAAAAGTGCATCGACTTATTCATAAAAATTAATTGTGTTACTACATACCCCCACTTATTCTTCCTCTATCTAGTTTTAATTGATCAAATTGCTTTTGTGCGAAATTGTCATTATTTGGCGTGAAATATAATAAATATAAAATCTAATAATAAAGAGGCACAGTTTTAATGATAGATAATCATCTTATCAATTACTCGAAAAACTGCCCATAATTGATATAAGTCCGACCTAAAATAATAAGTCATTCTCCTTATGTGTAAGAAAATAATGTAATGCTTTAATAAGTAGCTACTCACTCGCTAAGAAAAGAAAAATAGAACTCAGACAATAATTTATATCCGTCGCCTTTTTGAGACATTGGATCTTCAATCTCGCAACCTTTATGAGAGTAATATTGGATTGGAGCAACTACTAAATCCCTGCAACCTTTGTGAGAGTAATATTGGAATTTAATAGCTACTATAATTAACACCACACTGCCCCTCTTAGGAGTCTTGTATAATTATTATTTTTTCTTCTTTTTTTTCTTTTTTTCTAGCCACTCATTTTTTTAAGCCGCTCTTATTTTTCTTGATTCCTCACAAAGAATAGAAAAATAATTAAAAGAAAAATACCCGCTAAGTATTAAGCATGACAAAAGTCTAGTACACAGAAAACGTTCTAACTTAGAATGTTAAGACGTACTTATACCAACCACGAATGATTAGTAAAAAATGCGTAAGAGCCTACAAACTGATTAAAACCATTCTTGATTATTTATTAACAATATATACATGCGTTGACAAGAAAGTAAAGGTTACGAAAACGCGTAAAATAGCCACAAGTAATTAAGATGAGGTTTATCTAGCCCTTTAAACTTACTTCAAACTCTATCATCTCTCGTTCTCCACAATTTAAAATCTCAAATAATGAGACTCGTGGATGCTTAGCCTAATAAACCAAATGAAGGTTTACATGGTTAAGGATACTAGCTAGAGTAGGCTTGAATAAGCAAACTCGGGTTAAGTCAAAATATTCATGGCGGGCCTAATATGTTAAAGAAGTCTAAATTTGTTAAACCATATCCTTTATTATATATACATTTTTTCTCTTTCATATTTTTTGAATAACAAAAGAAAAAATATAAACAATGCAAATGTGTTATGCAAATGAAAAATGCAAAAATGATGAATGCAATATTTTTGTGGCCAAAGTAGATCAAAAATTTTTTTTTTTTTTTAAAATTTAGTTTTTCCAATTATCATGTAGGCAAAGGCAATGGTCTAGGCAAGGTCACTTCGATAGAAGACCCCCTACACTTAAGATAAACATTGTCCTTAAGAGTATCGGAGTATAAACTCCCCTACACTTAGGACATTGCGTACTTTGTTTAAATCGAGCTAAGGCAAGGTCTACTAAAGTGAATTCATTTTAGATATTATTAATAGTCAAGTTTTAATCAGAAAAGTATCAAAGTGAACCCGATACGAGGGCCTCCTCCATAAGATCCATGAATGAAATGAGAGAGAGCAGCCCTACACAAACACCAAAAGACAAAAGAGAGGCACCCCCTACACTTCATCTCAACTATATCACCTCTTATTATTCCTAACCTACCAAAGTATACTCTAGATGATCTAGCCTAGTTGTTCAAGATTGATTTAAGGAGTCTCTAGCTCGACTCATCCCACGATGAATTAATTCAGGGGGGAAATGGGGGTCTCGTTGACCATTTCAACGGAAATGTCCTCCCCAAAATAATGCTTCACACGATGGTCATTCACTTTAAAATTTTGGCCATTTGGTTGAGATAACTCAATAGTCTCATATGGAAACACTTGATTTATAGTGAATGGACCGGTCCATCGTGACTTAAGCTTGCTCGCAAAAAGTTTCAAAAGTGAGTTGTAGAGTAAAACTGATTTTCCGACTTTGAACTCACGGTTACTAATCTTGGCATCATGAAGTTGCTTAGTTTTCTCATTGTAAAGCAATGAATTCTCATAATCATTGGTTCTAAGCTCATTCATCTCATTGAGTTGGTTCTTCCTATGTGAACCAGATTGGTTAAGGTCAAAGTTAGCCCATTTTAAAGCCCATGAAGCCTTCTGATCCAACTCAAAAGGGAGGTGGCATGCTTTTCCATATACAAGAGGACAAGGTGTGCAACATATAGGTGTCTTGTATGCGGTTCGAAAATCCCGCAATGCATCATCAAGTTTATCCGCCCATGAAGCGCGATGCTCTCCCACCGTACGTTCCAAAAATTTTTTCAAAGCACGTTTAGTGACCTCGGTTTGTCGATTGGTTTGTGGGTGATACGCGATAGAAAGTCTATGGTTAACACCATACTTCTTCATGACTCTAGTAAATTGATTATTACAAAAATGAGTCCCGCGATCACTAACAATGGAACGAGGTACACCAAATCTAGCAAACAATTGCTTCAAGAATTTCACTACAACTCGAGCATCATTAGTAGGAAAGGCCTTAGCCTCAACCCATTTTGAAACATAATCCATCGCTACGAGTATGTACTTATTTCCCTTGGAATATGGAAAAGGTCCCATAAAGTCTATGCCTCACACATCAAATATTTCACACTCTTGAATGAAATTTTGTGGCATCTCATCACGTTGGTTAATTATTCATTGTCTTTGACAAACATCACAATATTTCACCATCTCTTGTGCATCCTTGTAGATTGAAGGCCAATAAAAACCCGAATCAAAGACTTTCTTAGCCTTGTAGTTAGGCCCAAAATTCCCCCCCCCCCCCCCTTGTGGGTCCTTTATGGCAAGCTTCTAAGATCTTAAAAGCTTCGGGGCCATCGACACATCTTCTTATGATTTGATCCGCACATTTCCTAAAGAGGGAAGGGTCGTCCCAAAAGTAGTATTTAGCTTCTTTGAGAAACTTCTTCTTTTGTTGGGAAGTAAGACCCTCAATAAGCACATCCCCTACAAGATAGTTTGGAACATCCGCCAACCAAGGGGTGACATCCTCTTGTGAAGAGATATACACGAGTTCATCAAGAGGAAAAGATTCATTAATTTCCTTATGTGGTAAGTCCCCTTGAAAAGGATCCTCAAGTCTACACAAATGATCCGCGGCTAAATTCTAGGCTTCCTTCTTATAACGAATCTCAATGGAAAACTCTTGGAGCAACAAAACCCATCTTAAAAATCTATCTTAGCATATTGCTTTGTCATAAGGTATTCGAGAGCAGAATGGTCTATATACACTATGGTCTTTGAAAGAACAAGATAGGGCCAAAATTACTCAAAAGCATACACAATGAATAACAACTCTTTTTCCGTAGTAGTGTAATGCAATTGAGAACCCGTCGTTGTCTAACTAGCATAATGTATAGGTTGGAAGTGTTTTTTTATACGTTGACCCAAAACGGCTCCCACCGCACAGTCACTAGCATCACATATGAGCTCAAACGGCAAATCCCAATTTGGTGAAACCAAAACTAGACCCTTATTCAATTTTTCCTTAAGGATCTCAATAGATTCTAAACACTCTTGTATGAATATGAAAGGAGCCTCTTTTTCTAAGAGGTGGGTCATTGGTCTAGCAATCTTGGAAAAGTCTTGAATGAAACGTCTATAGAAACCCGCATGTCCCAAAAAGCTCCTAACACCTTTTACCGTAGTAGGTGGGGAAAGTTTAGCAATAACATCAAATTTAGCACGATCTACTTCTAATCCTTTCTTAGAAATCTAATGGCCCAAAACTATCCTTTCTTTAACCATGAATTTGAATTTTTCCCAATTTAGAACAAGGTTGGTTTCCTCACACCTTTGAATCATACGTTCTAAATGGTAACGGCAAGAAGTGAATGAATCTCCAAACACCAAGAAATCATCCATAAACACTTCCATGGTTTGCTCGATCATATCATAAAAGATTGCCATCATACACCTTTGAAATGTCCCAGGAGCATTGCTCAAACCAAAAGGAATTCGTTTGAAAGCAAATGTTCCATAGGGGCAAGTGAATGTGGTATTTTCTTGATCTTGTGGATCAATTGGGATTTGAAAATAACCCGAGAATCCATCAAGAAAGCAATAGTATTCATTTCCTGCTAAACGCTCTAGCATTTGGTCCATGAAAGGTAAGGGAAAATGATCCTTTCTTGTGGCATCATTGAGCTTTCTATAGTCAATACAAACTCTCCACCCCATGACAAGTCTAGTAGGAATTAACTCATTGTTTTCATTGGGAACAACGGTTATTCCACCTTTATTAGGCACACAATGCACTGGGCTAACCCATGGCGAGTCGGAAATTGGGTAAATCATGCCCGCATCAAGGAGTTTGATAACTTCCTTTTTGATGACTTCATAGATTTTTGGGTTAACCCTTCTTTGATTTTGAACCACGGGTTTAAAATCATCTTCCATAAGGATCTTATGAGTGTTAAAGTTAGGATCAATCCCCCTAATATCAATTTTCCAAGCAATAGCTTTCGTATGCTTTTTAAGAACATCAATGAGCTTTTTCTTTTCATCCTCTTTCAAATCCTTAGCAATGATAACGGGTAGCTTATCTTCTCCCTCTAAGAAAGCATACTCAAGGTGTGATGGTAAGTCCTTAAGCTCTAAGGAAGGTGGACTCTCAATATAAGGTTTAACGAATGATAGATCATCATTAGTAACTTCTTGTGGAGTAGGGGTAGGAATGGGGTCCTCATTGAGTAAGTTTTAGATAGTAAGAATGTCTTCTTCCCAATTGATGGGAGAATCTTCATTTCTAAGAAAGTTAGACACAAATTCCTCTAAGAGAAAATCACTCTCTCCAAATAAAGTTAAGGAGGGAGTAATTGAGGTAAAGGTCTCAATATGTGGAATGTCCTCATTACTACTTTTGCAAGCATCATGTAACACCCCATTTGGTAAAATGGAATATCACAATAATATATGGAGTGTCATCAAATAATGCAAGGTAAATGTCTAAAAATTCAATAACAATAAAAGGAAATCCTGGAATCAAACATCGGTAGTCCAAGTAACTCAAACACAAGCAAATATAAGTATTGTAAAGGAAAGGACTAAACAATGTCCAACATGAAATAAAGTAAGATAAAGTATGATAAATTCATAAGATATAGAAGGCTGGATACCTTCCATCCGAATGTACATACTCTTGAGATCCTACTTGCGACCTTAGGAACCTGTCGTTTGGGAACATGGAAATGGAAAACGGCTGAGCATAACGCCAGTGCACGGATATACAATAAAGCATGAAAAGACATACAATAATGAAAGCATATAAAGAGCATATAAAGCATGAATGACAGCGGAAATGAATAAGTCCTGTGAACCCTAAACGTATAACATGTTTACTGGTTTTAGTTCTTAAAACATAGCTTATGTTTACTTATGAAAATCTGTATTAGTTAAATGTACCAAAAGCCAATATAGGTCCTAACGTCAACAACGTGCATTAATACTTGGAGGGGTGAACTCGTCATGCAAATTAGAGGGGATGCCTCTAATTAATGTGGTCTGGGTAGAAGGGATCTGCTCCTTCTGAAGGATGAAAGGCACACGCTACATTCACCATGAAATCCTGACTGTAACTATGATGCACCCATACGACACATGATAGTATAATAATAAAGGCCAAATAAACTGAAGGGACGCTACAAGCTATCATTCTGCCGTGGTGAAGTCATAACACTGGTGCCTCTAGTGTTATGGTTATGGTACCTCCATAACTAGGTGAAACTGGCATGCATGTATATGGCTAAGGTAACTAATAAAACATAAGCATTTAAATCTGTAACTACTGGGAAAACAGTTGGCTGCATACAGGAAAACCTAATAAAGGAAGAGAGTGTCCTTACTGAAGGACAGAAAAGCAGTACCTTATGTCCAGTAGAAGCTAACGGAAACAGTGAAGAACCTACTCCACCTTGACGGATAATACTACATAAGAATAGGGACGTGTATGAGTTGTCTGAGATACATGTGTTTTACTGGTTCTATGTGTTCTTAGCTTGTTATTCCTGTTCTGTCATGCTTTAACTGTTTTAAGTGTTAACTGTAGTTGTTCTTGTATTCTGTTGTTTATTATTCATGTAATAAGGTATTATAATACTTGTATTGTAATACTAAGTAACTTTCTAAAAATAGCAGGTTTCCTAAAATAGTAAGTTTCTAAAAATAGAAAGTTTTCAAAAACAATAAGTTTCCATAATTAGAAATAAGCTGGATTATTAAGCTAAAAATATAAATCAAAGTTTATTAGTAAAATACAAGTAATGAATTAAATGTTATAGCTTATTAAATAATTAACATGATTGATTTAATAAAATATAAGTCATATGACTTTAATTAAAATAACATGTTTAATTAAATTAGGCTAAGTAAATACGTAGGTTAATCATGAAATATTAATTTTAATATTATAACCTAAGTCATGTTTTAACTAAATTAAATAGTCATGAAAATAATTTAATTAAATTAATTACACTGATTTTAATAATGTCCCGTACCCGAACACGTGAACAAAATTAATCCCGAGCCCGAAAAGTGCCTAGCCGAAACCACATAGCCGGCGGCTGAAAACCAAACGCAGCCCAACAGTGGCTTGACCGGTTGCCCTTGGTGGCCATTTGTTTCCCCTGTTGAGCCACGGTTAGCCACTGCCGATCCCAACGTGACCCCGGCTTAAGCTGGTTCCCACTGTTCTTGTCACTAAGCCCCACCGAGACCTTAATGGTCTCGGTTAACACAAAAATCAAACCAAACCAAACTGAGACCTTGGGGGTCTCGGTGGTGCTACAAATGCCAAGCCGAGAGCCTTGGCTCTCGGGTGATGCGTCGGCCGAACCAAAAACCGAAACAAACCAACCCTTTTTGGTTTTCCTTATTAATTAACATGTTTTAATGTTTGTTTTTAAGATTCAATTATCATGTTCATCATAAATCAAATAAAAGAATAAAAAGAAAAGATTTATGATGTTACCGAATGCATAGTTGGAAAAAGGTTGATGAACACGAATACGTAAACACCAAATTAGAGATAAAAAAAAACCCGAACACCCTTTGGTGTTTATGTATGGCCGGCGGCAAGAGAGAGCACAAGAGGATAGTTAGGGTTTCTTGATTTTTAACAAAACTGACTTATGGTTATTCCCTGGAAGTTTTATTAAACATAGATTTGTATTGCGCTAATGGGCCAAAGGCCATTCTCCTTTCCTTGTCTTGCTATGCCGCGGCTACCATAGGGCCCACAAGGCAAAACCGTAACTTTCTAGTTATTTATTAGATGTGTATGTTCGTGTTTAATTATCGTGAATTAATGTCGTGTTCATGTCACATTTATAATATACGTAAATACTTGTTATTTAATGTCGTGACATGTGTAATATATTATAAATGGAAAGTTTTAATTTTATCGTATTTTTGTGTATTTACTGTTCACATGTACTGTTCATGGTATTTTAATGTGGGTTTTACAACTCTTCCCCTCTAAAAGAATAATTCGTCCTCGAATTAGAGAAAACGTAAACTGAAAGAAAACATACCCGAAACAGAACTGGAAATGAGGGTAAGAAGTCCGTATAGACTCCTCCGTCTCCCAAGTGGCTTCCCACTCAGGATGATCCCTCTAGAGGATTTTGACGAATAGGATCTTCTTCCTCCACGTGACACGATCTTGTCGTTCAAGAACTCTCTCGGGTTCTTCTACATAAGAAAGATCCTCTCGAATCTGATCAAGCGGATACTGAACAACATGAAGGGGATGATAGTTGTATCCTCTGAGTAAGGACACATGGAACACGTTGTGAACGTGTGATAGCTGAGGCGGTACTGCTAAACGATATGACACTTCACCAACGTGTTCTATTATGTCAAACAGTCCGATGAAGCGAGGACTGAGCTTCCCTCTGATTCCAAAATGCTTGACTCCACGTGCAGGTGATACCTTGAGGAAAACATGATCACCCACGTTGAAGAATATATCCCTACGGTGCTCATCAGCATAGCTCTTCTGACGAGCTCGAGCTTCTTGTAGCTTCGCCTTGGCGACGGCGACCTTCTCATTAGTTACCTCAATCATCTCTGGACCCTCAATCAATCATTCGCCCACTTGATCCCAGCAGATTGGGGCGCGACACTTCCTACCATACAGCATCTCAAACGGTACACACTTGATGCTAGCGTACCAGCTGTTGTTGTATGCAAACTCCACTAGATAGATATAATCGTCCCAGCTTCCTGTCCATTCTAGAGCACACGCCCGCAGCATGTCCTCCAATGTCTGAATGGTACGCTCCGACTGTCCGTCGCTCTAAGGATGAAAGGCAGTGCTGAGATTAAGTTTGGTGCCCCAAGCTTTCTACAAACTCTACCAAAAACGTGAGGTGAAACAGGGATCTCTGTCAGAGATGATTTCTGATGGAGTACCATGCAGTCTTATGATCTCCTTCTGAAAAGTGTTTGCCAATTTGCTGACCGGATGCTCCTTGCGGATTGGTAGATAATGAGCAGATTTGGTCAATCTATCAACAATAACCCAGATGGCGCCGTGTTTTCTCTGCGTCACCAGAAGACCAGTAACAAAATCCATCGAGATCTTGTCCCTCTTCCATTTTGGATTATCTAATGGTTGAAGTAACCTACTAGCTCTCTGGTGTTCGATCTTAACCTGCTAGCAGATCATACATTTTGAAACTAAGGTGGCCACATCCTATTTGATACCACTCTACCAGAAATGTTGCTTGATGTCGTGGTACATCTTACTGGAACCGGGATGCATGGTAAATGAAGAGCTGTGAGCTTTAGTCAGCACAACTTCCCTGAGTGTAGAGTCATCAGGAACAACTAGTCTAGACCCCTGCCATAAGATACCGTCATCATCAAAACAAAGCTCCGTCTGCTGATCAAGGTTCTGAATGATTGCCCCAATCTCACCATCGTCTTTCTGAGCTTCCTTGATCCTAGAATGTAAGTCTGGTTCCACTCTAAGATTTGCCCAGTAACCATGTTGTCCTTGTACACAAAACTCAATGTCTGTCATCTCCATGTCACGGATGATTTTCTTGGCAATCCATATGCCAGCAATCATACCCGACCTTCTGCTTAGAGCATCTGCCACCACATTCGCCTTACCAGGATGGTACTGAATGTTGGTGTCATAATCCTTCAGCAGCTCTAACCATCTTCTCTGTCTCATGTTTAGTTCCTTCTGGGTGAAGATGTACTTGAGACTCTTGTGATATGTGAAGATGTCACATGATTCACCATACAACTAATACCTTCAGATCTTCAATGCAAAAACAACTGCTGTAAGCTCCAAGTCATGTATAGGATAGTTTTCTTCATAAGGTTTAATTTTCCGTGATGCGTAGGCAATAACCTTCCCATGTTACACGAGAACACAGCCTAGACCCTTTCCTGAAGCATCACTATAGATCTGAAATCCACCTATACCAGATGGGAGAGTAAGAATAGGTGCAGTTACTAACTTCTCCTTAAGGTCTTCAAATCTCTTCTCTCGTTCTTCAGTCCAGAAGAATTTCTCTTCTTTTCTCATTAGCTTAGTCAAAGATAAGGCTAACCGTGAAAAGTTCTATACAAACTTATGGTAGTAGCCAGTTAAACCTAGAAAACTTCTGACCTCTTTTGTAGATGTAGGTCTCGGCCATTTAGTGATAGCTTCAACCTTTGAAGGATCCATGGTGATCCCCTCTGGAGATACAATATTGCCTAGAAATTCTACCTTGCTTAACCAGAACTCACACTTGGAGAACTTGGTATACATCTGCTTTTGACAAAGGATCTACAAGACTGTACGAAGGTGTTCCTCATGTTCCTCCTTGATTTGGAGAAAATTAGGATGTAATCAATGAAAACAATAACGAACATGTCCAGAAACTCATGGAACACACGGTTCATTAAATCCATGAAGACTGCTAGAGCATTTGTGAGTTCGAACGGCATGACTACGAACTCGTAGTGCCCATAACGTGTACAGAAAGCAGTCTTAGAAATATCCTGCTCTTTAACCCGTAACTGATGGTAGCCAGACCTTAGATCGATCTTTGAGAAATACTTGGCGCCCTGAAGTTGATCGAATAGGTCATCAATACGCGGCAAAGGATAACGATTCCTGATCGTGATCTTGTTCAACTCACGATAATCTATAACAGACGCATGCTGTCGTCTTTCTTCTTCACGAATAGCACCGGTGTACCCCATGGCGATGCACCAGGACGGATGAAACCTAGCTCCAGAAGTTCCTGCAGCTTATCTTTTAACTCCTTAAGCTCAATAAGATCCATGCGGTAAGGAGCTTTGGAAATTGGCTCTGCTCCTGGAATGAGTTCAATTCCAAACTCGACTTCACGAACAGGTGCTATGCCCGAAAGCTCATCAGGAAATACGTCAGGAAATTATGACACAATAGGCTGATCTTGAATCGGTGGAGACTCGGCAGAAATGTCATGAATGTTAGATATGAAGCCCTAACAACCATGTGATAGTAATGCACGCGCCTCCATGGATGAAATAACTTTTACAAACCTCCCTAACAGAAAACCATGGTTTATGTACTCTAGAGATTTGACATCACCGAATATAACCCGATAAGTGTGGCAGTCTATCGTAGACTGGTGGTTGGATAACCAGACCATGCCCAGTATCATGTCAAAATCACACATGTCCAATGGAAGAGCGTCAACTCTGCGGATTCTATCATTAAAATCTAGGGGAAGATCTCTGTATACCTGGGTGATTCACACAGAGTCACTAAGTGGCGTGGAAATGCATAAGGCATTATCTAATGGCATAGGGGAAATCCTAACACGGGTAGCAAAAGCAGTGAATATGATTGAATGAGTCGCTCTAGTATCAAACAAAACGCATGCTGCCAGACAATTCATAAAGAGATTCCCAGTGACGGTACCTGAACTCTTGTTCACCTGATCCCTGGTAGTAGTGAACATGTGGCCTGAAGTAGGAGGTGGTTTGGAGTCGGCATGTCTAGAGGTGCCTTCTATTTCACCTTGGCGACTATCCTTCTTTTGATGGCCTTGCTGGCCACACTTGAAACATCCACCAGTACCTCGGCGGCAAACACCAGAATGTCTGGGCGAACAAGTAGGGCAGATAGGATGCGTGAACCCTTCAACAGGCGTCCTAGCTAGCTGTGAGCCAGAAGAAGCAGAACGGTTAGGTTGCGAACCTCTGCGGTCCTGATCTCTGTCATTGCCATTGGACTGACTGTTTTCCTTAGATGATTCTTGCTGAGCGACCGGAGGTTTCCGGTCATCAGTCTTCTGTCTCTTCACTGATTGATCATCACCAAACTCCTCTCGTTCCTAAAGCATCGACCACCTATGCCACTGTAGTGAACGTATCACACACCAAACTGTTGGCAACCGAAGTGCAAAGAGCCCAGCAAAACTTCTCAGCTTTCTCCTCAGTAGTACCAGCTGCTGTACCCAAAAACCCATCCAAACGAAGAAACCTCTACATGAATTCATTGATGTTCTCCCAGCAACCTGTCAGATATTATGATAATCCCTCTTGAGTTTCTCTTGTCCAGCATGTGGAAAGTACTAATTAAAGAGTTGTTCCTTAAACTAGTCCCATGTCAACAGTGCAACCCAATCATCACCACCATTGGACTTCTTGACAGATTTCCACCACTACAGCACATTACCTTCAAACTTATAGCAAGCCAGCCTTTCCTTGAAGACACCGTCATAACCCATTGCATCTAATATCTTCTCGATGTGAGATATCCAAGCCTTGGCCTCAGAGGGGTTGTCAGTCTGCTCAAATGAACGGGGACTCTGCTTGTTGAATCGCTCTAACCAAGTCATAAGGGTAACAGGCGGTGGAGGTAGAGGATTTTTGTTGTTATGCGGATATGGGTCGTGCTGATTGCCTTGAGCCTGTACTTCAGCATGAACTTCATCCCTTGTTTCATTGCGAAGTTGTGGAAGGAGGGCTTACAAAGCTGCATCGACAGCTGCAGCCAATTCTTGAGCATTGCATGTGTTCACCATCTGACAGTTTAAAACAAAATGCAATATAAATAATAAGGCTGATAAAATATGACATGAATATAAAAATACATGAACAGTGTATGAAACATGAAACAATTTATGATGCCTATAAAAGTTTAAAATGCATGGTCAATTAAATATGATGTTATGTCTATGAGTAAACACCTATGGATCGGTTCACAAAAGAAAAAGGCAAGTGTGGACGCCTATGGGTTGGTCCACTAAACAAATAAAATGTTTCGATAAAAACATATGCGACTAAATAGGGCCAGTCATGTACCAACCATTACTTAGTCAAAATTCCTACGACAATGAGATGAATGCATGAAATGAATACATGAAATGAATACATGAAATGAAACTGAAATGAATGCATAAAAACCAACTATCAGTTCTAAGAAGACGCTGGTGACTACCCATAAGTCACAGGTCATGTTTTATAGAGCTACAGGTCGAAACCTTGGGCTCTGATACCATAATGGTAACACTGATAGGTGTGAAAACACCCATCCTTTTACCACTTAATTATAATAAAAATGAGACCAAAACGTGTATTTTAGGTCGTAAAAGTCGGAATTATGCGTGGTTTGTGTTTTTATTGTGTTTTAGGACCAAAGATGAAAAAGGAAGGAAACACGGGCTTTCACGGGCTTTTAGCGAAGAAAAAGACAAAAGACGAAGTCAAAAGATCAAAAGTGCAAAAAAACGGAAGTCAGAGAATTATTCTGAAGATTTATCGAAGAAAAAGACTAAAGTCTGAAGTTTAACGAAGTCGAAGAACCAAATCTAAGAAGAAAATTAGAAGACGAGTTCATTTCATATCGGCAAATCCCGAGACAACGTCGAGAAAGACGAAGAAATAAAAAGACGAGAAGACAAAAAGAAACAAAGAAGCATCAACACATCCCCTCCTCTTATAAATATCCTCCTAATATGTCATTAGGAGGAGTTAGTTAGTTTTTAGATAATTAGTTTATTTTTCAAGTTTTAGGAGTAGGAGTAGATTAATTAATTTCTCTCTCTAGATTTATTTCATTTCCTTAATCTTTCATCTTTAATCTTGTAATTTTGAATCTTTAATCATCATCTTAATTTTAAGCTTTTCATAATCATTCTCATTCTACCTTTCTTGTTTTTAAATCTTTTGTTTGATTTGGTTAATCATGTAGTTTGTTTAATCTTGTTGCCTATTGTTTTATTGATGTGCTTATTTGATTGTTCTTATGGTTTTGATGTGTTTGATGTTTTAGCTTATTGTGTTTATTACTTATTGTGTGTTTGTCTTATTTTTAATTAAGAGTTTTTAATAGTTTAAATCTTTTAAAAGTTGATTTTTAATATTTTGATTATTTAGTGTGTTTAATGTTTTTAATTTGTGGCTTATTAGCTTTTTCTTAAAATTAGTTTAGCCTAATTTTGGCTTATTTGCTTAATTAGTTTTGGCTTAATTTTTCCATTTTATAGAAACCCTTTTATTCCGACTTATAGTTTCTTTTTATTCCAACTTAGTGCAAAACCCATTTATTCCGAATTATTATCATTTTCTTTATTCCGAATTAAACTTTTCAATTTATTCCGACTTACTATGTTTAGGTTATTCTGACTTATATTATTTCCCATCATTCCGAATTAGATCCACTTTTGTTATTCCGAATTAGAAGTTTTTCCAATATTCCGAATTAATAGGAAACATGGATTCCGACTTGCTTGGTAAAATGTTTCCCGACTTAGCATAAGTTAATTTCCCGCCAAAATGAATGCATTATATCCCGACTTGTTTTAGTGTCTAATTTTAACATTGCATGCACATGCAATCCGAACTAAACTAAATGCAATCCGAACTAAACTAAATGCAATCCGAACTAAACTAAATGCATGCATGCGAATTCCGAAATAGGTGGGAAGTCAAAATCCGAATAAGGTAATGAAAATACTACATTCCGACTATTATTAGTGCTTTCCCTCCAAAATTAGATGTTCCCCCATGGGGAACATGTTCCCCATAGTGTAGAAATTTGTTCCGTGTTGGTTTAGTTTTATTTTAAAAGTCAGTTATTTTTAGTTATATTTTTCCTCAAATTTTAGTATTAGTATTTTATCGAAAAGTTTTAGTTTTAATTTTTATTAAGTGCCCGCTTTAATATTTGTCTCGTTTACTTTTAAAGTAGCCATATAGTCTAATTTCCTTCTTTTTCATTAAGTGAGTTTTATTTTTAATTCGAAGGTTTATTTTTATTTTTATTTTTTCTTTCATTTTCATTTTTATTTTATTTCAAAATTTATTTTTATTTTATTTTCCTTCTTTATTAAGTTTTATTTTTCTTTATTTTCTTTATTAATTTTCATTTTTTATTAGTTTAAAATTTTAAAGTTTTCATTTTTTAGTTTAATATAGATAATCAACGCCTTTCTTTTTATTCACCAAGAACGACTGAGTCACACTTTTAACCGGAGATCAATTCGATTAGAAACCGAGAAAAACGAACTTTTAACCTAGCAAAATCTTACTTTCAAATGGCGCCGCTGTCGGCTCCTTTCGTGAAGATTAACGGTTTTTTGTGAGAGACGCGTTGGATTTTGGGATTCGTTCACTCTTGAACGTTATTTTTCGTGTCAAAAATTTTCAAAAAATCCTAAAAATCCTAAAAATAAAAAAAATTCAAAAATCCAAAAACATTTAAAAAAAACACTTATAAAAAGCATTTCTTTTTCAAAAAGTTTTGCACCAAAAATATTCCTCTTACTTCTCTATTGTGTTTAATTCTTAATGAATTCGTATGTTGCTTGTGTAGGGTGTGGAAGACCATTGTATGATTTTCAAACATGTCAATGGTGTACAGGTGAGCGGTGCGGAAATGATATCGACAATACACAATTAGGATTTTGTCCCTCGTGCAATTCGATTAACTCATCATTTGCTTCTAATGCACTTACTCCCCCCTCTTGCATATATTGTGGAAGCGATTCTCATTGGCATGTTTCGTGTCCGATTTGATACCCGTCTCATGACGAGCAAGAACCAGGTTACAATTATGACAATGGTAATAGCTATCCACAAGACGCACCAGTTTTTCTCAATACCCGCGTTTCAATAGTTGTGGGGGGCCTCACGATACTTCTTATTGTCAACCGATGAATTATTTTGAACCAACTGTGCTATAATTCCGGTTTTCATAATTTTGAAACCCCCCAATACACCCTCCATCATCAACCTTCATTTGAAATGAGTGAGGAACAACTCACTAGTTTGGCTGGAATTATAGAAAGATTAAATCGACTCCCAGCTATCTTGCATGAGGCAAGCAGACAAGAGCAAATATCGAATATCGAGGCTTATACTCCTCCTGTGCGTCTGTACTATTATGATGATGATGACGATGAGAATACTATTTCTTCAAATGATCTTGTTGCTCAACATCCTAGTGCAATTGTAATTCCTTCTCTCGATATCCCAAATGCGTCTAAGGATTGTGATACATTGAGTGAGATTAGTGAATTTGGTCTTGACAACTTATTTAATGAGGTTTGTGATGTACCGACTTTTGCTGAGCTTACGGACGAGGTCGCTCTTAATGATGATTTTTCTCCATGCTAAGGGAAATTCACCTTTGAAATTTCTCAATCTCCTCCGGGAGATGAGGGCGATATTGATTTATTCTCTTCGACTTACGAGAAGTTCACCACTGAACTTGGTCTTGTAGATGAGGTGGAAGACGTTATTCTTCGCGACAAATTACTGAAAGTTCATCTTCTTATTGCTGAAATTGAAGCGTTGAATTCTACTCCTATTACCGAGTCTTTACCCCCGTCTATTAATCCCGTTGAGGATAATGATACATTTATGGAGGAAATCGACATTCTCTAAATACCTCCGGGTATTGATGATGATGACATGGAGGAGGATACTCTATTTGATACTTTGATGCATGAAGATATTGTACCAAGTCCTCCTCCCGAGCACATTTCATCCCATCCCTTAGAAACCATTATTGAGGATGAGTGCTTTGACCCGGGAGGTGACATTGACCATTTTATGATTGATACCTTTACGGATTTTCCGCTTAGTGGCCAACAGATGTCTTGGGAGGATGAAAATTTACTTCCTTTACCCACCCCACCTCCCGTGGATCATGATTTCACATACTTTTCGTATGTTGAGAGGACTTTTCTACCCTTCAAGACTTATCCTCATGTCTCTCATTTATTATGTTCCTTTGGGTCCGAGGACAAGATTTTTGATCCCATTATTACATTAGAGGCTTCCTCATGGACCATTTAATTCGAGGACGAGTCAGGCTCATGACTCGGTTAACAAAAACAAGCGCTTCTCGGGAGGCAACCCGATTATCTATCCTTTTTATCCGTTTTCATAAAAAGTGTAGGGGGATCCCCGTAAGTGTTTGTTGTTTTCTTTCTTATGATGTGCAGGGATTGGAGCTTCAAAGATTCACTTTTGATGACTTTTGACGACCCATGATTCCGTATACCCGTCTTCCCGGTTCTATCCTAAACTCTTCTGATTCACTATTTTATATTCTTTAATATTAAAATAGGAATCACTTTAGTTGTCTCTTCCTTAGCAATATTTAAACAACGTGCACAATGTCCTAAGTGTAGGGAGTTTACTCCCACATGCTTAAACATTGAGGACAATGTTTATATCAAATGTAGGGGGACTTCTATCGAAGTTAAGTGGGCTTTTCCATTAATTTGTCCTCATTTTAATCGTAAAATCTAATTTTTCGACATTTTTCAAAATTCTTGATCTATTTTGGCCAAGTAGTATTTCAAATTTACTATCTTTTATGTTCTTTCCTTTTGTTATCGCATCGTATGTATATATTTCATTTCAAAAATAAAGTCAAAAGATAAAAATAAAGTTAAATAAAATGGTTTTAATGAGTTTAGATGTCTTTGATATATTAGGCCCGTCATGAATCTTTTGACTCAACCCGAGTTTACTTATCTAAGTTTACTCTAGCTAGTATCCTTAACGTGTTTAAGTCAAGTTTTGCTAGGCTTTAATATAGGGAACATTAAAACGCGAAAGTCTTAACTCTTACGGGTTGAGAACAAGAACTTTTTGCAAGTTCCTATAATTGATCCTAGAAAGTCGTTTATCAAGGGAACTTTAAAATGCGAATTCTAAACTTGAAAAAGTATAAGAAGTTGCAAGATCCTATAGATTACTTAAAAACCCAAAACTTTGATTTAATAGGCTAAGCATCCACGAGTCTCATTCCTTGAGATTTTAAATTGTGGAGAACGAGAGATGATAGAGTCAATTATAAGTTTGGTATTCTTTCATGAATTTATGTGAGTTAACTATGAGCTTTTTCTCCCATCGCTTGTTAATAAATATAATTGCAATAAGTAAGGTTGTACGATTTGAAATGTTACTTAGCTTCTACCACAAGATCGTTTAAAAGTTGCTCGGTATTAATTAGAGTTCATAGCCATGGCATAACTTATTGAAGCGGGATGCGAAGATTGGCGAGTTCGAAAAGGCCCTAACAAGGCATGAGGGCTACATTTTGTTGCTAGAGATCCAAAGTGATGTGAAGAATCATTTATCAAAAACCAATATGAAGGATCCAGACACACGACGAAAAGCAAATACTCCCCTAAAGATCATGGAGAAGTCTATCCGAAAAGACCCTTGCAAGGTATGAGGATAAATAGATCCAAGTCCTAAAAGGAGGCGGATCGTTGTATATCAAAATCCAAAATAAAGATTGGAGAAAAATGAAGAAGTCGTGGTCCAAGTATGAAGAATCTCTCAAAAACTTCAAGTGAAGAAATTCCTATTATGAAGAGAAGACCATTATTTCAAGAACGTCTCTCAAGGTTAGAGGTATGAAGTCACTGCCAAATATCGGTCCGAGAAAGGTCTCAATTTGTGAAGCGAGTTATGCCAAGATATGAACTTTATGAGGTCCTGAGAAGTACTTTTAAAAGATTTTGTCTTTTAGCTAACTATTGATTAAATCATCCCACTTTATTTTCAGCCTAAATAAATTATCGAAACAAATCAACAATACATCCTCGTGATCATTCAAGACAACAATAAAATATAAGAGATACACCTAGGAATAAGGGAGTCTAAGTGAATGATTGAGCCACATGAGTTTGTGTTAGTTTGCTAACTTATAATAACAATGATCTCGTTTATAAGCTTGGTTTGGGGAACGTGAAACTTGAGGGTGATAAACATTCATTACAACCAAAGCCCAAATGTAAGTCTTCGATCTCTTTACTTGTTCTTCCTTCAAGCATTTTGTATGTATTTCTATCTTTTTAGTTTCCTTAGTGTTTAGTATTTAAGAAAGGCCAAGGTGGGTTAATTATGATGAAAAATTTAAATCTTGCTTTGTAACTAATGCATTGCATGAGGGCATTGCAATGGTCAAGAGTAGGGGATTTGATAGGTTTGAAAACACCCATCCTTATACCAAAACGTGTATTTTATGTCGTAAAAGTCAGAATTATGCGTAGTTTGTGTTTTTATTGTGTTTTAGGACCAAAAGATGAAAAAGGAAGGAAACACGGGCTTTCACGGGCATTTTGCGAAGAAAAAGACAAAAGACGAAGTCAAAAGATCAAAAGTGCAAAAAGAACGGAAGTCAAAGGCTTATTCTGAAGATTTATCGAAGAAAAAGACTAAAGACTGAAGTTTAACGAAGTCGAAGAACCAAATCTAAGAAGAAAATTAGAAGACGAGTTCATTTCATATCGACAAATCCCGAGACAAAGTCGAGAAAGACGAGAAGACAAAAAGAATGAGATAAGCATCAACACATCCCCTCCTCCTATAAATACCCTCCGAATATGTCATTAGGAGGAGTTAGTTAGTTTTTAGATAATTAGTTTATTTTTCAAGTTTTAGGAGTAGGAGTAGATTAATTAATTTCTCTCTCTAGATTTATTTCATGTCCTTAATCTTTCATCTTTAATCTTGTAATTTTGGATCTTGAATCATCATCTAAATTTCAAGCTTTTCATAATCATTCTCATTCTACCTTTCTTATTTTTAAATCTTTTGTTTGATTTGGTTAATCATGTAGTTTGTTTAATCTTGTTGCTTATCGTTTTATTGATGTTCTTATTTGATTGTTCTTGTGGTTTTGATGTGTTTGATGTTTTAGCTTACTGTGTTTATTACTTATTGTGTGTTTGTCTTATTTTTAATTAAGAGTTTTTAATAGTTTAAATCTTTTAAAAGTTGATTTTTAATATTTTGATTATTTAGTGTTTTTAAAGTTTTTAATTCGTGGCTTATTAGCTTTTTCTTAAAATTAGTTTAGCTTAATTTTGGCTTATTTGCTTAATTAGTTTTGGCTTAATATTTCCATTTTTTAGAAAACCTTTTATTCCGACTTATAGTTTCTTTTTATTCCGACTTAGTGCAAAACCCTTTTATTCCGAATTATTATCATTTTCTTTATTCCGACTTAAACTTTTCAATTTATTCTGACTTACTGTGCTTAGGTTATTCCGACTTATATTATTTCCCATCATTCCGAATTAGATCCTCTTTTGTTATTCCAAATTAGAAGTTTTTCCAATATTCCGAATTAATTGGAAACATGATTCCGACTTGCTTGGTAAAATGTTCCCCGACTTAGCATAAGTTAATTTCCTGCCAAAATGAATGCATTATATCCCGACTTGATTTAGTGTCTAAATTTTAACATTGCATGCACATGCAATCCAAACTAAACTAAATGCAATCCGAACTAAACTAAATGCATGCATGCGAATTCCGAAATAGGTGGGAAGTCAGATTCCGAATAAGGTAATGAAAATACTACATTCCGACTATTATAGTACTTTCCCTGCAAAATTAGATGTTCCCCCATGGGGAACATGTTCCCCATAGTGTAGCAATTTGTTCCGTGTTGGTTTAGTTTTATCCGAAAGTCGTTCTAAGTTTTATTTTAAAAGTCAGTTATTTTTAGTTATATTTTTCGTCAAATTTTAGTATTAGTATTTTATCGAAAAGTTTAAGTTTTAATTTTTATTAAGTGCCCGCTTTAATATTTGTCTCGTTTATTTTTAAAGTAGCCATATCGTCCAATTTCCTTCTTTTTCATTAAGTGAGTTTTATTTTTAATTCGAAAGTTTATTTATATTTTTTTTCATTTTCATCTTTATTTTATTTCAAAATTTATTTTTATTTTATTTTCTTTCTTTATTAAGTTTTATTTTTCTTTATTTTCTTTATTAATTTTCATTTGTTATTAGTTTATAATTTTAAAGTTTTCATTTTTTAGTTTAATATAGATAATCAACGCCTTTCTTTTTATTCACCAAGAACGACTGAGTCACACTTTTAACCGGAGATCAATTCGATTAGAAACCGAGAAAAACGAACTTTTAACCTAGCAAAATCTTACTTTCAAACACCCTATTTGGTATAATGGAATATCAAAATAATATATGGCGTGTCATTAAACCATGCAAGGTAAATGTCTAAACATTCATGACCATAAATGGAAATACTAGAATCAAACATCGGTAGTCCAAGTAACTCAAACACAAGAAAATATAAGTACTGTAAAGTAAAGGACTAAACAATGTCCAACATGAAATAAAGTAAGATAAAGTATGATAAATGCATAAGATATAGAAGGATGGATAGCTTCCATCCGAATTCACATACTCTTGAGATCCTACTTGCGACCTTAGGAACCTGCTATTTGGGAACATGGAAATGGAAAACGGCTGAGCATAACACCTAGTGCACGGATATACAATAAAGCATGGAAAGACATAGAATAATGAAAGCTTATAAAGAGCATATAAAGCATGAATGGCAGCGGAAATGAATAAGTCTTGGGAAACCTAGACGTATAACATGTTTACTAGTTTTAATTCTGAAAACATAGCTTATGTTTACTTATGAAAATCTATATTAGTTAAATGTACCAAAAGCCAATATAGGTCATGAGGTCAACAACATGCATGAATACTTAGAGGGGTGACCTTGTCATGCCAATTAGAGGGGATGCCTCTAATTAATGTGGTCTGGGTAGGAGGGATCGGCTCCTTGCAAAGGCCAAATAAACTGAAGGGACGCCATGAGCTATCACTCCACCGTGGTGAAGTCATAACACTGGTGCTTCTAGTGTTATGGTTATGGTACCTCCATAACTAGGTGAAACTGGCATGCATGTATGTGGCTAAGATAACTAATAAAATATAAGCATTTAAATTTGTAACTACTAGGAAACAGTTGGCTGCATACGGGAAATCCTAATAAAGGAAGAGAGTGTCCTTACTGAAGGACGGAAAATCCATACCGTTAGCCCTATATTTTATATAGTCGAACAAGAATGTAATAGGTCATCTCAGTCGTTAAATGGTCTTGTATTGTAATAGGTTAGTCGAGAAAACCGGGCTTGTACTTTAAGCTAATATTGTATAAGTTAGGGGCGTAAGCCCAAACCAAAGCCAAGCCCGGCCCAAGGAAACAAAGCCCACGGCCCAAAAGGCCAAGGGTATATAAACCCTCTTCCATGTGTGGAAGAGGGTGTTGGTTACCATTTTATTTCTCTCTCTAAAAGTGTTTAACCTTCCAAATTCTCTCTTGTTTCTCTCTCTACATTCTTCTCTTTCTCTCTCTAAATATCTCCTCTAAATCTTGTGTTATGGATTAAAAGGGAATAACATTTGGTATCAAGAGCCTATAGTGGATAGGTGATTGAAGATTAATGTGGTGTGTTCTTGATTTTTCGTGGTCATTTTGATCTATATATCACGTCCAAAAATTTTTTCTTGTGTTTTTTATGGTTTTTTTCTTGATACAAATCTTCTACATAGTTGTGGTAGAGATTTGGTATTGTTACCTTGGCTAAAAACACAAAATTTTTGGGTGTTTTGATCATTTTTTGGCTTAAAATCACGAATTGGTTGAGTTTTGTCCGAGAAAAGTGGGAATTATTCCGATCAGGTCATCAAAAAAGGGCTTACAGTTATTCCGATTGGTGTAATCGGAATAGGGTTTATACATTCCGATTGGTCATTCCGATTGGACATTCCGATTTAACATTCCAATTGGTCATTCCGATTTGACATTCCGATCGGTCATTCCGATTTGACATTCCGATTTGAGTATTCCAATTTGGACATTCCGATTGGTCATTCCGATTGACATTCCGATTGGTCATTCCGATTTGACATTTCGATTAGGGTATTCCGATTAGTATTCCAATTTGGACATTCCGATTGGGTATTCCGATTTGACATTCCGATTGGTTTTTGGCTATTTTTAGGTCAAGTAAAATCAAATTTTTTCCCTATTAGTTTTTGGCTATTTCTAACTCAAATTCAAAATTTGGCGATACAAAATTTTTCGGCTTACCGTTTTGTCAGACTGAGGAATTTATTGTCGGACTGAGAAAAAAAAAATTTCTGGAAATTTCGGAATTTCAATTTTAACCACAAATCATCACAACAAATCCACTAAGATCTGCAATTCATTCACAAGTATTCACCATGTCTAACAACAACATCAACATTGCAACTGCTAATCAAATTCGTTTGGAACAAGGTGGCAACGGTAATCCACCTGTGCTCACTTCCGGTTGCTACGTTCAATGGAGATCTCGTTTTCTCAGATTTCTCGACGGAAAAGAAAACCGAACTGCTCTTCGTCCCTGCCTTGAGAATCCACCTCCAGTTTTTGAATTCAAACCAATTACCACACAGGCAGAGGATGGTACTTCATCAACTATACGAGCTATGGAGGATTTTGACACATTTTCTGCTGAGAAAAAGAAACTCCTCCAAGCTGAAGCTGATGCTGTAAATTTCATACCCACTGGAATTGATAACGATATCTATTCCACAGTTGATGCATGTCCTAATGCTATGGAAATGTGGAATGCAATTCATCGATTGAAGCAAGGTGAGTCAATCAATGTTCAAGATCTCGAGACTAATCTACTTTGGGAGTTTGGAAAATTCACATCTGAAGATGGTGAATCCATTGACTCATATTACTCGAGATTCTACAAATTGATGAATGAGCTTGTCAGAAATCAGTGCACCATCTCCAATCATCATGCCAATGTTCAGTTTCTACTTCAACTCAAACCGGAATGGCAAAGGTTTGTGACTTTGGTCAAACAAAGGGAGGATATCAAGACTATATCTTACCACAAACTTTATGATATCTTGAAACAACATCAAAATGAAGTGAATGAACTAAGGGCTGAAAAGGCAGAACGGTCTGCTAATTCTATTGCTTTTATGGCTGCTACTTCAACAAAACCCGTTCCCCGTCAACAACTACCTCAAGCTCATCCACCAAACCTCTAGTTGCTGCTAAACACAAAGCAAAAGCAATTGTCCCCACTCCACCTCCAAAGTATGACACCGAGTCAGATGGAGACAGTGATGATGAACAAACTTCAAGGGACAAGAAGATTGAAGAACTCATGTCTTTACTCACCACAACTTATAAGAAGATCTACAAACCAACCAACAACAACCTCAGATCATCATCCAATGCTAGATATAAGGAAGTTGATCATGCACCTAGGTATGATCGTGATGCTAGGTATGATAATCAGAGGATGCTGAATCAAGTTGGGGCTAGAGATACTGTAGGCACTCCGGTTGTGCAGAAGACTGGGATTCAATGCTTCAACTGTAAGGGATTTGGGCACATGGCTAGGGAATGCAAGAAGCCAAAACGGGTTAAGGACTCAGGGTATCACAAGGAAAAGATGCTGCTGTGTAAGAAAGAAGAAGCAGGAAATCTACTCACAGCAGATGAAGTTGACTGGCGTGATGACACTGATGATGAAGCCGATGATCAAGAGCTAGAGGCACATTATGTGTACATGGCAAAGATTCAAGAAGTGCTTCCAGAGACTGCTGATACTTCTGGACCTATCTTTGATACTGAGCCAATCGAAAAGGTACCAACAAATGATAACTATAATGTTTTTGCTAATGAACGACGGCATCCTGAGCAACCCGAAAGCATCAATGACACATATGTAATGGACACGGATGATAGCAATATCTCTACGGATTCACAGCATATGTGTAATGATGAAGGTAATGCTGCTCAGGATACTGACTCGGATGAGGACCGTGATTTGCTTGCGTCTATAATTGATTATTTAAAACATGAAATTGAGGAAAACAAAGATGCTAATAAACGTTTGAAGCAAGCAAACACATCCTTAGTCGAGGAGATAGACAGGCTTAAAGAGTGTGATTATGTTAAAGAAGCTGATCGACGGGTTGCAATAGCTAATGGTTTGGTATATGAACGTAAGGTGCTCAATGAACAATATTGTTCTGAAGTAACACACGAAATTCATATGTCAAAACAGAAGATATCGGAACTTGAAGAACAACTGCTGCTACATAAACTCCAAATTACTGAATTAGAGTCGGTTAACAAAGAACAAACTGAGCTTTATAAAACTCGTGAAGAAAAGGATATTGAAAAAATTCTTGCTTTGGAAAAGAGAGTCGACACGTTAAACAACATTGTTTACAAAACGGGTCAGTCTATTCAAACTATGAATATGCTCAATAGAAATATGAAAACGAGTTTTGTCAAGCCTGAATATCTCAAGAAAGCTCAAAGTACCAAGCCTGCTCTTTATGATATCGGTTGTTATGTTGATAATCTTGCTCTTATGCTTTCCCCTGACTGTGACGAAATCATTCGTCAACAAGAAGAAAGTCGATCAAACTTAAGTGATTTAATAAACCTTTCTGATTCTAACAATCATATTAAGTTTGTCCCTCAAAAAGAACTTTCAAAAGAACAAAAGATGTATAATAGTGTTCCACCACCAAGTGATGAACCACAAAAGAAAGTTTCTTTAAAAAGGAGTTTCAAAAAGCAATCAATTTTGTTAGAAAAGCGAATTTTGGATGAAAAACGTAAATGGGATGAGAAAAGCAAAAGTGTTCAGCAATTTGAGTTTATAAAACAAGGGGTTTTAAATCTGTACAAAGGTGTCGTCGACTATGAAAAAGTTTCTAGGGATACCATTTGGAATATTAAACCTAACCCACAAGTAGAAGTCGTCATTCAACAATGCATTGTTCCAACCATTGATGATCTTTCAAAAAATGTGGAAATGTTTTATAATGCTCTCACTGAGGAAATGTTAACTGATTTAAGCTATGTCAAATCTCTTGAAGATGAAGTTGATTTTCTTCAAATTAAATTAAAGACACAAGAACACCAACTTTCTAACGAAATTGATCGACTTTCTAAGGAATACTTTTATGCTGACCATATGAATGCTATACTTGGTGTGTATACCGATCTTGATCAATATTGTCATGTAGCATGTCTAGCGTCAGAATCGGACGAGAAATGTCGCAATCTTGAAGTAGAGCTTTCAAAACAAATTCAGTCATACAACAAACTTTCGAAAAGCTTTTCTCAACTTGAGAAACACTCCATTTCTCTTGAACTTGCTTTACAAAAAGGTGAAAAATCTCATAATCATAAAAAGTGTCAAGAAATGTCAGCTTCTTCGTTTCGTCTACTAAATGAAAAAGATTTCGAAATAAATGATTTGAAAGATCAGCTAAAAGAAAGGGACATTGCCATAAGTGAGTTACAGAAACTCATTGAGAAAATGGAAGGAAAGTCTGTTTTGGGTAAACCATCCGCTGTTCGTCAACCGAATGCGGTTAAATGCCCTAAATCATCTATTTTGGGACAATCCCCACAGACTTTGCCTAAGATAGGAAATGATAAGAGCACTAATGTGATAGCACCTGGAATGTATAAGATGAACACTAGGTCCACTCAAACTGGAACTACGCAGTTACCTCAGAATACTAGGAAAACTAATCAACGTGTGTCTTCTTCTACAGGAGTAAATCCCACTACTAGTGTTAGCGGACCACAGCTTAAGAGCACTAGAATTGAAGATAGAGTCATGCCTAACAATAGTCAAGGGAAGAAGAAGGAAGTAGAAGATCACCGTAAGAATTTTAAGTTTTCTAAGAATAAAACGTCTGTAACTGCTTGTAATGACAGTTTAAATGCTAAGACCTCGAATGTTGAAGTTGTTTGTGTTGAATGTGGAAAATGTGTTCGTACTTTCAATCATGATGCTTGTGCTCTTAATCATAATGGCGTGAATACTAGAACTAGGAAGCCTATTCCTGTGCCCAATAGTACTAGAGAACCCACAAGAACTTTGAACCAATCCACTGATCAACCACTTAAGAAACTAAGTGCGTTAGACTCCACTACTCTACGTAAACAAAACAGATTAAAGAAGCTATATGAGAACATGATTAGGACATGTACACGGGGGTATTCGAGATTTACACCACCCGGATACAAATGGGTACCTAAGTTAACCACTTTAGTGATTGGGTCTAGGAATATCAGCTTGCCTGTAGACTTTGCATCTAGGCCCACTACTATTTTGGAACCCGTTTCTATCAAGGGCTCCCATTTGTCAAATGCTACATTGTCTTCTAATTCTTCTGCAGCTCGTCGAACTCATCCTATTCATAATGGACTCCGGGTGCACAAAGCACATGACGGGCAATCTCAAGCTTCTCATTAACTTCGTAGAGAAGTTTCTGGGTACGGTACGGTTTGGAAATGATCAATTTGCACCGATACTCGGATATGGAGACTTGGTTCAAGGGAATATCACTATAAAACGGGTTTATTACGTCGAAGGACTGAATCACAATTTATTCTCGGTTGGTCAATTTTGTGATGCGGATTTGGAAGTGGCTTTTCGGAAATCTACTTGCTATGTTAGAGACTACGATGGGAATGACCTCCTTACAGGTTCTAGTGGTTCTGATCTCTACACAGTAACTCTTCAAGACACATCTTCAACAAATCCAATTTGCTTAATGGCTAAAGCGTCATCATCTCAAGCATGGTTATGACATCAACGATTGGCACATCTCAACTTTGACACCATCAACTTGCTTTCGAAGAATGATATTGTGACCGGTCTTCCTAAGTTGAAATTCGTCAAAGACCATCTTTGTTCTTCTTGTGAGTTGGGGAAAGCAAAACGGAAGTCTTTCAAAACAAAGACTACCCCTAGCTCAAAAGGACGATTAGAACTTCTACACATGGATTTATGTGGTCCCATGCGTGTAAAGAGTATTAACGGGAAAAAGTATATTCTAGTGATTGTTGATGATTATTCTAGATACACGTGGACTTTCTTCTTAAGGTCCAAAGATGAAACACCAGAGGTTCTCAAAAACTTTCTCAAGATGATACAACGCAATCTTCAAGCTCAAGTCTTAACCGTAAGAACGGATAGGGGTACTGAATTTTTGAACAAGAACTTGCAATCTTACTTTCACGAAGAAGGTATCGAACATCAAACGTCTATTGCTCGAACTCCTGAACAAAATGGCGTTGTCGAAAGACGGAACCGTACTTTGGTTGAGGCTGCTCGAACAATGCTTTCTGCTTCAAAATTACCGCTATTCTTCTGGGCTGAAGCAATTGCAACTGCTTATTATACTCAGAATCGTTCTCTCGTCATCCCTAGACATGAAAAGACAACTTACCACATCATCAATGGCAGGAAACCTACTGTCAAATTCTTTCACGTATTTGGATCTTTATGCTACATTCTTAAAGACGGTGAGAATCTCGACAAGATGAAAGAAAAAGGTGATGCATGTATTTTTGTGGGGTATGCGACATTGTCGAAAGGATATCGGGTCTATAACAAGAGAACAAAGATTATTGTCGAAACAATTCATGTGAACTTTGACGAATTTCCACAAATGGTACTTGATCACAACAGCTCAAGTCCCGCACCTTAATGTCCAGCAATGGCACCTACACACAACAGTGTACGTCCCGTGCAAGAATGTCAACAAAGTACTCCTACAGCAGACTCGACGGATATGTCACAAATGAATGAGTTGGTTGATTTATATGATACAATGTTTGATGAATATTACTATGGAAACAATCAAGTTGTGTCAAAGCCTTCCGCTGTCAATACTGCTGATGCACCCGTACAAAATCAACAAGACACAACTGCATCTACTTCAACAACCGTTGCTCAAGAGACAATTCTAGTGGATACTCAACAAACTCAAGAAACTGTCATACAACCAACATCACCAACCGTCAATGCTGAAGGAGGAAACAACAATCAAGCAGTCGATGCACAACCTAACGAAGAAGAATTTATCAATCCGTTCGGTACACCGGTACACGAAGTCGGAGAGTTTTCTACTCAACATGTTGATCCGTCCAACATGCATACATTCTACCAACCATATCCATCCACTCACCATTGGACACGTGATCATCCATTGGAGCAAGTGATTGGAAATCCTTCACAACCGGTTCGAACACGCAGACAACTCGAAACCGATGGCGATGTGCGTATGTATGCACTCACCGTGAGTTCAACTGTACCTACAAACATCAAACAAGCCATGACTGATCATGCGTGGATAGAATCAATGCAACACGAAATTCATCAGTTTGAACGCCTAAATGTTTGGGAACTTGTTGACCGACCCTATGGAATGTCAATTTTAGATTTCAAATGGATCTGGAAAAACAAACTGGATGAAGAACAAACCATCATCAAAAACAAATCTCGTCTTGTGGTTAAGGGGTATCGTCAACAAGAAGGAATAGATTTCGATGAATCATTCGCTCCAGTTGCTCGTTTAGAAGCTGTTAGGATATTCCTTGCTTATGCTGCACATAAGGGCTTCACGGTTTTTCAGATGGACGTTAAAACTGCTTTTCTCAACGGTCATTTGAAGGAAGAAGTGTATGTGAATCAGCCGGAAGGATTCATCGATCCTCATCATCCAAGGGCATGGTACGAAGAACTTTCAAACTTCTTGGTGTCCAAAGGATTCTCCAAAGGTTCTATTGATCCTACTCTCTTTACTAATAATATGGGGATGACATAATGCTGGTGCAAGTTTATGTTGATGACATTATTTTTGGTTCTACGAACCCAAAACTTTCAAAACGTTTTGAAAAATTAATGCACAGCAGATTTGAAATGTCAATGATGGGGGAGCTAAAATTCTTTTTAGGCCTCCAGATTCATCAATCCCCACGTGGTATCTTCATAAACCAAGCTAAGTATGCTCAAGAGATACTTAAAAAGCATGGTATGACCTCATGTGCTCGCGTTGGTACACCATTGTCGACCACATCCCTAGACGCTGACTTGTACTCATATCCCGTAGATCAAACGCGATATCGCAGTATGATCGGGTCACTTATGTACCTTACAGCCAGCAGGCCTGATATTCATCATGCCACATGCTATTGTGCACGATATCAAGCCAGACCTACTCAAAAGCACCTCAAAGAGGTTAAACGGATCTTTTGGTACCTTAAGAATACCATTCACATGGGACTCTGGTATCCGAGGGAAACCGGTTTTCATCTAACGGCTTTTTAAGATTCTGATCAGGCAGGTTGTCTTGATAGTCGTAAAAGCACTTCTGGTAGCATACAATTTCTAGGGAAGACAAGCTTGTCAGCTGGTCGTTAAAGAAGCAGGATTGCACTTCGCTCTCATCAGCTGAAGCAGAATATGTGGCTCTATCCGCGTGTTGTGCTCAAGTCCTCTGGATGAGAACTCAACTCACGGATTATGGCTTCCACTTTGATAAAATACCTATGTATTGTGACTCAAAGTCGGCCATAGCCATATCTTGCAATCCGGTTCAACACTCCCGCACCAAGCACATCGATGTCAGATATCACTTCATCAAGGAACAAGTGGAACGCGGCATCGTGGAATTATACTTTGTCAGAACTGAGTACCAGCTGGCAGACTTGTTTACAAAAGCTCTATCCAAAGATAGGTTTGCGTATCTCGTTGGCCGTCTTGGTATGAAGTATATGACTCCAGAAGACTTGGAGGTTTTGGCAAATGAAGCTGCTTGATGTTCTCTCACTATGACTTCTAAGCGCATCACAGCTTAGGACTCGAACCTTAACTAAGGAAAGTTTATCTCGGTCGATAACTTATCCTTCTCAACGAGAAATTCATATTTCTCGGTCATGAAAAACGGACCCGAAAGGGGAGTGTACGTTTCAGTGCGCTTTCCCTAAGCAATAGAAGATAAGTCTTCTATCCTGATTATTTTAAAACCGTTGAACACAATTTTTCAAGAATTTCTCAAAAGGTTTTTCTAAATCTTTCAAAATTGTGTGTTCAACACTCCCTTCCTCATATGTGGTTTTTATATCTCAAAATTGTCATATGTTATTTTGATCAATTTTTGAGGGGGGGCGTTTTAAAATCAACCCTTTTAATGTTGTTGGGTACATCTCTAAAATTGTCATATTTTATGTATCCAACACATTCCGAAAATGATATGAAATTGTCAAATGTAATATATTATATCGGAAAAGGCATCTCAACTCCGTACCTCAACATATTTTGTGGTGTCGTTTTTCTAAAATTTTGTCAAATTTTGTCTCAAGACACACATATATTGTTGAGGGGGAGCGACCCGACTGAAAATGTTCCATGATTCATGCGTGCACACATGTTTCTCTCCCGTTGATTTTTATAAAATGTCATATTTTAATCTATTGGTATCTCTAATATTATATTTTTATATTAGAGATAGGGGGAGAAAATGTGATTAAAATATAATATATCGCAACAAGTGATCTTAAAGACTCAAGTGCAACTCTTTCCTTCACATGGCAAACTATTTCGTATATCGATGCATGTATGTAGGGGGAGCTTTTCGGAAATGTAAAACTTTCAAGTGTTAAAAGTTTTGATTTTTATCAGACACTTTGAATGGTTTTCAATGGTTTATGGTTACGATCTATACTCAAAACAACCTACTATCCACGACGGAACGATGGAGTCAAAAGGTGGTTTAGGATAGGAAACTAAGTCCTATGATCCAACCAGAACCGGAGGGATCTACCCAAGGACATTCCATAGGTAGAAATAGTTGTCCTTAGGAAAGATGGAGTGTAATGAAGCTGAAAGCGGACCAATTACTTAAGTTAACACTAGAACAATCACAACAAGGTGCTATTGATGACGTATTGGTAAGCATTGAAGGAGTTGAATATTATGTGCAACTTAGGTAGAAACCGGGTTAACACATCTTTTGAAGACAAGTGTCATAGACCCAGTGATGCGATGCACAACCCTTCCCCAGCCATTCGAGTTTCTCTCAAAAGAAACTTGTCTCATTGTCACGGAGATCAACACGTATCTATTGACTTTCTCACTCCGAGTCAGTTAATATTGAAAAGGTGGCAGTCTGCTCCAGCCTCCGATTACCAAAAATGCACTTATTGAGTCTAGAGCCAAACATCAATTTATCATCTCATTAGGACACAATCGAGTCCTACGCATTATCCTTGTGATATTGCCAGAACATCTGAGTGATACGATTCACAATGAAGATGGAAATCCTGCTTGAGCTAGCATCAAACAAGCTCATGGTAGGTAACTTGTGCGATTCTACACGAATCAAACTTGTGAGAACTGGAAAGCAACTATGTTTGGATTCTTAATTGATTCAAACTTGATTCCAGGTTTCTTCGCAAAATCCGTGTGATCTTGCCAGAACATTCAGAGTGACACTCATTAGTGTTCACAGTGACGAATGGAAATCCTTCCAGTGTCAACATCAAACAGCACTGCGGTAGGTAACTCGCAAGATTCTCTATGAATCAAGCTTGTGACAAACTAGAAAGCAACAATGGTGCGATTCTTATAGAATCAAACTTGTTCCAGGAAATCTGAATTGACGACTCTAATCAGACGGATAATTTATCCTTCTGATTCACTCTTTACGTTCGCAGTCTGCTTTGAGACGGTCGAGTAAAGAGAACTGGCTACTACCGCCGGGAAACCCTGTCAAGGAGGTTCTTAATCGAATCTACCTGATCACAGGTACGGTATTTAATACCGTTTAACGGTCTTCACCGACCGGACGTAAAACGCTACCGAGTTAGGATGAAATGTTCAAAGCCATTTTATCCGTGTCTATATATGTTGCTGCATATCAAGAAGGTGGCGTAGCTGTGATACCGATGTCGATTCAGAAGTCACAAGAGCACAAGATGGCGATAATCAAGATACCTAAGAATGTAAGAATGTAATAGGTTATCTTAGTCACAAGGAGTACAGATGAAGATCTCAAGCACTCAAAGTCAAATGATAAAGGCTCAAGATAAAGATCACGAAAGCATGAAGGAACAAAGCTATTATAAACAAGATCATGACCAAGATACAAGACCAAAGCAGGAAGATCTCCTCTACAAGAATGTATTCACTCAACCATCTTATGTTTTTTAAGCATTTTAAGATGACCGATACATTGGGGGAGATTGTTAGCCCTATATTTTATATAGTCGAACAAGAATGTAATAGGTCATCTCAGTCGTTAAATGGTCTTGTATTGTAATAGGTTAGTCGGGAAAACCGGGCTTGGACTTTAAGCTAATATTGTATAAGTTAGGGGCGTAAGCCCAAAGCAAAGCCAAGCCCGGCCCAAGGAAACAAAGCCCACGGCCCAAAAGGCCAAGGGTATATAAACCCTCTTCCATGTGTGGAAGAGGGTGTTGGTTACCATTTTATTTCTCTCTCTAAAAGTGTTTAACCTTCCAAATTCTCTCTTGTTTCTCTCTCTACTTTCTTCTCTTTCTCTCTCTAAATATCTCCTCTAAATCTTGTGTTATGGATTAAAAGGGAATAACACATACCTTGTGTCTAGTAGAAGCTAACAGAAACGCTGAAGAACCTACTCCGCCTTGACGGATACTACTACATAAGAATAGGGACGTGTATGAGTTGTCTGAGATACATGTGTTTTACTAGTTCTATGTGTTCTTAGCTTATTATTCTTGTTCTGTAATGTTTTAACAGTTTTAAGTGTTAGGTGTAGTTGTTCTTGTATTCGGTTGTTTATTATTCATGTAATAAGGTATTATAATACTTGTATTGTAATACTAAGTAACTTTCTAAAAATAGAAGGTTTCCTAAAATAGTAAGTTTCTAAAAATAGAAAGTTTCCAAAAATAGTAAGTTTTCATAATTAGAAATAAGCTGGATTATTAAGCTCAAAATATAAATCAAAGTTTATTAGTAAAAATACAAGTCATGGATTATATGTTATAGCTTATTAAATAATTAACATGATTGATATATTAAACTATAAGTCATATGAATTTAATTAAAATAACATGCTTAATTAAATTAAGCTAAGTAAATACTTAGGTTAGTCATGAAATATTAATTTTAATATTATAACCTAAGTCATGTTTTTAATTAAATTAAATAGTCATGAAAATAATTTAATTAAATAAATTAAACTGATTTTAATAATGACCCATACCTGAACCTGTGAACAAAATTAATTCCGATCCTGAAAAGTGTCTAGGCGACACCACATAGCCGGCGGCTAGTGGTGTCATCCGGCGGCTAAAAACCAAACGCATCCCACCAGTGGCTAGACCGGCTAACCGGTTGCCACTGGTGGCCATTTGTTTCCCCTACTGACCCACGACTAGCCACTACCGAGCCCAACGTGACACTGGCTTAAGCCGGTTCCCACTGTTCTTGTCACTAAGTCCCACCGAGACCTTAATGGTCTCGGTTGACAAGAAAATCAAACCAAAACACACCCCGACGCGAGATCGGGGTTCCCTTTTCCCTACGTTTGACCCAAAACCAAACCAAGCCGAGACCTTGGGGGTCTCGGTGGTGGTGCAAAAGCCAAGCCGAGAGCCTTGGCTCTCGGTTGATGCGTCGGCCAAACCAAAAACCGAAACAAACCAACCCTTTTTAGTTTTCTTGATTAATTAACATGTTTTAATGTTTGTTTTTAAGATTCAATTATCATGTTTATCATAAATCAAATAAAATAATAAAAAGAAAAGATTTATGATGTTACCGAATGCGTAGATGGAAAAAGGTTGATGAACACGAACACGTACACACCAAATTAGAGATAAAAAACAACCTGAACACCCTTTGGTGTTTGTGTGTAGCCAGCGGCAAGAGAGAGCACAAGAGGAGAGTTAGGGTTTCTTGATTTTTAACAAAACTAACTTATGGTTAATCCCCGGAACTTTTATTAAACATGGATTTGTATTGGGCTAATGCCCAAAGGCCCTTGTCCTTTCCTTGTCTTGCTATGTCGTGGCTACCATAGGGCCCACAAGGCAAAACCATAACTTTTTAGTTAATTTATTATATGTGTATGTTCTTGTTTAATTGTCGTGAATTAATGTTGTGATCATGTCACATTTATAATATACGTAAATACTTGTTATTTAATGTCGTGACACGTGTAATATATTATAAATGGAAAGTTTTAATTTTATCGTATTTTCGTGTATTTACTGTTCACATGTACTGTTCATGGTATTTTAACGCGGGTTTTGCACATCATTAAAGTGTTCATCACAAACTTCATCAAGGACATCCACAATGTTAACGGTTTCACACTCTTGAGTTTTCTTAGTCACTTTTCCCATCTTAAACATAACTTTCTGTAACACCTCCAATTTCGGGCCATAGCAGCGGAAGGGTTGTTGGGTGTTACTATCATGGTTTAATCTCAATATCATAGAAAACGCCTCAAAACGAGTCATTTTAATAAAACATACATCCGTTCATTATTTAAAGATGAAACAGTTCACACACGGTCCCAAATAGTTTTAAGTTTACACAACATAACAAACAACAAAAGTTTCTTTGAATGGACATAGTTTAGAAAAGCGGGCCAAATAATATCAAACTTGCAAGCTACACGAAACTGCCTTTCCTGAGTGCCTTCTTCATGCTATAAAGTTAACAAAAATGATGAGTGAATCTATAGAGTTTAAATTAAATAAATGAACACAAGTATTCTGAATAAACCTTCCATGGTTGACAATCATGTGGATCAGACATAATTATCGTTGTTATTACATAAGCCTCATGACATTGAACGTTAACATATATTATTTTAGCCCAACACACCTAGCCTAGTGCGTATATTTCTCATATACAATTGCATCCGATGTTTCATTACTAGTGTATCACAACACCACGCGATAGCTAGTCGCGACCGGACTGGGCGTCACCCCGATAGATCTATCCATAGTATTAGCGTTCATTCGATTAACAATTCATGATTCAATGGGTCTTTTAAGGCTAGAAGCAAACTTGTGTAAATAACGTTCATCTAGCATACAACCGGTTCCTTTGTGTTCTATTTTAAAACAAGCATGTTATCCCCCTCGCGGGTTTTAAAAATCTTTACAAGATAGTATAATAGCGAGGCTATAGAGTCACCTTGGTATAATAGTAGTAATGACACGATCGTCGACGATAAGTGATGCCCGTTAGACACGAAAACCGCAACCTATCATATAAGGCGCGCTCGTTAATAAATGACTCAAGTATAAACCATACTTAAATAATAAAAAATTCAAAATTACAAAACAAGACAATGCCGAAAAAGTAACAATACAAGTGTACTTCTTTACTCCTTTTACATGTTAACTTTATTAGATTATATCATCGATAAAATTCTGCCAGTACTTACCGAAAGTACAAGCTCATTTACCTTACTTAAAATATTCCGTTTTCGAAGAAACTTGGTCACAAACTCACATATAATAATAACAAGACTCAGTTTAAGTTTTATTTAAAAATATTACTTCTAAGGCCTTCTGCCCGACACCTCTATGAGTTACAAAAACCGAACAGTTTTACGCCTTTGTCTTGTAAAGCCATTTTGACATATCTAAACAACTCAATTTATAAAACCGACACTCGAATTTGAAAATAGACTCATGACCTGAGGTTTAGACTTTAACATCAGTCCTTGAACATTTTTTAAACTCATTCTATAGTCCCCGAGATTCGATCCAAATATCGACAACAATTTTCGGATTGTGACGATACTCGTCTCCTGGTACACGAATACTAAAATTAGCATAACTTCGCACTCGTTTGGAGTTGGAAGTCCTACTTTATATCAAATCGAAGCTAACGAAATTTTCTACAACCTTATCTTATTAGTTTAACAATTACTGACCTTAAGGTACCCAAATTTACCTTTTTACCTACTGATCTAAAATGACTAGTTAAAAATCATGTTAAATCAATATTTTGACCCATTTTAACAATTCATATACTCATAATATCATCTATCAATCATCTACATCAACTCTTCTCAATCCTATAACACATGTATGTACATATCTTCAAAACAAAAATAAAAAATTCATACATGCAATGATTAAAATAAAGCATAAACATGATAAACAACACATTTATATTATAAAAATAGATCAAACTCCCCAAGATTTTATGAAAAATAAAACATGGTGCATGTAAGAAAATTTTATACCAATAGAATCTCCTTTTGATTTGCAAAGTGGGTCTTGAATTAGATTTAGATGGATCAAAGTAGAATTCAAGAAATTTAGAGTGTTTTGGTGTTGATGGTTCACGGCAAGAAGGAGGGGGGGGGGAGAATGTGTATGTGTTTTTTTATAAAAAAATGATCTATTAGGAAAAATTAGGTAGGAATTTCCTTTTATACTAGGTAGTGGAGGGACTAGTTTTGCCAGTTGTGCATAGTTTTGGACCAAAAAGTAATTAAGTAATTTAAAGGGTAGAAAATGACTATTAGTCAAAATTAAAAATATTTACGGGACTCGGTTTTCGTAAAAATAATTTTCAAATGTTAAAACGCTTCATAAATATAATAATAAAGCTTCGACATGACTTAAAACGTAATTAAATCGAAAACGTCGTAAATATAAAATATCGAGACAATCGATAATAAAACATAAATTTTTGAGCATCCGTCGGTATCGCGATCACTAGTAGTTCTCGTCATTCGTTAAACGTAAAACACGAGAAATAAAGATAAATATAATAAAAATCATTCTTATGATAAATTGAGAATATAATATCGATACCTAACGTATTCCCTACCGGTTTTCATCTAATCGACATTCTTACGCTAGTTTCAAGTCATAACCTTCTCGGCTAGTCGATAATTTAAAATTCTCATTAAAGTAAACACGTAATACGTAATAGTCGAGATTAAAATAACGACCTGAAATTGACGGATTGTCACATTATCCACACCAAATTAGGATCTTCTCCCTCGAAGATCAACTTCCGTTCTTGCCCGATCGCTTGTTGAAATCAAAGAGATGAGGGTAATTCTTCCACATTTGGTCTTCTCGTTCCCAAGTATACTCTAGTCCTCTCCGAGTGTTCCATCGAACTTTGACGATAGGGATTCGGCTTTGTTTTAGTTGATTGACCTCGCGATCCATGATCTCGATGGGTTCTTCAATAAAGTGCAACTTTTCATCAACCTTAACTTCGTCCCACGGTATAACGAGTTCTTCATCGGATAAACACTTCTTCAGATTCGACACATGAAAAGTGTTATTAATCCCATACAGTTCTTGTGCTAGTTCAAGTTGGTATGCCACGGGTCCTACTCTAGATGTAATCTTGAATGGATCGATATAACGAGGACTTAAATTCCCACGTTTTCCAAATCGTACAACACCTTTCCATGGTGATACCTTTAGCATAACCTTATCTCCCACACTAAACTCCAATGGTTTTCTTCTCACATCCGCATAACTCTTTTGTCGCCTTCGCGCAGACAACAACCTATTCTTGATTTGCACAATCATATCCGTCGTCTCTCTAATCATCTCTGGTCCAGTGAGTTGAGCATCACCAACCTCACTCCAGCTCACGGGCGATCTACATTTTCTCCCATAAAGTTCTTCAAAAGGTGCAATTTTAATACTCGCGTGATAACTGTTATTGTACGAGAATTCGGCCAAAGGTAACTGCTTATCCCAGATACTTCCAAAGTCTATCACACAAGCACGCAACATATCCTCCAATGTTTGAAAAGTTCTTTCGCTTTGCCCATCGGTTTGTGGATGATAGGTTGTGCTCATATCCAAATTGGTTTCTAAAGATTTCTGAAGTGATCTCCAAAATCCAGAAGAAAAACGACTGTCTCTATCAGAAATGATTGAAATAGGAACACCATGCTTACACACGATCTCATTCAGATAAATGTCGACGAGTTTCTCCAAACCGAACCTCTCGTTGATTGGAATTAAATGAGCGGATTTAGTTAAACGATCGATAATAACCCAGATTGCAACGAACCCAGACGGTGTCCTTGGGAGTTTTGTGATGAAGTCCATCGTAATTCGCTCCCATTTCCAGATTGGAATTTCAGGTTGGACAAGTAATCCTGACGGATTCTGATATTCAGCTTTCACTTTTGCACACGTTAAGCATTTCGAGATGTATGATGCAATATCAACTTTCATATTCGGCCACCAGTATAACTTTTTCAAGTCTTGGTACATTTTTTCTGATCCAGGATGAATAGAATACTTGGACTTATGAGATTCTAACATGATCAAGTATTTTAGTCCACCAAAGAATGGTAACCAAATTCAACCTCTCAAACATTTGATACCATCAGATCGCGTCTCAAATGTTTCACCATATCCTCGAAATCTTTCGGCTGCGATATTTTCCTTCTTACACGTTTCGATTTGTGTGTTTCAAATCTTCTCAGGTAAGTTATTATGAACTATCACCACCAAAGCACGCAATCGAATCAGTTTCTCCCTTTCCTTTCGACTTAACGCGTCAGCTACCACATTCGCCTTTCCTGGGTGATAACGAATTTCATAGTCGTAATCACTCAAAAGTTCATCTCATCGACGTTGCCTCATATTCAGCTCCTTTTGATCCAGTAGGTATTGTAGGCTTTTGTGATCAGTGAATATTGTACACTTCATGCCATACAGATAATGTTTCCAAAGTCGCAGAGCAAAAACCACAGCCCCCAATTCAAAATCATTGGTAGTGTAGTTCTCTTCATTCTTCCTTAATTGTGTAGAGGCATATGCGATCACCTTTTCACGTTGCATGAGAACAACACCGTACCCTTGAAGAGATACATCACAATAAACAACAAAGTCTTCACTTCCTTCAGGTAACGATAAGATCGACGCACTACAGAGTTTCATCTTCAGGGTTTTGAAAGCTTCTTCTTCTTCATCACCACACACAAATGGTTTATTCTTCTGAGTCAGCTTAGTTAATGGTTTCGATATCAAAGAGAATCCTTCAATAAACCTTCGGTAGTAACCAGCCAAACCTAGAAATTGTCGCACTTCAGTTGGAGTAGTGGGAGCACTCCAATTCTTAATGGCTTCAATCTTCAGAGGATCAACATGTACCTCACTTTTATTAATCACATGTCCGAGAAATTGTACATAATTAAGCCAAAAATCACACTTTGAAAATTTAGCGTACAACTTTTCGTTCTTTAACAAGTTTGTTAGAAATACGTTTTTACGTATTTATGAAGGATCGGTCGCTCCAATGATATATTAATGTAATGGCCTCGTGATCTAGTTAGTAAAGGAATAACCCGTTAAGCCCACATGTAGGGTGGGCTATATAACCCTTCCTAGCATGTTTGGAAGGGTAAGCTTTTCACATTCAATAAATCCAATCTTTACTTTCTCTCTCTAACTCTTCTCCCTTCTCTCCTTTCTCTCTCTACACCTCATCTCCCTCATCTATCTTTTATTATTATTAATCAATCTATCCATCTAATCAATCCAATCCATCATGTAGAATAAGCCAAGGTTTCTGTAGACCTACAATTGCTATCAAGAGCAAGGTTAGATTGGTTTATTCTTGTTTTTACTTTGATTGATTTTGGTGGGTTTTGATTTTATCTAGCTTATATCTTGAAAAGTTTGTGTTTTTATGCTCTAAATCACAGTCAAATCTTTTGATTTATTTTTTTTTATATAAAAATCACAAATTTTTATATAAAAATCACAAATTTTTATATTCAAATCTTGAAAAAGTTTGTGTTTTTACAAATCTTGCGGGTTGATTTTCCATATTATTCAATTGATAGTCAAAAAAATTTAATTTTATCTTTTTAAATTTGAATTTTTGATTAAAAACTCGTTTTATCTTTTTGATTGACTTTTTGAATTTTTGATTGGAAATTTTTAATTTTTATCTTTTTAATCTTTGAATTATTTTTTTTGCTTGAATTTTTGATTGAAATTTTTTTACTAAACTTTTAATTTTGTCCTTTTCATTTTATTTTTTAAATTGATTGTCAATTTTATTTTTATTTTCTTTTTTTATTTTTTAAGTATTTTTAATTTTGAGTTTTTTTAAGTATTTTATTATTTTATTATTTATTTTATTTTATTTTTTTAATTTTATTGATAGTCAAATCTTTTGTCTTTTTGCATTTATCCAAAAATTCTTTAAGAGATAAGAGTCACGTCCAAATTTTTTTTATCTGTATCTTCGCCAGCCAACACCACCCTCGACTCCACACAACAGTCAAATTTTCCCGAACCACCGTTTTCCCTGAACCAACATATTTACCGAACGAAGTTGGTTTACCGAACGAAGTTGGTTTACCGAACGAAATTGGTTTACCGAACGAAGTTGGTTTCCCGAACAAGTGTTTCCCGAACGAAAGTGTTTTCCCGAACCAAGGTCTTTTACCCATTTCACTCAATTCAAATATAACGGAACCCTAACACCAGACTCGACTCGAGACTCAGTCACGTCAACATCCACAACACTCAAAACAAACAAACAGACTCACAACTTTCGACTCAAACAAACCCATTTAACTCGACTGTTACAAAAGACTCATCACAAACACAACTCAACTCGACTGTTACAAAACACCTACTCTCGACTTAAGCACACACTCTCTCGACTCACTCACAAACCACAAACACATCAGCCTAGACTCGACCCTCACTCACAATCATCTCGAACTCTTAACAACTCTCGTATCAAGACTCTATTTTTTACCAAAAACTGACTCAAAACAAACCCACTCTCTCAACAAAGACACTCGAACCCACGACAACAACACAAAGATTTCCGTCATAGTAAAAACATCCTCGATCAAAACGAAAATCAAACACATGCACACCTACCCGAGACCATCAAGATCTTGAAGCCAATATCTACAATCTTTGATTTAGTGATCAGATTAACAGGCTCTTGTGACTCGTGTGATTTATACATGAGATGGATCCATGGAACTCGTTTGTTATGAAGTGGGATTAACCAGCATCATCGAAAATTGGTTCTCAGTTTATGTTTATCCAGGTTCATAAGATTTGTGTTTAAATAGGATTAGATCATGTCCATTCCATTTGTTGTTCATCGTTGGGTTTTACTATTTCGGTTGGGATTTGTTTGAAAACTATACAGCCAGATTGGAATTTAGTTTGGGATTCATTTGTGTGTTAAACCTGGTGTGGATTTGAGAGGATTTAAGGGGGGCGGAGTAATTTTTTGTGAGTTGAAGAGGTTTGGTGACTGTTATAATGAAGAAGAAAGAAAATATAAGAAAGAGGTAGTGTGTGAAAGAGTAGACAAATAAATAAACAAGTTACTGGTATCTGGTTGGGTTGATAGACGGAGGAAACTAGAAAGGTTTGGTAAATGTGAGTTTTTATAAACAAAATAAAGAGGCGAATATTATTCCACGTTTTAGGGTATTTGGCCAACACGTGGAGTACTGAATCAATTTCACAAATCAAAATTTTTAGATTTTTTTTAAAACGCATTGTTGATTCTTTTTGAAAAGTCACAAATATATTAGATTTTTTATTTTTTTGAATTTTAGTTAAGTTAATTTTTTAAGTTAAGTTAACTTTTTATATTTTTATATTTTAAAATTAGTTTTTTAGTCAAGTTAATTTTATATTTTTTGTCAATTGATATATTTGGATTTGGTACATGTGTTGAGGCGGGTATTTTGAAAGAATCAAAGTGGTATAATATTTGACGGGTTAAACGTTTTTGTGGCCGGATTTGAAGACAAAAGTGACGAGTCAAAGTGACGGGTTTTATTTTTAGTGGCTACGGATTTTTGATAGGGCATTAATATTTGGAATTGAAGACAGATTTTTCATCAATTAGTAATCCTTAACGTCATTGTTCATCTCAATGGAATCATCGAATTTGACGTTTCACGAGGGATAACTGCAACACATGCAACTCAAAGAGATCAAATTGCGTCAAAAAACATTGGAAATCTTTCACGAGCTCAAGACACATCTTGCAATTCTCTATCCGAACAACATGACCGAACTTCCAGCCATAGTTCAAATGTTCTTTGGAAAAGTGGATAATTTCAAAGAGAAGATTTTTAGTAATTTGGATGCATTACAGTTGCAAGTTGAAAGGGAGAATCTTCATGAGGTTAAAGCGAAGATATGTCTAGAAACTCCTTCGCACACAATTTAAGTATTTCTTTACCTCAACAATGGAACCTCTTTTTGATTATTCGACTCCAATCTTTCACCAGATTTTTAACTTGCATAAGGGTTGCCAGACTGAAACCTTTAGATGTGGTTTACTCAATCACATCAATATACTTGAGAAGTGTATTGAGGTCAGGTTAGTTAATTACAACGAGATACAATTGAAAAAGGGTCAGATTCAAAGAATCAAGGAGTCGTCTGAATCATTGAATGCAACAATACCTCATGAACATGAGAGAGAGACATGCTTCAAGTTGTCGTCAAAAGATGATTACATCTGCCCCATGCAAGAAGTAGGTGCCAGTTTGGTCGTCAAGGTAAGCAATGGCAAGGAATCAGGAGGAACGCATGAAACGAGCAGCAAGTCACAAGCACCAACGGTTCAGGTGCCAAGATTCAACAATAAACAGCATGTTGAGCATTCTAAACCTAATTATGCCAAACATGGGATGGAAAAGAGTGATAGCGATACCACTTCTTATACATCCGATGTGAGTCATAATGGGGGAGAAAGTGTTCAAAATGCTAAACATCATGATAAGTGTCTTATGACTGCTTCTTTAAATAATTCTGATTCTAGGATTAAAGAGCTTGAAACAATTATAGCTCAGCAATCCAAAGAGCTTGAGGATGCCAAAATTGAATTTTCAAAGAAAACGGAGAAATTTGAAACATATTTTGAAAAACTTGAAAAGTCAAACGTTGTTCTTGAATGAAAATTGGATCAAACTGTTCTAGATTCTAAAGCTAAAAAGGATAATCTTTTGAAACAAATTAAGTTGCTTGAATCTAAATTGGCATCACAAGATAACTTGTTCAAAGAGATTGAGACTTTAAAGGCACAAGCACAGGAAAAGGTTTTTGCTATAGCTGCTTTGAGAAATGAATTAAGTAAAACTAAAAGAACTAGTATGGACACTAAGCTTGAAAAACCATCAATCTTGGGGAAACCGCCTACAAATCAGTTCATTCGACAACCGACTGCATTTAGATCCGAGCGATCACAATCCTCGAGACCGCGGTTTGCCTCCCAAGTTGATAGGGTTCATCTTTCTAGAACATTCACTCCACCATCTAGGCCCAATGTGACTAAAACAGCTTTAGCAAGACCTAATCACATGATTGCATCTAGTCTCCCTAGACATAGTCCAAAGAATACGTCTCGAACTAGTTCAAATGACGTTCGCCATACATTTGGTCTAAGGGATGCTAAGAAAAAGACAAAACTAAGAGATAGGAATTTCAAACCTAGTCAGATGCCTTCTAGATTACCCAACACTGCTAACCGTAGCATGTCATCTCCTAGGAGCATCGATCAATTATCTAGGAATTACTCGGACATTAAATATGATACTTGTAAAACATGTAGAAAATGTGTCTTTACGGCAAATCATGACTCTTGTATCAAGAAATTACTTAATGAGGTGAACTCCCGTGCTAGACTTAAATCCCAGTGGGTAGCTAAAATCAAACCCATTGGTAAAATGTGGTGCCCCACTGGCAGAACTTTCACTCTTGTAGGAAACGATTGCCCTTTAACTAGAATTGTCTCTAATTCTACTAAGACTACTAGGGAGGAAATTGCAAAGGATGATACTTCACTTAAGCCTGAACTTAAGGTTTTCTATAAAAGGAAACGTTTGCCAACTAAGACAAGTAAATCATCCCCTCAGGCCACCTCCGACACAAGAAAAGAAAACTGTGAATCCCCAAATGGTTCTAAGATAGATATCGCTAACCCACATAAAAGCATAAAAACTCCTAATGAGAATGCATGTACCAAAGTTGATGTTCCAAAAGAACGAAGCGGTCCAGTCGTTGTATACCGTTCAACTAAGGACACTCTTAGAGTTTGGTTGCTGAAGAAGCATATATCGGAAAAACAAGTGTCTCAGGGGATTCATGGTTAAGCTTACCCAAGGACTTACAGTCACATTACAGTCTGTAACTCGATCTCAAAAGACAGGAAAGTTCATCCCGATGATGACTTTTCCTCAAAACGAGAAAGTAGATTTTCTCGGACACGAGCTTACATTAAAACTATTCCAAGGTTTTAAGCTCGTGTATAGGACTTATAGTCACATCACAAACTGTAACTCGTTCCTCAACGAAAGGAAAGTTTATCTCCGATGATAAACTTATCCTCACAACGAGAAATTAAGTTTTCTCGGGCATGAGCTAAAATTAAAAACATTCGAAGTTTTTAAGCTCATGCACAATGGCTCACATTCAAATCACAGTCCGTGACCCGAACTTCAGAGAAAGGGAAGTTTATCTACGCAACGATAACTTACCCTCAAAACGAGAAATTAAGTTTTCTCGGACACGAGCTATATTTAAAACTATTCAAAAGTTTTAAGCTCGTGTAGAATGGCTCTACGTTAAATGACAGACGATGACCCGGACTTTAGAGACAGGGATGTTTATCTACGCAATGATAACTTACCCTCTTAACGAGAAATTAAGTTTTCTTGGACACGAGCTTATCCTAAAACCATTCAAAGGTTTTAAGCTCGTGTATAAGGCTCATCATTAAATATCAGATGATGACCCGGTCTTCAAACAAAGGAAAGTTTATCGCCGATGATAAACTTATCCTCCTTAACGAGAAATTAAATTTTCTCGGACGCGAGCTTACATTAAAACTATTCAAAAGTTTTAAGCTCGTATAAATGGCCTATAATTATATCTCAGATTATGCCCCGGAATTCAATTAAAAGGGAAGTTTATCGCCGATGATAAACTTATCCTTACAACGAGAAATTAATTTTTCTCGGGCATGAGCTAATATTAAAAACATTCGAAGTTTTTAAGCTCATGCACAAAGACTTACAGTTAAGTATCAGACTGTAACTCGGATGTAATTTTAGGATAGCTTATCTTTAAAGATAGCTTATCCTCGTAACGGGAAATTAAATTTTCTCGGTCATGAGCTTGTATTAAAACATTCCAAGTTTTAAGCTCATAAAGTAAAGTGTATCTTTTAAATAAGAGAACTTTTCTTCTTAACGAGAAATTCACCTTTCTCGGTCATGAGCTTTACGTTAAAACATTCAAAGTTTTTCAAGCTCATGAAAACGACTTCTAAGTATATGTCAACTTAGGACTCGTTCTTCAGTTAAAAGGAAAGTTTATCGCCGATGATAAACTTATCCTTAACAACGGGAAGTTTACAACTTCTTGGACTTGAGCTCATTTTGTAAGATATTCAACATCTTAAGCTCAAGTAATTGGTTTTCAAAACTTTGAACACAATTTTTCGAGAATTTCTCAAAAAGGTTTTTTCTAAATCTTTCAAAATTGTGTGTTTAAAAACGTTTTGATAAAAAGAGCATGTCATCTGGAATCGATAATATTTAAGATACTAGGAATGTCATTCAATAATGACACTGGGTTGTAAATAAAGTTCGAGCAGAAGTTCAAATGTTTTAAAACATGCTCAAAATGGTTTGCTATTATTTCAGATAGTGACCCGCTTTTCATACTCAAGTCAAGCATTTCACCGGAAAGCTTTGATTCAACAACGGGAATTAATTTTCTCGGGCATGGTTTACTTTATAACCATGTAAGGGATTGTATTTACGGAATAACACAATCTAACACGAATATATGTACGTGTCAGTGCATTTATTTGTTAAAACAAGAGAAATCTTGTTTTTATGAAGTTATCATCTCCACCAACCGTAGCAATTTACAATTGATATCTACATACTCGACGATTCGACTACTCAAACGGCGACTACAACTTTTTCAATAGAACACGGGTCAACAATTGAGGGGGAGAAATTGTCCAGCACTCAGAATCCTTGATGCCGAGAGTGCCTAGTTCACATATTGGTGTCAAGACAACGATATCAATCATACACATGGAGTCAAGAGATAACTTTAGACGTGATGAGGCGACCAACATTCGTGCACAAGAACCATGTGCTTCTTTCATATGATGTTCTCCATCATTCAGGTCCAACCTCATAAATAGCTAATCTCGTGAATACATTATCATATATGATCTTTGCACGTGATAAATACCTTACACTTGTGTTTAAAAGGTCTTTAATTCACGTTTCAAGTACACCCTCATTAATTTGAGGGGGAGCTTGTGAAAATCATGAAGATAATTAGGTTTGCATTTTTCTTTCCAAATTTTCTTAAAATGCTATTAAATCAATTGATATTAAAATCATTGATTGGGTTAATATTTTTAATATGGGGGAGAAAATGTGATTTAATATGGGAAATGATTAATCATAAATGGTTTGACTTAACGTGATAGCTCATCCCGACATGTGCGAAATGTTTTCGGATATCGTGGCATATGTTAAGGGGGAGCAAAATGGATTTGCACTTCAAAATGGATTTCATGGTGACATACACTTACCCAAAACATCTCTATTCACGACGGTGAAGATTGTGGTGACATAAGGATGGTAGGATAGGTTAAAGTCCAATGATTCGTCTAGAACAGGAGGAATCTTCCCAAGGACATTCCATAGCTAGAAATAGTAGTCCTTAGGAAAGATGGAGAAAGATTGTGAACGTAGCTGAATGCCGACCAAGTACTTAAGTTAGCACTGGAACAATCACAACAAGGTGCTAGTTATGACGTATTGGTAAGCATTGAAGGGGTTGAAGAATAAAAAAGAATTGTAATGATAAAGGGTGTAAAGAAAGAAGCCCTCCTTACAACCTTAGGCAGAAACGGGGTCAACACATATGCTATTGAGATCATTTTTAATGATTCTTGATACTGAAGATAGACATCATGGACCCAGTGATGCAATGCGCAACCCATCCCAGCTAACTCAGATATCTCTTAAAAGATATTTGTTTTAATCACACGGAGACAACAGATTATCTATTGATTTATTCACTCCGAATAAATTGGTATTGAAAAGGTGGCACTCCTCTCCAGCCTCCGATCACTAAAATCCAATGTGCACGATCGAGTCTAGAGCCATTTGAGATCATCAAATATCTCATTAGGACACACTTTTATAATTACTTTCTTCTTCACACACTGTGAAAAGTAAGAAAGGTCTTAAGAGTCCTACGCAAAATCTTCATGATCTTGCCTGAATATCCGAGTAATACAAAAGTATTTACAATTAAGATGGAAATCCTTCTTGAGCGAATATCAAAAAGCTCATGGTAGGTGACTTGTGCGATTCTTTATGAATCAAACTTGTGATAACTGGAAAGCAATAGTGGTTTAATTATTAAATGAATTTAAACACGTTCCAGGCCTCTACGCAATATCTTAGTGATCTTGCCAGAACACTCAGAGTGATACCTTAGTGTTCACTGTGATGATTGGAAATCCTTCTAGTGTTAACCTCAAACAGCACTTGGTAGGTAACTTGCAAGATTCTATACGAATCAAGCTCGTGACAACTGGAAAGCAACGATGGTGCGGTTCTTAATTGAATTTCACTTGTTCCAGGAACATGAATTGACGGCTTCAAATCATGCGGATATTATTATCTAAATGATTCACTCTTTATGTTCGCAGTCAGCTTTGGATGGTCGAATAAAGAGAACGGGTTCACCCGCGAAATCTTGTCAAGGAGGTTCTTAATTGAAATTACATGCCACAAGTACGATATTTAATATCGTCCAAAGGTCTTCACCGACCGGTGGTAAAATGCTACCGAATTAGAATGAAATGTTCAAAGCCATTTCATCCATGTATATGTTTTATTGCTAACTGTCTTATGCAGCGTAACAAGAAGGTGGCATTGCGGTGTACTATCCGAAAAGAAGTCGTCCCCACATGCTTATACCGCATACACTTAGTACTTCAACAAATTCAAGAAAGTCTGAAGGTCAAGTCTTCCGCTGTATCAAACTCTGAAGCTTTCAAGAATTTAAAGGTATAAGTATGTGGAACATGACGTCACTAAGAGGCGAATATCACAAGTGATTAATGCACAAGGTCAAGGCAAGGAAACATGCTCAAGACTAAGTCAAAGATCACATCAAGCATATTCACAAGAACAAGATCGAAGACTCAAGCATAGATGCTAGGTTTAAGATTTTGTAAAAAGATGTGACCTCCCTTAGGGGGAGATTGTTGGAAATACGTTTTTACGTATTTATGAAGGATCGGTCGCTCCAACGATATATTAATGTAATGGGCTCGTGATCTAGTTAGTAAACGTATAACCCGCTAAGCCCACATGTAGGGTGGGTTATATAACCCTTCCTAGCATTTTAGGAAGGGTAAGCTTTTCACATTCAATAAATCCAATCTTTACTTTCTCTCTCTAACTCTTCTCCCTTCTCTCCTTTCTCTCTCTACACCCTCATCTTCCTCATCTATCTTTTATTATTATTAATCAATCTATCCATCTAATCAATCCAATCCATCATGTAGAATAAGCCAAGGTTTCCGTAGACCTACAAAGTTCAAGATAATCTTTAAGTGTTCGAAATGCTCTTCATTGCTCTTGGAGTTGATTAGGATATCATCGATGAAAACGATCACGAATTTATCAAGATACGGCTTACAAGTTCGATTCATTAAGTCCATGAATACAACAGGTGCATTATTCAAACCAAAAGGCGTAACTCGGAACTCATAATGACCATAACGAGTTCTAAACGCCGTAATAGGAATATCTTCCTCGTGTACACGAAGTTGATGGTAACCAAAACGAAGATGAATCTTGGAGAAAACACGAGAACCTTGAAGTTGATCAAATAGATCATCAATTCTTGGAATCGGGTAATGATTCTTGATCGTCAGCTTATTCAGCTCTCGGTAATCGATACACATACGGAACGAACCATCTTTCTTCTTAACAAATAAAACAGGAGCTCCCCAAGGTGACGAACTTGGTCGTATAAAACCTTTATCATATAGTTTTTGCAATTGCATAGACAACTCCTTCAGCTCAGATGGTTCTAAACGATATGGCGTACGTGCCACGGGTGCAGCACCAGGAATTAGATCAATTTGGAATTCTACTTGCCTTGGAGGCGGAAGCCCTGGCAAATCTTCCGGAAACACTTCACGAAAGTCACAAATGACTGGAACATTTTCGATACATTTCTCCTTCGATTTCTTCTCCGATACATGAGCTAGGAATAACTCACAACCTCTTTCGATATACTTACCTGCTTTAATGCACGAAACGATTTTCAGTTGAGAATTACATTTATCACCTTCGATAACTATGGTCTTGTCATCTACAGGAATCCTAACTTTCTTTTCTCCACACATGATAGACGCATTATACTTGGAAATCTAATCCATTCCGATAATAATATCAAAACTTCAAAATTCTACGATCATCAAGTCTATCTTAAAAATACGGTTCAGAAGATTAATAGAACATCTTAAGAGCGCACGATTGGTACTTACTAATTTACCATCAGCTAGTTCTACTTCATAACTCACGTCTAATTCGACCGGTTTGATATCAATTAAGGTACTAAAACTTGTAGACACAAAGCTTTTGTCCGCACTAGAATCAAATAAAGCTGTAGCGTAACGGTTATTCAGTAAAAACATACCAATGACAACTTTCGTGTTTTGCTTAGCATCAACTTCTCCTAGTTGATAGGCTTTTCATTGATTATCTCCACCACGTGTATTCTTCTGTGGCTCAGGGCATTGATTCTTCATGTGTCCTTTACCTTGGCAGTTAAAGCAAGTCACTCCTTTCCTTCCTGGTCCCATACAGTCTTCAGTCTTGTGACCCAGCTTGTTACACTTTCCACACTTAGCACATTCAACAGTATGAGTCCTTTTGCAGTGTTGACATCGGGTTCCCTTATCAGCAGGTGCATCTTCAGTCATTGCATTAGCATTACTCCTCCTTCGGTTCTGATTCTTATTATGAGATTTACGATTATCACCTCGATCATCACTTTTCGCTTTAGCCTTTGTAGAATAATGATAATCTTAGATCTAATCAAGAGGGTTGTTGTTTTTCTAGAGAGAGAAACTAGAGAGAGAAAGAAAGAAAACTTGTATTAATGAAAAAATAAAGTAAACAACCAACACCCCTTTCCATGGTGGAAAGGGGTTTATATACCAAGTCCCTTAGTGGACTTGGGCTTCCGGCCCATGAACATGCTCATGGGTCGGGCTAATGTAAATATAACTAAACTTATACTACGAGCCTATAACTATATTGTTGGAGTGACCGAGACTTTCTTAGTACAAAAACGTATTTCCAACAATCTCCCCCAAAGGGAGGTCACTCTAAATTTACAAAGTCCTAATCTAGCATGTTAGATCTTCGTTCTTGAACTCGTAGTCTACTTTCTCTTTTCTTCTTTAACTTTTCTTCTTTTTGTATATATGTGTTGAATAACATAGGCTTTTGCTTGGAACATGTTCTTTTGTCCTTTCACGTGCAATCTTTGTCTTCTTGTGATATTCGCCTCTTCGTGACTTCATGTCCCACATACCTATCCTTTGTTGAATTCTTGAAAGTTTCAGAGTCGATACAGCGGAAGACTTTTAGGTCAGACTTTTTTGAATTTGCTGAAATATTTGATTTAGAAGGAATAAGTATGTGAGGATGACTTGAACTGGTACACCGCAACGCCACCATCTTCAAATGTCGCAACATAATAAGACACGAATAAAATGGCTTCGACATTTTATTCTGATTCGGTAGCATTTTACCTCCGGTCGGTGAAGACCGTTGGACGATAATAAATATAGTACTTGTGACAGGTAGCTCTAATTAAAGATCTCCTTGACAAGATTTCGCGGGTAAACCCGTTCTCTTTATTCGACCGTCCAAAGTAGACTGCGAACATAAAGGGTGAATCATTTGGATATTATATATCCTTATGATTGAAGCCGTGAATTCATGAATCCTGGAACAAGTGAATTTCAATTAAGATTTTCACCATCGTTGCTTTCCAGTTGTCACGAGCTTGATTCAATAGAATCTTGCTTGTCACCTACCGCAATGCTGTTTGATGTTGACACTGGAAGGATTTCCACTCTTCACTGTGAACACTAAAGAGTGCCACTCTGAGTGTTATGGCAAGATCACTTGGATTTTGCGTAGAGGCCCTGGAACAAGTTTAATCTCAGTTAAGAGTTAAACCATCGTTTCTTTCCAGTTATCACAAGATTAGTTCTTAAAGAACCGCACGTATCACCTACCATGAGCTTGTTTGATGTTGGCTCAAGCAAGATTTCCATCTTCATTGTAATACTTTCGTATTATTCAGATGTTCTGGCAATATTCCAAGAATATTGCGTAGGACTCATAAAAATCTTTCTTGTTTTTAAAATTGTGTCCTAATGAGACTTTTGATGATCTCGTGGCTCTAGACTCAATAGTGCATTTTTGTTTTGGTGAGCGGAGGCTGGAGAGGATTGCCACCTTTTCAATATCAATTTATTCAGAGTGAATAAACCAATAGATAACGTGTTGAACTCCATGACATTAAAACAAATATCTTTTGAGAGATATTTGAGTTGGCTGGGAGGGGTTGTGCATCGCATCACTGGGTCCATGATACTTTATCTTCAAGATAAGTTGACCTAGTTTCTGCCTAAGTTGTAAGGAGGGCTTCTTTCTTTACACCCTTTATCTTTACATTTCTTTTCCATTCTTCAACCCCTTCAATGCTTACCAATACATCATCACTAGCACCTTATTGTGATTCTTCCAGTGCTAGCATCAGTACTTAGTCAGCATTCAGCTACATTCATAGTCCATTCTCCATCTTTCCTAAGGACTTCTATTTTCTAACTATGGAATTGTCCTTGGGAAGATTCCTCCGGTTCTGGAAGAATCATTGGACTAGCACCTAATCCTACCACCCTTTTGTCACCACATCCTTCGTGAATTAAGTGTGTTTTGGGTAAGTACTTGTCACCATGAAAAATCCTTGAAAACTCACTTAAGATACTTGTGATATAAATATCAAAGTTTTGTATCTTTAAGTGTTTTTGTTCATCAAAAATGCTCCCCCTTAACATGTGCAGTACACATATTAAGTAGATTTAGTCTTTTTCATGTTTAGCCAAATATATTATCAAGTCTCCTTAATCCCATTTTCTCCCCTTATCTAAAATGTTAACCATCATTATTTTGGATATTAATGGATAACCGGTCTTTGGGTAACAAAATGAAATTAGTTGCTGGCCATAGAACATATCAATCCTCCCCTCAAGTTAATGAGGGTTAGTTTTAGTGTTTGAGTATGATTGATTTTAAAAGATTTAGAATCTCGTGAGAAATTCTTGAAACATTATCATACTTTAACACTACAACAAGCCACAAAAGCACAATATTCACAGTATTTACATATTCACAAGAGATATATGGAGTGAACCTGATATAGTACGACCCATTTTAAATGGATCGTTCCATGAACTTGTGGTGCACTCCATATGGTCTTCCACCAACGAATCGTTCTAGACTTCTTATAAGACGTCGTTCCCTCAGCTTTTCATCAATGTTCTTGATCGTATAGGTAGTACTCTGTTGAAATACCGTGTGCCAATCTACAGTGACCTCTGGAAGAGTCTTATACTTGTTGAGATGCACCAACTTGTCCCGAATATGGGTGAGAGTCCCGTCACTGAATTTGTTGATCTCTGGAATTCTCATGAACTTCATAAGACCACAACCATTCAGGTAGAAAATGTCGGGCACCGGGTCAGTGGTGCTGGTGTATGGAGATTTGTCTTTATACCTCTGCAACACTTTATTATGTGGTTTTGAAAGATTGAGCTTCCCTTTGATAACTTTCTACTCTAAGTTGCAGATCTTCAACTCTTTTCTTGATGACAACTCGACGTGTGTACATTCGAAGAGCTGAATTCAGGGCAATTAGTTCTTCAGACTTCAAGTGTCTGAGGGCGTTGTGAGTAATCAAAAGCAGCATGTCCTCAATATCTTCGAGACGAAGAAGTGGAAAATCTCCTTCTTGGATAGTGTAGATTTTTTCATCTTCTCTTATGAGTCTGATCTCTGTTAAATGTTGATAGCCAGTTTTGGGTTCAATCCTAACTCCTTGGATGCTTTTGATTCGAATTAGAGATAAGACTTGAGAACCTGAGTTGTGTAGACATGGATAGTTGTAGGCGCGTCGCACACGCTCATCACAATATGAAGCACCCAGTTCGGCATATCGATCATATTCAGGATATTTTTGTGGAACCCAGAGACGATTAACTTTTTCTTCTAACCAAGGTATCAAATCCCAAGTTACAGCCTTGACCAATGTTAAGGAAGTTGCATACTTGTTTTCTCCCTTGACCAAGTATTCGAGATCCTCACTTACAAAGAATTCAAGTGCAATTTGATCGTCATCTGCAGCTGTGGTAGGAGGAGGTTTTTATGGTGCATGCAGACCGTCCCTTTGAGTAGTTCTCAATGCTTTCAGAATGTCATTTGCGTTGTACTCGTATTCCGTACTGCTGATCTTGGATTTAACACGAAGTTTGGGATTTTTGAGTCCTCTCACAACCATTGCTTGAGTTATGTTAGAACTATAGGTGTACTCCAAGAATCTTGAAAAATCTATTGGATTGCTCAGGAATTGGGAGAAGTCAGCTTCATCAGCCTTTGTCAGTGGACGAAGTGCAACAGCGTTGGACACCCAAGGTTGTACGGGTGCATTTTCATCTTCCTCGAGTGTATCCACCCATGATGGTTCACTTGACTCTGGAACATCAGGAACTGTAGTAGAGGAAGGAACGTCAACAAAAGGTACGGCTACTGCTACTGCTTCAGTGTCTGGTAAGTCTTGGACTGGATTAGAGACTGGAAAATCCGGTACAGGTTGATCGGGTTCCGTCAGTTGTTGTTGCCCTAAAGGTGTAGTAACTAAAGCAACTGAGGCAGATGTGACAGGAACATATGTGGTTGCAGGAGCAGTTGTGGCTGGAGTATGTGATGAGGCTGTATTAGCATCTACATCATGAAACTTCTTGGTGCGTCTGCCTTGACGCGGTGGAGGTTTTGGGGTGGATTTACCCTTGGGAACATCATCTTTGTGAGATTTGTCACCTTTGGACTTGTCTTTATTAGACCTGTCTTGCTTATCTCCATCCTTTTCCCTGTATCATCGTCCCCTTCTTCTTCATCATCACCATTTTTGCCGTCACCATCACCATTATCATCACCATCACTGTGTTTATCACTTCCTTCATCGTCATTACTACCGTCTTCGTCATCACTACCTCGTTCTTCATCACTCCTTCCTTCGTCATCACTACCTTTGTCGTCATCACATTGTCATCATCATCACTGTCATCATCAGCATCATCGTCATCATTGTCAGATTCGTCTTCCTCTTCATCTAGAATATTATAGGGAACTACAGTACCATGTTTTTCGAATATCTTAGTATCTTCATCCATGGCCGTTTTAAGAGCTTTGTGAAGGTTCTTTTGAACTTTGGTTTTTTTGTAGGACCTGACTTGAATCATCCGAGCATGTAAGAGTTTCTTCAACTCATAATCCGTGAGCCTTTGAGCAATGAGAAAATCTGACTTATTAGTGTCAGAAGACTTGATCATGACGTTGCTTGTAGCAATTTGTTTCAACTCGTCTCGCAGAGTGTCAATAGATGCCTTAACCTTTTCATCAAGTGATTCAACAATTGAACCGTTAGCTCTGGGAAGAACCTCTTTCTCATCTCGGTACCTCCTTTGAGGTCTTGAAGACGAATCAACTTTGCTTCATTTTTGGCGGTTTCATTTGCTTTGACTTGAGCTAGTTCTTCTGCATGTAGTTTGCGAGATAATTCTAACTCTTCTTGGAATTTAGCAATTGCGTCTTCTTGAGCTTTTCTTGTGGACTCTTCAGTTTGTTGTCTACGAGCTAACTCCTTTTTAATTAGAACCATCTCTTCTTGTTGAGCTGTCATGAGTTGTTCCATTTGAATCATGAATATTGCTGGTAATGATGGAATCAATGATATCGGTGCTGCTGGGGTTTGTTGTGTAGGAGCAATGGTCATGGAAGTGCTTGAAACTACAACTGAGAGAGGTCGACTTGGTAGAGTTAGAGGAAGTTGAATTGACGCAGTTGGGGTCACGGTAATAACTGGTGGAGGTACTGTTGAAACTGGTGGAGGCATTGTAGTAATTGGTAGAGACACTGTAGTACTTATGGCTTTGGTAGTCTCAACATTTGTAACTATATGTTCAGTGTTAACAAATGTTGTTGTATCAGTAGATCCGGCAATGTCCATATCCTTCAATCCGGCATGAGGTTGTTGTTCATCGTGAATGTCGACATCGTCATCAATTTGAGCAGATTTCTCACGAAGAGGTATATAGTCACCCGACTTCCCAAATTCAGCAATATCAGGAGGTAGTAAAGTTTCTTTGGCCTTCATACCAGAACCACTACCCCATATGTCTTTCTTACTTTGCATGATTGCTTTCTTGACATTTCGTCTTTCAGTTTTGCGAAGCAGATCTTCTTCATTTATATCTTCATCTTCATCCTCAAGCATTAGCTCCTTCCCACTAGACTTGGCAACACTTTTCTTCTTTTTGGGCTTAGGTGAATCTGTTTCATCTGATGGTTCACTTTGTTTGCGTTTGCCTTTGCCTTTGGGTTATGGTGAAGAGAAATCTCCCAATGCAACTCTTTCCTTTTGAATTTCCATTTCATCCAACAAGTGCTTGTATGCATCACTTGCTTTGAGTTCGTCAGTCAACATGTGATTAGGGATAGCGGTTGGAGTACCTGATTAAACACTGGTGTGTCCGTCGTGCTTTAAATCCACAATAGTAGCATCGTCATCGGGATTATGATGAGGACTTTCTTCACGCTTATCAGTTAAAGCATCTAGTTGCATGAAGTGATGAATGATAAGCTAGATAAAACGTGGGAAAGGGAAGTACCCAGTCTTCTTCTTGGTATTGTGGAAGATTTGATATTGAAATTCCTCCTATAGTAACTCTTCATAATTCACATTCTTACCCTTGTAGATGCCCCAAAAGACACAAGCAATGGAAAGACGCAAAGAGTCATATCCAGTTGATTTAGCAGTAAGACACCCAATGAGTATTCCGAAAAATGCTTTCCAAGGTTGACCCAAGTTAGCTGTAGTAAACTGAGACACCACTCGTAACTTAGGATCACCGTATCCAAGAGAATGATACATCTTCACAATTTCATTCTTGTCAGGGTCGACTGTAAACTTTTGGCCTGTAGGTGGAATTGGTAATCCGAATATTTGACGAAAGATGGGAATTGTGAGACTATATTCCTTTTTGTTGATGGTGAATGTGAGCTTTCTGTCTGATAGCCGTTTCTTTGAAGCCCAAAATTCATACATATAACCGGTTGGAACCGAAGCCGTACCCCATAAAGCCTTCTTTATTGAAGTTCGATCAAGAATGTCTGTGGCTACTTTGAAAGCATAGTGAGCTAAGGCCGAATCTTCTTTGTCTTCTTTTAGTCGAAAGTTATTTGGTATAAACTTTAGAGCTTTGGCGGCGACAAGTGCCTGATCAGCTTTGATTTACTGCTCGGTAGGTTGATACATGTTTTCTACTTAAGACGAACAAACATACAAGATTGATATACCCAAATATATATATCATGATGTATCTATACCTAAGCAAATCAAACATATACCATAGACAACAAACAATACACCATCTTCGGATAAATCCACATTCTTCGGATAAAAACAACATCTTCGAAAAATTTAAGATTTCTTCGGATAAATGCAATTTTTTCGGATAAATACAACCTTCTCGGATAAAACAATATTTTTTCGGAAAAATGAACATTTTTCGGATAAAAAGACATTTTCAGAGAAAACTATCTTTTTCAGAATAAATTGACATTTTCGGATAAAAAGACTTTTTAAGAGAAAACTATCTTTTTCGGAAAAATTGACATTTTAAGATAAGAGAACTTCTTCGGATAAACCTTGCTTTTTCGGAAAGATGGACATTTTCGGATAAGCAAAATTTTTCGGATAAAAACATGTATTTCGGATAAAGGAAGAATTTCGGATAAATCAATATCTTCGGATAACTTGATATCTTCGGAAAGATCATGTTTCTTCGGATAAATGATATTTTTTTTGATAACTCAATATCTTCGGAAAAATCATGTATCTTCGGATAAATAATATTTCTTCGGATAAAGCCATTTCTTCGGATAAATTGATTTTCTTCGGAAAAAGAACCATTTCTTCCGAAAAAACGCAAGTTTTTTCGGATAAAAGCAAATTCTTCGGATAAATTGATTTTCTTCCGAAAAGGCCAATTCTTCGGAAAAGGGCAAGTTTTTTCGCATAAAAGCACATTCTTCGGATAAATGCATGTTTTTCAGATAAGAGCACTTTTTCGAAAAAACACTGATTTTTTGGATAAAAGGCTTTGACAGGTTTCATGATCATCCTCAATCTCAAACTGTTATGATTCTTAAGGCAAAAGTGATTGAATCTAAAGCATCCTAAACAAAGCATCTATGTTCTAAAGCTTATCGCATACAAAACCCCTTTATCAATTAACCTATGAGATCCATAAACCCTAATTGAGATTTAGGGATTGATTAATTAAGCGAAGAAACAGAGGAATCATAAGCTAAATTAGATAAGAACATGTTTAACTTTGATGTTTTTAGCAGATTAGATCAAATAAAAGCTTGAGGAAACAAATCAATGGCGGTAATGATTGTGGTTTGTGTTTGTGTTAAACAGAGAAGAGAGAAACGAAAAAGAAAGAGGGGGCGGTTTTATTTATTTGACTTAAGTCAAATATAAACATTTTCCCTTTTTACTCTTTTAGTCCTCCTATTTCCGTCTATTTTCTTTTGGTGACTGTCCTATTTAATCACATACAATCCAAGCAACGTAATTGAACTCCTATGTCGTAACACACATTAATCAAGAAAAAACCTAATCACGAAGCACGAAGAATACACACGAAGAATAATTCACCATTTAACATATAACCAATTAATTTTCCTGAACTACTTTTGAACATCGATTTGATGATGATAATAATTTGACATTTTCTCCCCCTTAAATACAGTCCCATTTTCTATTTAAAGAACTGTAGTCTTTGTATTTAAGAATACTGATGAAAGACATTTTCGTTTATGATGATATAAGAACAATTTGTGGTGGCAATAAGATTTCTCTTATTTTTTACAAAATAAGTGCACTAAAGTGTACACAAACTTGTGTTAGACCAAGTTATAAAGTAGACTTGATCCCTTGTATGGTTTTAAAGTAAACCATACCCGAGAAAATTAATTCCCGTTGTGAGCCAACGTCTTCGTATGAAATACGTGACTTGAATGCGAAAAGCGGGTGATAACTGGATTTTGCCCGTATAACAATTAAGATTAAAGATAAGTTCGTTGTTTTGGTCTAATCGAATTGATCTTAGTTCTCTATGTGTGACACAGTTTTATTTTGGTGGAAACAAAGATGTGTCGTTGTAGTGTTAAAAATAAAAGGTGCAAAGACTTAAAAGTAAAGGTGCTATTAAAGTAAATCTAAGTCTAATTAAAGTAAAAGTGCAAGTATTTAAAAACGTGACTGAAATTAAAGGGCACTAAAGCAAATGACGCAAACTTAAATCTAACTAAGGAACGCGACTAAAACTAAGGCAAGTCTAAAATAAAACTAAGTCAAATAATCTTAAAGTGCAATTAAATAAAAGGCGGGAAAAATAAAGCTTGAAAATAAAAAATCAAAGACAAAAGCTAATAAGAACCTGAACACAGCTCATTCGGAATTATCCTTCGTTTGGAACAATCACTCGTCCTAAATGTCACCTTCGGTTGAAATGATTCTTCTTCACTTGGAATATTGCCAAAATCCTTGATCCGGAACTAATTGATCTGAATATGTCACTTATCCAAAACAATCCTTCGTTCGGAACTTTACTGATTCGGAACTTGTAAAGTTTGCCTTGATTCGGAAGTTTTTGGTCCCCCTTGATTCGGAAGTTCAAGACTTCCGAATGAAAAGCTTTGATTCGGAACTTACCCCCTTGATTCGGAACTTTGAGTTGATCCGGAACTTTTGAGAAGTTCCGGATGAAGCCCCTTGGTTCGGAACTTTGGAGTTCCGAATGAATACTCTTGACTCGGAAGTTCTCACTGAATCGGAACTTTTCCTTCGTTCGGAAGTTTCGTCCGGAAGTATTGATCCGGAACTTTTCAAAGTTCCGAATGAATTGCTTGATCCGGAACTTTTTAAGTTCCGAATGAAGATCTTTACTCGGAACTTCTTGAGTTCCGAATGAACAATACTTCTTTCCTTGATCCGGAAGTTTGAGACTTCCGGATGAATCCCTTGATCCGGAACTTTGAAAGTTCCGAATGAACTAACTCCCTCACTTGGTTCGGAAGTTTACCTGGAAGATCAGAAACACAAACCAACCTTCCCGAAGAACAAGGAAATCCAAAAACAGCAGTTCTAAACAACAATTAATCAAAATAAACACAAACGATCTAATAAGAATATCAACGCATCAACAGTAATCATAAGCAAGCAATATAAAACACGAAATTTAACAACTTTTATCACAATAGTCAAAAACCAATTTGGATCAAAATAAAAGCATGAACATGATCATAAACATAAACACAACAAATCAAAGATAAAGAAAGGTAGATGATAGATTAACAAAATAAAGTAAAGATTTGACAAGAATTAAAATGAGAACTTACTTGGAATTAAATGGTAATTAAGGTTCATAACATGAATTTAAATTGACAAGTAATGTAAATGACAAGATAAGTAAATGGTGGAAGGTCTAATTGTCACTATTAGCCAACAAAATGAAATGTTTACATCTAATGACTATTTATAGGGGAGGATTAAGGAAGCTTCCTCCCCTCTTTCCTTTCTCCTTAATTACAAGCTTAAGTCCCTCCTTTTATTAATCTTCATTAATTGCGTCATTAGTCCTTTTCTTCTAATCTTCTTTAAACTTGGACTTAAGGGACTTTTGGCTTCGGGATTTCTTCGAACTCGTCTTTAAATTCTTCAATAAAATAGACTTGAATTCTTCGGCTTTTGATAAACTTCCGTCTTTTGACTTTTTCTTCGATAAATCTTCAGAATTGGTCGTGGACTTCCGTTCTTTTTGCACTTTTGACTTCTTGACTTTATCTTTCATCCTTTTCTTCAATAAAAGTCCGTAAATGCCCGTGAATGTCCGTGTTTTCTCCACTTTCCACCTTTTCGTCCTAAATCACAACAAAAACACAAACCACGCATAATTCCGACATAAAAGACATAAAATACACGTTTTGGTCCGGTTATTATTGTAATTAAGTGGTAGAAAAGATGGGTGTTTACACACCTATCAAATCCCCTACACTTGACCATTGCAATGTCCTCATGCAATGCATTAGTTGCAAAGCAAGATTACACTTTTCATCATAATCAATCCACGTTGGCCTTTATTAAAGAGATAGAAAATTAAAATCATACAAAATAAAGAAATCAAAAGCATACCTTGGGTTTTGGAAATGTCATGAATAATCATCATCCTCAAGTTTTCACTTTCTCCAAACCAAGCTTAAAAACGAGATCATTGTTATTATAAGTTAGTAAACTAACACGAACTCGTGTGGGCCAATTATTCACTTAGACTCCCTTATTCCTAGGTGTATCTCTTATATTTTATTGTTGTCTTGAATGATCACGAGGATGCATTGTTTGACTTATTTCGATAGTTATTTAGTCTGAAAATAAGGTGCACGATTTAATCAATAGTTAGCTAAAGGACCAAATCTTTTAAAACTGCTTCTCGGGACCTCATAAAGTTCATATCTTGGCATAACTCGCTTCGCGATTTGAGACCTTTCTCGGACCGATATTTGGCAGCGACTTCATACTTCAAATCTTGAGAGACGTTCATGAAATAATGGTCTTCTCTTCATATAGGAATTTCTTCACTTGAAGTTTTGAGAGATTCATACTTGGACCACGACTTCTTCATTTTTCTCCAATCTTTATTTTGGACTTTGATATACAACGATCCGCCTCCTTTTATGACTTGGATCTATTTATCCTCATACCTTGTTAGGGTCTTTTCGGATACACTTCTCCATGACTTTTGGGGAGTTTTTGCTTTTCGTCGTGTGTCTCGATCCTTCATATTGATTTTCGATAAATGATTCTTCACATCACTTTGGATCTTTAGCAACAAAACATAGCCCTCATGCCTTGTTAGGGCCTTTTCGGACTCGCCAATCATCGCGTCCCGCTTCAATAAGTTATGCCTTGGCTATGAACTCTAATCCATACCGAGCAACTTTTAAACGATCTGGGGCTAGAAGCTAAGTAACTTTTCAAATCGTACAACCTTATTTATTAGCAGATAATTTATTAGCAAGCGATGGGAGAATAGGCTCATAATTAACTCACATAAATTCACGAAAGAATACCGGACTTATAATTGGCACTATCATCTCTCGTTCTCCACAGTTTAAAATCTCAAGTAATGAGAATCGTGGATACTTAGCCTATTAAATCAAAATTTTGGGTTTTCGAGTCACCTATAGGATCTTGCAAATTCTTAGACTCTTTCAAGTTTAGAAATCGCATCTTAAAGTTCCCTTGATAAACGACTCTCTAGGATCAATTATAGGAACTTGCGAAAAGTTCTTGTTCTTAACCCGTGAGAGTTAAGACTTTCGCGTTTTATAGCTCCCTATATAAAAGCCTAGCAAAACTTGACTTAAACACGTTAAGGATACTAGCTAGAGTAAACTCAGATTGAGTCAAAAGATTCACAACGTTTGAAAATTAAAACCACTTATTTAAGCATTTATTCTAATAAGGAAAAAAATAACTATACAAAGGGAAAACTAATAGGCCAAAACAGATCAAAAATTTTGAAAAATGTCGAAAAATTGATTTTCCGGTTAAAATGAGGACAAATACAAGGAAAAGACCACTTAACCTCGATAGAAGTCCCCCCTACACTTAAGATAAACATTGTCCTCAATGTTTAAGCATGTGGGAGTAAACTCCCCTACACTTAGGACATTGTGTACGTTGTTTAAATCTCGCGAAGGAAAAGACAACTAAAGAGATTCCTATTTTAATATAGAGAAAATATAAAATAGTGAATCGAAAAGAGTTTAGGATAGAACCGGGAAGAAGTAGAACACGGAATTACGGGTCGTCAAGAATCATCAAGAGTGGATCATTGAAGCTCGAATCCCTGATTAAGAAGTGAGGAGAGGAAATAGCAAACCAAAGGGTCCCCCCTACACTTATGGTAAAGAAAGCGAAAAGATAGATGCATGGGTTGCCTCCCAAGAAGCGCTTGGTTTTTGTTAACCGAGTCGTGAGCCTGACTCGACCTTGATCATCAACGGAAGTAGCATGAAACATATCCACCAGGATCAAAGACATAGTTTTCATCGATCAATAAGCAAGAGCTTAAGGCGAACAAGGCAAGCCAAAGAAGACTAGGCAAGGTTCCCTTAAGCAGTGATGGAGCACAGTAGAAGCAAGGATGAAGTGGTGCAAGCATGTCTTCAATGATTCCAAAGATTTTTCCTTTTATTTCATCAGGTGGATACTGAGATGGCTTAAAGACTTCAATACCGGGGTCGAACACCTTTTCCTTTAAGGGAAAATAGCACTCAGGCTCAGCCGAGTGTGAAGAAGATCCGCAAAGAAGCACAACCTCGTCCTCAGGAGTGGGACAAAGAGGTGTCAAATCATACGTGCAACGGATTTCGGTGTCGACCGGTTTCTTCTCCTTTGACAAAATTTTCTTCAAATCCAAAGTAGGATCAAGACGATAATCTTCAAAGTCCAAAGGAGGTGCATCACTCTCATGAGGGAAGTAAGTGTTGAGAAATTCAGAGAAATCTTACTCAAATGAATAATCGTCCAAAGTAGGATCGAGTGATGACGGAGGATCTTCATCATGTGAAGAATCGCTCGAGAGAGTATCAGCCTCATCAAAATCATCGAAAGTGGGCAGCTCGGGATACTCAGAAGTACAATCAAAATCATCTGAATCTGAGCTAGAATCATCATCATAAGCATCAAAGACCGGTTGAGAATCATAAATGGGAGAAGCGTCCAAAGTAGAGTGAGAATCATCCACATTATCTTCAAAGAGTGGATTATCAGTGTAAGACTCGAATAGAGGATTGTCATAGACGGTAAAGTCATCGAGCACATTTATCATATTCACTGATTCTCGTCCTCCAAAGGATTTGCCTGTAAGCTTCCCCATTTTAAAAACTTTAGAATCATCCCCGACTCGTAAGATTAACTCACCTTCGGCCACATCCACTAAAGCTCGTCCGGTTCTCAAAAATGGCCAACCAAGTATTAAAGGAATACGAGGGTCCATTTCATAATCAACTACGACAAAATCGACCGGGAAAGTAAATGTGCCAACTTTCATAAACACGTCTTCGGCTATACCAACGGGGTAAGCGAGAGTGCGATTTGCAAGTTCGAGAGTCATCTTTGTTGGAATGAGATCAGGTAATGATAGTGTTTTCCAAACACTCAGTGGCATCAAATTAATACTAGCCCCGAGATCAGCAATGGCAGTAAATTCTTCAGTTTTGTTGAACACGCAAGGCAACACAAAACGACCGGGATCTCCAAGCTTTTCCGGAAGTTCTCTAAGAAGAACTGCAGAGCAGTTTTCATTTAAGCGTGTGTTGGCGAGTTCAATCAGCTTCTCCTTCTTGCTAAGCAATTCCTTGAATGCTTTGACAAATTTCGGCATGTGGCAAAGTGCTTCAACAAGGCTAATGTTGATGGTCATTTTAGATAGCATATCCACATATTTCGATACTTGACAATCATTCTTGGTTAGCTCGTTGGTCTTGCCTATGTGAGAAGGGTATGGGATTCTGGGTTGGTAGGGAGACGGTGAAGGTGTGGTTGGTAAAGGTTGTGATGTTGACGGGTCCTTCCGAGATACATCGTCATGACGAGGCGGAGACGGTAATGGTGCACTACTACTAGGTGTAGGAGGAATAGGGATACATGGTGGTGGAGGAGGTGTAGATGATGGTGGTGGGATAGGTGGATCGACAATGGTAATTCCACTACGCGTAGTTATAGCACTCACATTAGCTCGCGGATTAGTGACGGTGTTTGAAGGTAGAGAACCCGAAGAAGAAGAAGGTTGAGCTTCGGGCAAGAAACTAGCCAACAGATTCTGTAATTCAGTTGTTTGAGTGATGAAGGAGGATTGAAGATTATCACGAACCTCGGTTCTGATGTCATTACCTTGCTTCAAGATATCTCCTTTCAAATTGATTATTTGGCTCTATAGATTCTTGATTTGCTCACCTTGAGTTCTCATGATGGTGTCAACATCGGGATTAATGGGTGGGTGTTGTTGGGTGGGTGGTTGATAAGGGTTAGAAGCACGAGGTGGGATTTGGTTGCGTCTATTGTAATTGTTGGCGGGGTTTTGGTTTTGAGGAGAAAAACCGGGTGAAAGGTAGTTGTTGGATCGGTAGCTCAGCAGATTTCTATCCCCTTGTTGTCTAGCTTGGTAATTTTCCGGTGAATAATTACCATAAGCTGCATACACATTTTCCGGATTTCCTTGAGTTGAAGGACAATCGGTGTATGAGTGAGGACCGCCACATGTTTCACAAGGATTAGCAACCGCTTTAACTTGTTGTTGTTGTTGGTTTGAAGCGAGAAGCGTAATACTTTTACTCATTTCAGCCATCATGCGGGTGAGTTCGGTCATCTTAGGGTTTGCTGAGGTAGAAGAAACATTGACTCTCGGGTTGTTCCTAGAAGAAGCAGAGGAATCCCAGTTCTTGTGGTGAGTAGTCATGTTCTCAATTAACTCTCTATACTCCTCGGGTCTCCTTTTCATGAATGTGCCACCGGCGGCTGCATTGATCGTATCACGATCTCGAAAAGTCAATCCGTTGTAGAAAGTATCAATTAGGGTCACAGAGAGCATGTTGTGGTTTGGACATCTATCGATCAAGACATTATATCTCTCCCAAGCGTCAAAAATAGATTCATCAGGGTCTTGCATGAAACCGCTGATCTGATTGCGAAGGCTTGTGACCATGGATGGTGGAAAGTAGCGCGACAAAAAGCGTTGAGTCATATCATCCCAAGTGTGAATAGAATTCTTCGGGAGACGATCAAACCATTTCTCGGCATGATGCGATAAAGTATGTGGGAAGAGTTGTAGGCGGAATACATCCATTGTGGCCCCAGGCAACTTCATGCTTTGGGTGATTGTAATGAACTTGTTGAGGTGTTTGTTGGCATCATCATCAGGCAATCCTCTAAATGGGTTTGTTTGCACTTGCTGAATCATGTGGTGCTTCAACGAAAACTCAGGAGCGTTGATTCGCATCGTCGCAATCGGTCCTCCTCGTCCAAACATGGTTGGTTGACAAAGTTCCTCCATGGTCCGAAGATCGGGTTGTGGAAGAGCATTGTTGTTATTATTATTATTGAGGTTCGGTGGAATGTTGTTGTTGTTAACACCTGCCATATCTAAATCTTCTTGAGGCTCGGGCTCTTGATAATTAGAAGATCTAGTACGCATACACCTGAAAATGTAAAAGAAAACAACACCAAACACAAATACAATATATATACACAATAAAGATAAAATCTTTTTGGATTTTTGAAATTTTTAATTTTTATGGTTTTTTATCAATTTTTAATTTTTATGAGTTTTTGAATTTTTTATGCAAGAAAAATAACGTTCACAAGTGAGCGGATCCCAAAAAGCAACGTGTCTCTCACAGAAAACTGTTGATCTTAACGAAAAGAGCCGGCAGCGGCGCCATCTGATAACTGGCTTTTGCCCGTATAAAAATTAAGATTAAAGATAAGTTCGTTGTTTTGGTCTAATCAAATTGATCTTAGTTCTCTATGTGTGACACAGTTTTATTTTGGTGGAAACAAAGATGTGTCGTTGTAGTGTTAAAAATAAAAGGTGCAAAGACTTAAAAGTAAAGGTGCTCTTAAAGTAAATCTAAGTCTAATTAAAGTAAAAGTGCAAGTATTTAAAAACGTGACTGAAATTAAAGGGCACTAAAGCAAATGACGCAAACTTAAATCTAACTAAGGCAAACTTAAAACGCGACTAAAACTAAGGCAAGTCTAAAATAAAACTAAGTCAAATAATCTTAAAGTGCAATTAAATAAAAGGCGGGAAAAATAAAAAATCAAAGACAAAAGCTAATAAGAACCTGAACACAGCTCATTCGGAATTATCCTTCGTTTGGAACAATCACTCGTCCTAAATGTCACCTTCGGTTGAAATGATTCTTCTTCACTTGGAATATTGCCAAAATCCTTGATCCGGAACTAATTGATCTGAATATGTCACTTGTCCAAAACAATCCTTCGTTCGGAACTTTACTGATTCGGAACTTGTAAAGTTTGCCTTGATTCGGAAGTTTTTGGTCCCCTTGATTCGGAAGTTCAAGACTTCCGAATGAAAAGCTTTGATTCGGAACTTACCCCCTTGATTCGGAACTTTGAGTTGATCCGGAACTTTTGAGAAGTTCCGGATGAAGCCCTTTGGTTCGGAACTTTGGAGTTCCGAATGAATACTCTTGACTCGGAAGTTCTCACTGAATCGGAACTTTTCCTTCGTTCGGAAGTTTCGTCCGGAAGTATTGATCCGGAACTTTTAAAAGTTCCGAATGAATTGCTTGATCCGGAACTTTTTAAGTTCCGAATGAAGGTCTTTACTCGGAACTTCTTGAGTTCCGAATGAACAATACTTCTTTCCTTGATCCGGAAGTTTGAGACTTCCGGATGAATCCCTTGATCCGGAACTTTGAAAGTTCCGAATGAACTAACTCCCTCACTTGGTTCGGAAGTTTACCTGGAAGATCAGAAACACAAACCAACCTTCCCGAAGAACAAGGAAATCCAAAAACAGCAGTTCTAAACAACAATTAATCAAAATAAACACAAACGATCTAATAAGAATATCAACGCATCAACAGTAATCATAAGCAAGCAATATAAAACACGAAATTTAACAACTTTTATCACAATAGTCAAAAGCCAATTTGGATCAAAATAAAAGCATGAACATGATCATAAACATAAACACAACAAATCAAAGATAAAGAAAGGTAGATGATAGATTAACAAAATAAAGTAAAGATTTGACAAGAATTAAAATGAGAACTTACTTGGAATTAAATGGTAATTAAGGTGCATAACATGAATTTAAATTGACAAGTAATGTAAATGACAATATAAGTAAATGGTGGAAGGTCTAATTGTCACTATTAGCCAACAAAATGAAATGTTTACATCTAATGACTATTTATAGGGGAGGATTAAGGAAGCTTCCTCCCCTCTTTCCTTTCTCCTTAATTACAAGCTTAAGTCCCTCCTTTTATTAATCTTCATTAATTGCGTCATTAGTCCTTTTCTTCTAATCTTCTTTAAACTTGGACTTAAGGGACTTTTGGCTTCGGGATTTCTTCGAACTCGTCTTTAAATTCTTCAATAAAATAGACTTGAATTCTTCGGCTTTTGATAAACTTCCGTCTTTTGACTTTTTCTTCGATAAATCTTCAGAATTGGTCGTGGACTTCCGTTCTTTTTGCACTTTTGACTTCTTGACTTTATCTTTCATCCTTTTCTTCAATAAAAGTCCGTAAATGCCCGTGAATGTCCGTGTTTTCTCCACTTTCCACCTTTTCGTCCTAAATCACAACAAAAACACAAACCACGCATAATTCCGACATAAAAGACATAAAATACACGTTTTGGTCCGGTTATTATTGTAATTAAGTGGTAGAAAAGATGGGTGTTTACACACCTATCAGCGGGTTGCATTCAGAAATAACTACAAGCCATATGGGCATGTTTTAAAATATGTACAACTTTTATACGGACTCTATTTATGGCGCCGTGTCAATTTTAATCGACATTTCTAAGGCCGTAAATATTACCGTACTAAAAGACATGCCCGATTTAATATGAAAAATATTTTTGGATTTTCTTGATTTATATTTTTTATGGTTTTTGTATGTTTTATATTTTTGTATTTTTTTTGGTGGTTTAAATATATACGATAATATACAAAATCACGATAAAAGGATACTCTAGAATAGTTTACCACCACTATTCTGCAGATTCTTCTACCAACTCCTTAAGTGTCGCCGGTGAGAATGATTTCATGCCCAGCTTTTCGATCAAAAACTCGATACATCCTCGATCTAAAGCCTTTGTGAATATATCCGCCAGCTGATACTTAGTGTTGACAAAATACAGTTCGATCACTCCATTTTCCACTTGCTCTTTGATGAAATGGTAGGGAATGTCAATGTGCTTTGCCCGGGAGTGTTGAACGTAGTTGCAGTATAGAGCAATGACGCTTTTGTTGTCACAGTACATCGGAAATTTGTTGAATCCAAGACCGTAATCAGTTAATTGTTATCTCATCGAAAGAATTTAAGCACAACAACCGGACATAGCAATGTATTCAGCCTCTGTACTTTATATCGCAGCGCTTTTCTACCTTTTGGATGCCCAACTAACAAGTCTATCTCCAAGAAGTTGCATACTGCCAGAAGTGCTACGTCTAGTATCTTGGCACCCAGCATAATCCGCATCTGCATATGATTTAGTGCAATAGAGGAATCCTTCGGATACCACGGACCACGATTAAGTGTTCCTTTAAGATACCGAAAGATCCTTTTCACAACATGTAAGTGCTTTTCGGTAGGCCGAGCCTGATACCGGGCACACATGCATATATCAAACTGCAAATCAGGCCTGCTAGCAGTCAGATAGAGAAGGGTACCGATCATTCGACGGTAATGTTTAGGATCGACAGCTATCCCTTCCCTATCCTCATCTAACTTGGATCTCTCCACCATTGGAGTATCCACGGGTCATAATTTTCAAAATGATACTTCTTTAGTGATGCAAGAGCAAATTTGGATTGATTATTGAAGATGCCTCTGGGATTTTGAGAAATTTGCAACCCTAAGAAAAATGAAACTTTTCCCATCATCGACATCTTAAAACGTGTGGACATGATTTTCTCAAAATGGTCAGACAGCCTTTGAGTAGTGGCAGCAAATATTATATCGTCAACATAAATTTATACCAGGATCATGTCGTTGTCCACCTTGAGAATAAATAATGTTGGGTCCACTTTGCCTTTGGAGAAGCCTTTCGAGATGAGATAAGACAATAGGAGATCGTACAACGCGCGTGGAGCTTGTTTCAACCCATAAAGAGCCTTCTTGAGCTTGTACACGTGATTAGGATACTCCGATTTGACGAATCCATTCGGCTGGCTTACGTAGACATCTTCCCTTAATTCACCATTAAGAAATGTCGTCTTAACATCCATTTGATAGACGATCATGTTCATGTGAGCAGCATAAGCAAGGAATAGTCTAATCGCCTCCAATCGTGCAACAGGAGCAAAGGATTCTTCAAAGTCAATACCCAAAGCTTGTTTGTAACCTCTAGCAACCAATCTAGCTTTGTTCTTTAACACTCCACCTAACTCATTGAGTTTAACCTTATATACCCACAACAATGTAAGGATTTCAACGTTGTTGGGTAAAGGAACTAATTCCCACACTTTAAGACGTTAAAATTCATTAAGTTCCTCTTGCGTGGCTTCAATCCAAGATGATTGTGTCATAGCTTGTTGCCAATTTTTAGGTTCAATGTCGGAAAGAAATGCATCAAAGTAGCAATATAATGCATGTTCTTGGAGTTGGTGGCGTGTTAAGACTGGTCGATCGATGTCACCAATAATATTTCGGATTGTGTGATCCTTTGTCCATTTGGTGTTGTGATTTTCAATCCGTGGTGGTCGGGAGTGAACGATTGCAGGAGCTTCCTCTGAGGTAGAAGCATCATTAGGGTTTTTAGGTATTTGTGAACCAAAGAAAGGAAGCTCTTGTAAGTGAGCAATTTCCAAATCGTGATCATAGTGATCCTCTTCAACATCATTAGGATCAAGTGGGGGTGATGATTCAGGTGTAGTTTGTGAATTGGTGGGGGATGGGACATCTGGTTCAATAGTGACAGTAGATGCCTAAAACTGATTTCCATTATCTTGAGCAACAACTTCGGGAATCGGAGCTACTGCTGCAGGTGCTGGAGAATCATCACTATGTGGATCAAAGAATTCATCAAACATAGGTTGAAATAACTCATCCCACTCGGGCCTTGTAGGTGGTGTAAATGATGGAGAAGTAGGATTGTTGGGAGTGAATCCGGAACTAATCGTATCGGTTCCATTCTCATGAAGTACGGGTTCAGAACTGTGTTGCTGAGAAGCCATCGCTGTCAGCTCATCAAAATCGGCATCCAAAGTTTCTACTATCTTGGCAAGACGACGGTTATAAATTCGATAAGCTTTCTTTGCGGGTGAGTAACCAATGAAAATTCCAATATCAGCCTTCAGTTGAAGTTTGCCCAAATTCTCACTATTAGTATTTGGATAACACAGTGCACCAAAGACATGAAGAAATGAAATATCAGGTTTATGTCCATGAAGTAGCTCATATGGAGTTTTTCCATGGCGCTTATGAATGATGGAGTGGTTTTGGGTATAACATGCGGTTGCCACTGCTTCAGCCCATAAGAATAAAGGAGCATTCACATAAATCAACATAGTTCTAGCAGCTTCCATTAGTGTACGGTTACGTCTTTCCACAACACCGTTTTGTTGTGGAGTGCAAGCAATAGAAGTTTCATGTGAAATACCGACCTTTTCATAATAGTCTCGTAGAGTTTGATTAACGAACTTAGTTCCATTATCAGTGCGAATGCAGAGAACAGTAGCATTAAGACGTACTGGATCATCTTTAAGAAAGTAATAATATAATTTGGTGCTTGATCCTTGGTTGCTAAAAACATTACCCATGTAAACCTTGAGAAATCATCCACCATGACGAGGATGTATTTTCTACCACTCACACTAGCCGTACGCTTTGGCCCGCAAAGATCCATGTGCAAAAGATACAGTGGTTCTTGGTTGGTGTCTTCAGCTTTAGGTTTGTATGATTTCTTGGTGCTTTTCCCAAAGAGAAACATAAATGATCCTTGTCGAACTTATGTTTTTGAATACCACGAACAAGTTCGTTTTTAGCCAAATGGTTTATAGCATCAAAGTTAAGATGAGATAACCGGCGATGCCACAACCATGACTTGGTCTTAGATGCTTTGGAAAGAAGGCATACAGGAGAGGCGGCCATCATGTTTTGAATGGACAATGTGTAGAGATTATCCCCTCGAGAACCTTTTAACAAATCATTTCCTACAAGATCACGAATAAAGCAAGTATGTTGTCGAAAAGCAACCTCAAGGTTTGAATCGCAAAATTATCCCACTGAAAATAAATTGTGACCAAGTCCCTCCACATAATATACCCTTGAAATCGTAACATTCCCAATTTGGTATTCACCATAACCCATGATCTTCGCAATATGGTCGTTGTCGAATTCAACCGTTCCTAGAAACTTGCTCACGAAATTTCTGAGCATCGAGCGATCTCCGGTCATATGCTTTGAGCATCCAGAGTCCAAGTACCAGAGGATGATTTGGACCACCTGAAAATATCACCAGACAAAGACGATGTATCGGAATCTAGTAGTTCCTCTGTGTTAGCAGGTACAAATATATTTATCTTAGATTTGCTAACCGAAGAATTCTTAGGCTTTCAAATTTTCTTCCTAAATGCCGGCGTAGATTCTAGTTGTCTAAGATCCCGAGGTACTTCTTCACTGGTAGGCACAATAGTGGGGGCAGACCTAGCTAATGGGCGCTTTTTCTATTTTTTTAGTGCTAGTGTTCCTATTTAAAGGACGCTGAGACCTAACTTCTGTGGATGTGATCCTAGTTAAAGGGCACGTAGTTCCATTAGCAGTGAAGGTCCTACTAGTGGGTTTCCATTGCCAACCAACTTGGGTGAATTTCTTCCCCGTTGGAATCCATTCAAGATTGTTCCTAATTGCATACATTTCATTCACGTGATCAACAAGGCATAAATCATGATGCTGAGAAAACATGCATTCATTACAATTCCAACATGGCAAATTAGAATTCACATTTTGCTTAGGCTGCTGCACAAACGCAAGGCCTTTAGTCTTAGTTACATGGTTCTTTTTATTCAAATTTTAAATAACATTCCTAGGGTGAACTTCTACTTTCTTCTTCGTAGTCTTACTAGTGGAAGGCTTGACCCTATTCTTCTTGTCTTGAGATCCTTTAGCCTTAGTAGATAGAATTACTCCTATAGAAGCCAAGGGAACATTAGTGACAGATTTTGATTTAGCCTTGATGGGTGTGTTTAATATAGGCTTAGATCCTGGATTCTTATTGAATGAAGTGATAGCAATGGCGGGGGTTTGTTGTTTAAGTGGTGCAGAACCCGGTTGTCCTATGTAATTCAAATGCTCTAAGAATTGTTGTACCTTCTCAATGTAAGCATGAGAAGAGTAATAGTGACTATTCATAGGATCTAGTTCATAGAGTCATCTACCACATCCCTAGCAAGATCCGCGTGCTTAACTGCATGCTCCATATAGAACTTATATGATAGTGGATTGTTCTTATTGTACGGGTTCTTAGTGATCACCACCTTGTTGGTTTTTGGAGCACTAGAGATCGGGGCAGAGATTGTAGCTGGATTATCAACAACTTCTTGTCCTTTGAGTTGAAGTGTCTCCTTTAATTCAGCCAAAACCATGTTTTTGTCTATGAGTTGAATACTTAAGTCATAGATTTCCTCACACTTATGGTTCAGTTGGTCAACGAGTGACTTTTGCTCTGCCGCATTAATAGCGTAGCGTTCTTCTAACGAACCATAAATTTGTGAAAAACCCTGCTTTACTTTATCAAACTCTCCTAGCATAGAAGTAATTCTATCTTCTAGGGCATGATTTTTAATCTCTACAGCCTCTAGTTCTAATTTCTCTGCTACGGATTCTCTCTTAAGTCTCATAATTTCTTCCTCTAATGCCTGAACCACCTGAATGATCTTGTCACTAGTCTCAACGGAGTTTTCACAATCGTTTGTTTTTTAAAGAGTTTCATTTTTATATTTATTTTCAATTTCAAGAGATATACAATATTGTTGAAGCTCATCAAAACGTTTTGAATGTGAGTTATAAGAATCTTGAAGCTTTAAAAATTCAACATTAGATTCGTGACAAGAATGATTATCTACATTATTCACAGGTTCAACAATATTCACAGATATATCATGCACATCATCACAATTATTCATAGCAGATGTCATCACAAAAGCAAATTCAATGGTAACAACTTGCATCACTTCGAGAGACACTATATGTTCCAAGAATTGGTCATATTCGGACAAAATCTTTTCTTTCTCAATTAGATGTTTCTCATAAGCATCATCCATTTCATAGAAAACTTTTCAGACTTCAGCCATTTTGAAATTAAGATTATCCCCGAGATCTAAAAATCCCTCTTTAATATTGTCTACAAACGGAACGATCTCTTTCTCAAACACCATTTTCATGTGTTCGAAAACCCATTCTCCAGCGATTTGAGCCGTTAAAGTCGTACATTCCTTGATGACCTTGTCAAAATCCGGTTAGGTATCGCTGAATCTCTTCCAAGCTTAGCATACCGTACTTACCGATGGAAGATTCTTTGGAATTTCCTTAGGTTCGTCCGAATTAACAAGTGTAGGACGTATACTAAGGCTTTCTCTAGTAGGCATGTAAGTTGGTGTATGGATAAATTCCTTTTGCATATTAAAGCGAATTCTAAGATTTGTTTTTGCATACTCTGCATTAAGCTGTGCATAATCATACTCAGGATATGTATAAATTACTTTTGACCGATTCTCTTCATATAGTGACATACTCTCAGATTCATCTGAAAACACAATTGGATCTAAGACCAATCCTAACTTTGTTGCATCATAAAGTCGTGGGTTATGGTTAAATGCTTGCTTTGCATACCCCGGGTTAGGTGGTAGGTCTATTAGACGCGAGAGAGTGAATTCTTTAAAAGAAGAATGAAACAAGTGTACTAAATGTGAAGCAGAGTATTGTTTTAAAAGCAAAACTTCAGTCTTTTTAACTTTCTCAGACGCCTTATTTCCGTTTCAACCCTTTTAGACTCGAGAATTTCGAAATCCCTTTGTAGTTTTTGAAAATTATTAACGACTGGCTCTTTTTCTTTATGTTCTTTCGAAAGATTTGCTCTTAAACTCTCAATTTCTAGCAAATTATCCATTTAGACTTTCCTAAATCTATCAAATTCAGGATTGGTTAAGGTAGTCGTCACTGGAGTTAATTCAAAGGTTTTAACCTTTTCCTTATACAAAGAAAGCTTGCAGATAATGTCTGATTAACACCGAGGGTTTCAAGGACCGCATTATTCATTTGGCCAAGCATAGATGCTGACACCATAACCAAATCTTGTTGAGCAAACGAATTTGTAGACGTAATAACTCCCGGTTGTGTTTCACTCAAAGTCTGGGGACTTGAATTAATATTGCTATCATTGTTTGTCTCCTCGTTTGAGTTACTAACCATCGGAGGCTGTTCTGGATACTCAGACACTTGCTCAACTTGATAAGGTACAATACTAGTATCACTGGCAGTATTTGGTACCTCAGAAATTGTGTCAGCTCCATAAAGTGAAAGATTTGCCATGAGAGCTGCCTTGGAGGTATTGAGATCATCACAGTCGGAATCGTATGCATCAAGATCATCACATTGATATGCGGCATTGTTCGTGATGGCTGTTGTGAATCCGCCAGTGTCTGCAACTCCTGGATCTGCGAGAAATGCTAACTCTTTGTAAAACCCGTATTTAAATTTCGAATATTAGATACGTAGTCTCGATTTAATATAAACTATATATAATTATTCAGAAAAATAATTATTAAGTTTCAGAAAATATTACGTATGTATTATTTATTTTACAGGAATAATTAAACGTTAACAGTAATTACGCAACTTCTGTTTTATTTAAAACGTTACGCAATTAATTATTTTCAGAAAAATAATTAATATTAATTAGTCAAGAATTATGTAAGTAATAATTATTCAAGAAAATAAATACCACGTTACAGAAAATTAGAACACGAGTACGAGCTAAAAGTAAACACGAAAACTAAATACAAGTTATACAATAATTTATAGTGTCGATAATCAAATGGAAATTTGTGTAAATACAAGGGGCTAACGTTTTAAAAAGAAAAGAAGAAAGAAATATGGGCCTTATGGCCCAACCCTTTTTTTTAGATAGTAAAACAACGAGACTCATTCCTGTAACACCCCATCTTGGAAATGGAATCTTACGCATAATCATGGCGTGTCATCAAAGCATACAAGGGTAAATGTCTAAGCATTATTTGACCAAAAAAAGGGAAATACCGGAATCAAACATCGGTAACCCCAAAGTAGAGCTCATCACACACAAACATAAATACTGTAAAAGGAAAGGACGAAACAATGTCCATAGCAACTGTATTAAAGTAAAGGAAATGCATAAAGTAAATAAAGACAGTAATGCTTCCAGTCCATATGCACGTACGTTTGAGATCTACGAGCGTCCCTGAGTACCTGCCGTTTTGGGAACATGAAAAGGAAAACGGCTGAGCAAGACGCTCAGTGTACGGATGTACAATATAGCATGAAATAGGATAAGCATGTAACATATAACAGCGGAAGACTAGGTTCTGAGTAAACTGGTTAAGTATAAATAAAACTGGTTTATAGTTTGAAAAGCCTTATGTTTATCTTATGAAAACTGTTTTAACATAAATATACCATAGCCCATATAGGTCATGAAAAGGTCACGTGCATGAATACTTGGAGGGGTGACCTCATCATGCTGATTAGAGGGGATGCCTCTAATTAATATACTGGTTTGGGTAGGAGGGATCAACTACTTGTGAAGGATGCAAGGCACACACCACATTCACCATGATATACTGAATAAAACATGTAACTAGGATGCACCCATACGCCCCACATGATATAATAATATGGCCAAAACTGAAAGGGACGCCACGAGCAATCACTCCGCCGTGAGGAAGTCATAACATTGGTGCCTCCAATGTTATGGTTATGGTACCTCCATAACTAGGTGAAACTGGTCATGCTTGTATATGGCTATAGATTATGCTAATTAAACATAAGCAGTTCAAAACAATAAAACAAATACTGGGGAAAACAGTTGGCTGCATACGGGGAAATCCTAATAAGGAAAGAATGTCCATACTGAAAGGACGGGAATCTGTACCTCAAGTCTAGTGAATGAACGGAAGAAAGACTCCTACTTCTGGATCACTAAAGCTACATGAATACACACGTGTATAAGTATCGATTCACTGATTACGTACTGGGTTTTATGTCTCGTCTTAGCTTACTTTGTATGTTTTAGGTCATGGTTTACTGTTTAAAGCCTTAAACTGTGTTTATCTCGTATTCTGATTAATCTGTTTAAGTATTACTGGTATTTCATGTATTATTATACTTACTGTGTAATAATAAGTAACTTTCCAAAAATAGCAGGTTTCCAAAAATAGAAAGTTTCCAAAAATAGAAAGTTTCCAAAAATAGAAAGTTTCAAAAAATAGAAAGTTACCAAAAATAGAAAGTTTCTAAAATAGAAAGTTTCCAAAAATAGAAGTTTGCAAAAATAGAAAGTTTCCAAAAATAGAAAGTTTCCTAAAATAGAATTTACTGCTTAAAATAGATTAGTTTCTAAAAATAGAAAGTTTCCAAAAATAGATCAGCTGCCTTAATTAAATAAGTTTCCATATATAGAAGGTTTCCATGATTAGATTAATTGCCTTATTTAATTAAGTTTCTATAAATAGAAGTTTCCATATTTAGAATTAAGCTGGTTACATAAGCTAACATATAAGTCTAAGTGTTTATAAGCTTATTTCTTAAGTCATATGATATAGTGTATAGTTTAATTATTATTTCATGTATTTAATTAAACTATAGGTTAAGCATTTTAATTAAAGTATAACATGTTTTAATTAAAATGGAATGAAATACTTAGGTTAAAATGTGTATTATTATTAATAACATAACCTAAGTCATGTCTAAATTAATTAATTATAGGCATGTTTTAAATAATTAATTAATTATAACTTATAACATAAAATACTTAGGTCAAATTAATATCATGCTAAATTAATAATTAAAATAACCTAAGTCATGATTTAATTAATATCTCATGTTATTAATTAATTTATATCCTAAGTTCATAATTCATAAAAATTAACATGTAGCATAAATCATGATTTAACCAACGAACCATGAATCGGGCATGAACTCGACACCGTACCCCGAGCCAAACTCGGGGTACTTGTGCCCCCTTGCTGCCGTGGGTCCCACATGCACCAACCAAGACCAAAAATGGTCTTGGTGGTGGCGGCAATAAGCAAACCGAACCCCCCTTCGGGTTGGTTATACTAGGCGGCCAAAACAAACACCCTTTTATATCATCCTTTGATTTTAATTTACTCCAAAACATGTTAGATCAATGTTTAATTATCATGTTTTAATAAGAATATTAATAACATGTTCATGAAAATAATTAAAGATTTAAAAGAATTAAAAAGAAAGGTTTAGAATGATATACCAATACGTAGCTTGGAAGACGATGGACAGACACGATTTCTAGCACTTGTTTTCAAGATCAAAATCAATCAACAACCACCTATGGTGGTCCTAAGGGTGGCGGCACAAAGAGAGACCAAGAGGAGGAGAGAAAACTTTTTTAGGTTTTGTGATTATTTCCTTGAAAAGTGAAAAATGAAAGTAGTTTTTACCCTTTACCCCCCTTTCATGTAAACTTGATGGGCTTAGCCCATTTCTTGATTGTAGCCGTGGGTATGGGGCCCCACATGGGGTACCCGTACCTTTTCTCGTGTCCCGATGTTTCGTGTTCGTTCGTGGTTAAACGTGTTCGTGTTTAAAGTGTTTCTGTTTATTTTATCATGTAGTTTATCGTAATCTTAACGCTCGTAATTATATTATATGTATTTACGTAATTATTCTAGTTCGTATTTTAAATGATGATCATGATTTAATTACGTTCACGTGACATATTTATTAACTGTTTATCATGGGTTCGTACGTAATCGATACTTATCATGTCATACACGTATGCACTTGCTTGATTATTAGCACATGAATGTGATCAATACTAAATAAGGTAAGTTTTAATCTAGGACTTACGATCTTAAGGGCACTATTCATGGTAAAAGCATGCCGGTTTTACAATTCTTCCCCCCTAAAAAGAATAATTCGTCCCCGAATTATAGATAAAGCAAACTGGAAAGAAGTAACATACCCGAACTCAAAATATGAAGTGAGGGTAAGAAGCCCGGATAGACTCCTCTGTTTCCCAAGTGGCTTCCCGCTCGGTATGGTCCCTCCAAAGAATTTTGACGAATGGAATCGTCTTCCTTCTCATGACTCGTTCTTGCCTGTCGAGCACTCGTTCGGGTTCCTCTATAAAAGTGAGATCTTCACGTATCTGTTCCAGTGGATACTGAACCATGTGAAGGGGATGATACTTGTACCCTCTGAGTAAGGACACATGGAACACGTTATGCATGTGCGAAAGCTGAGGAGGTAACGCCAATCGGTAAGATACTTCACCGATTCGTTCAATGATATCAAATGGTCCGATGAAACGAGGACTGAGTTTCCCTTTGATCCCGAAGCGTTTAACACCACGTGCCGGCGAAACCTTGAGGAAGACGTGGTCTCCCACATTAAAATGTATGTCCCTACGATGCTTATCGGCGTAACTCTTCTGACGTGACCGTGCTTCCTGCAGCTTCTATTTAGCTACTTCGATCTTCTCATTGGTCATTTCTATAATCTCTGGTCCTTCGAGTGTTCGCTCTCCCACTTGATCCCAGCAGATTGGAGCGCGACACTTCCTGCCATACAACATTTCGAAAGGAGCACATTTGATACTTGCGTGCCAGCTGTTGTTGTATGCAAACTCGACTAAACAGATGTAATCGTCCCAATCACCTGTCCATTTCAACGCACACGACCTTAACATATCTTCCAATGTCTGAATTGTTCGCTCCGACTGTCCATCCGTTTGAGGATGAAAGGCCGTACTCAGCTTAAGTTGTGTACCCCAAGCTTTTTGCAGACCTTTCCAGAATCGCGACGTGAAACGAGGATCTCTGTCTGAGACGATGCTGGAGGGAGTACCGTGGAGTCTCATGATCTCCCTTCTGTAAGTATCTGCGAGTTTACTTACCGGATCTTCCTTGCGTATCGGTAAGAAATGAGCTGATTTGGTGAGTCGGTCAACAATGACCCAAATAGCATCGTGCTTCTTCTTGGTAGGCGGAAGACCGGTAACAAAATCCATGGTGATTTTGTCCCACTTCCACTCTGGAATATCCAACGGTTGAAGGAGACCGCCCGATCGCTGATGCTCAATCTTAACCTGCTGGCAGGTAAGACATTTGGAAACATAAGTGGCTACATCCTGTTTCATACCACTCCACCAAAAGTGCTGTCTAATATCATGGTACATTTTTGTCGACCCAGGATGTATAGAAAATGGGGAGCTGTGAGCTTCAGCTAACAATGCTTCCTGGAGTTCTTGATTGTCAGGAACACAAAGTCTCGTGCCCTGCCAAACGATACCGTCTGCGTCCATTCTGAATTCTGTCTGCTTCTCCAAATTCTGAATTATCGCCCAAATTTCTCCATCATCCTTCTGCTCTTCCCTGATCCTAGACAGTAACTCGGGTTCTACTCTAAGATTCGCCCAGTATCCGTGCTGCCCACGTACCATGATTTCGACGTCTAGCCGCTCCAAGTCTCTTATGTTTTGTTCCTTGATTCCCATGCCGTTGATCATTCCGGACTTTCTGCTTAGTGCATCTGCTACTACGTTAGCTTTCCCGGGATGATACTGTAGGTTGATATCATAATCCTTCAACAGTTCCAACCATCTCCTTTGTCTCATGTTCAATTCACGTTGAGTGAAGATATACTTCAAGCTCTTGTGATTCGTGAAAATGTCGCATGATTCTCCGTATAAGTAATGCCTCCATATCTTCAATGCGAACACCACTGCAGCAAGTTCTAGGTCATGCGTAGGATAGTTTTCTTCATAGGGCTCAAGCTGTCGTGAAGCATACGCGATCACTTTCCCATGTTGCATGAGAACACAGCCCAGTCCCTTCCCCGATGCGTCGCTGTAGATCTGAAATCCACCTGTACCAGATGGGAGAGTAAGAATAGGTGCAGATACTAACTTCTTCTTTAGGTCTTCGAAGCTCTTCTCTCGTTCTTCCGTCCAGACGAATTTCTTTCCTTTTCGCATCAGTTTGGTGAGAGGCAATGCCAAGCGGGAAAAGTTCTCCACGAATCTGCGTTAATATCCAGCTAAGCCTAAGAAACTGCGGACTTCTGTCGCTGACGTTGGTCTTGGCCATTTAGTGATAGCCTCAACCTTCGCTGGGTCCATAGTGATCCCTTCTGTTGATACAATGTGACCTAAGAATGCCACCTTGTTTAACCAGAACTTACACTTGGAGAATTTCGCATACAGCTGCTTCTGACGAAGAATCTGTAGTACCGTACGGAGATGGTCTTCGTGTTCCTCCGTGGACTTTGAGAAAATCAGGATGTCATCGATGAATACAATGACAAACTTATCAAGGAATTCGTGGAAGATTCTGTTCATCAGATCCATGAATACTGCTGGAGCATTAGTCAGGCCGAATGGCATGACCACAAACTCATAATGGCCATAGCGGGTACGAAAAGCAGTCTTGGCAATATCCTGCTCTTTAACCCTTAGCTGATGGTAGCCTGACCTTAGATCGATCTTTGAGAAGTGTTTGGCTCCTTGAAGTTGGTCAAACAGATCATCTATACGTGGCAGTGGATATCTATTGCGGATGGTAATCTTATTAAGTTCACGGTAGTCTATGCAAAGTCGCATGATGCCGTCCTTCTTCTTAACGAACAAGACCGGTGCGCCCCATGGAGATGCGCTTGGTCTAATGAACCCTCGTTCAAGAAGTTCCTGCAGTTGGTCCTTCAGTTCTTTTAGCTCTATGGAGCCATACGATACGGAGCCTTAGAGATTGGCTCAGCTCCTGGAACAAGGTCGATGTTGAACTCTACTTCTCGTGCAGGTGGTATGCCTGGAAGTTCAGCTGGGAAAACGTCTTGAAATTCCGAAACTACTGGTTGATCCTGAATCGATGGAGATTCAGCATCCATGTCGTGAACCGTAGCTAGATAACCCTCACAGCCATGTGACAGTAATGCACGTGCTTGCAAGGTAGATATGACTTGTACAGACCGTCCGGGTATGAACCCGTTATGAATGTACTCTGGTGCATTAATGTCGCCGAAGATCACCCGATATGAGTGGCAGTCTATGGTAGCATGGTGCTTGGATAGCCAGTCCATGCCGAGAATCATATCGAACTCAATCATGTCTAGGGGAAGTGCATCTGCTGCACGAACTTTATCGTCAAACTCTAGAGGAAGACTCTTGTATACATGAGTTATTAATACAGAGTCCCTCAAAGGCGTGGAAATGGTAAGCCTATTTTCTAATGGCAAGGGAAGGGTCCTGATGTTCTTAGCATACGTAGTGGAAATAACTGAATGAGTGGCACCCGTGTCGAAAAGAACACATGCAGCTTGGCCGTACATATACAAAATTCCAGTAATGGTACCTGTAGATTTGTTTGCCTGATCACGAGATGTCGTGTAGACACGCCCAGTGGTAGGAGGCGGCTTAGTATCAGCATGACCTGAAGTACCCTCCATTTTGCCCTTACGGCAATCTCTCATACGATGGCCAGGGAGGCCGCACTTGTAGCACGCGTCGAAATCACGACGACATGGGCCAGGGTGTCTGCGATGGCAAGTACTGCAAAGAGGATGAGTGAATCCTCCAGCAGGAGTCCATGCTTGTTGAGGGCCTGCTGATGACAAAATGTGTTAAAATAAAGTATATGCACGAGTATAAGACATATGCGTCATAAGATGTTCACCAGTGTTAGCTGAACGGTTAGGCTGCGAACCCCTGTGGTTCTGGTCCTTCCCGTTACCGTGGTTCCTGGTAGAGATTAATATACTGTCAGCATGAGAGATATAACATGAAATCATAAGAAGATGCGAAAATAGTAGGACCTGCTGTTGTTGGAGTGTCCAGCGTTGTTACGGTAATTATCATTACCGCTACGCCTTTCCACAACAGAACGGTCGTTAGTGTGATCGTTTCCTTTGGGCTGATGAGGCTGCTGCTGAGTAGCCGGCTGAGACCGGTCCCCAGTTTTCTGCCTGGAAGATACAGTTTAGAGATGATTATTGAACATATAATGATAGGATGCGGTCTGGTTATCGTTAGAATACGAAATGTTTTACCTCTTGTCGGGTCTTTCAGCTTCCCCGAACTCATCTCGTTCCTGCAACATCTCTAGCTTCCTTGCTGCGTCTGCCACTTGTGCTACTGTATTGAACGTAGCACATACCAGATTGTTCGCGACCGAGGTGCGAAGTGCCCACCTAAAGTGGTGTGCCTGCTCCTCAGGAGTACCAGCTGCTGCTCCCAGGAAACCAGCTAAGCGAAGAAAGCGCTGCATGAATTCGTTGCTATTCTCGCCCGCTCTCTGACGTATCCCATGGTACTCTCGCTTGAGCTTGTCCTGCTCTGCCTTGGGAAAGAACAGCTCCATCACACTCTCCTTGAATTGGGCCCATGTCAAACCAGCGACCCAATCATCACCTCCTTCCGACTGCGTCAAGGCTAGCCACCAGTTGAGTACGTCGCCTTCAAACCGGTAGCATGCCAATCTCGCCTTGAATGCGGGGTCACATCCCATAGCATTGAAAATCTTCTCGATGTGAGTCAACCAGCTTTCAGCATCGTTGGGGCTATCAGTCTTTTCAAAAGCTCTAGGACGGAGCTTGTTGAATCTTTCCAACCACACTGCTAGTGTCACTGGGGGAGGAGGAGGAGGAGGTGCCTGATTCTGCTGCTGCTGATTGTTGGCAGCTTGGACTTCAGCACGGATGTCATTCCTCAGTTGAGGAAGCAAGGCTTGCATGGCAGCCTGAATTGTAGCATTGAGCTGCTCTTGCTCGCGTGTGAGAACCATCTGACAGTATAACATAAAACATATGATTAACAGTTCAAAACATAAAATATATATTATATATATACATTAAAAAAAAAAATTTATACCAAAAATTTCACGAGAAAAATTTTATGCAAGAAAATCTTTGTATGAATGCATGATGCAGTTTTATGAAAACTTTTGATGCTCGAGAGTGAACGCCTCTGGTCAGTTCACTCAAAATAAAAGACATATCGAGGGGACGCCTATGGGTCGGTCCCAAATCTAAAAGTTTCGATAAAACACATGCGACTAAATAGGGCCAGTCCTGTACCAACCATTACTTAGTCAAAAACCCTGTAACAATGACATGTATATGTATGCTTAACAATGATGAATGCATGAAAACAACTGTCAGTTATAGGAAGACCGTAGTGACTACCCACTAATCACAGGTCATATTTGAGAGCCTACAGGTCGAAACCTTGGCTCTGATACCATAATTGTAACACCCCATCTTGGAAATGGAATCTTACGCATAATCATGGCGTGTCATCAAAGCATACAAGGGTAAATGTCTAAGCATTATTTGACCAAAAAAAGGGAAATACCGGAATCAAACATCGGTAACCCCAAAGTAGAGCTCATCACACACAAACATAAATACTGTAAAAGGAAAGGACGAAACAATGTCCATAGCAACTGTATTAAAGTAAAGGAAATGCATAAAGTAAAGAAAGACAGTAATGCTTCCAGTCCATATGCACGTACGTTTGAGATCTACGAGCGTCCCTGAGTACCTGCCGTTTTGGGAACATGAAAAGGAAAACGGCTGAGCAAGACGCTCAGTGCACGGATGTACAATATAGCATGAAATAGGATAAGCATGTAACATATAACAGCGGAAGACTAGGTTCTGAGTAAACTGGTTAAGTATAAATAAAACTGGTTTATAGTTTGAAAAGCCTTATGTTTATCTTATGAAAACTGTTTTAACATAATATACCATAGCCCATATAGGTCATGAAAAGGTCACGTGCATGAATACTTGGAGGGGTGACCTCATCATGCTGATTAGAGGGGATGCCTCTAATTAATATACTGGTTTGGGTAGGAGGGATCAACTCCTTGTGAAGGATGCAAGGCACACACCACATTCACCATGATATACTGAATAAAACATGTAACTAGGATGCACCCATACGCCCCACATGATATAATAATATGGCCAAAACTGAAAGGGACACCACGAGCAATCACTCCGCCGTGGGGAAGTCATAACATTGGTGCCTCCAATGTTATGGTTATGGTACCTCCATAACTAGGTGAAACTGGTCATGCTTGTATATGGCTATAGATTATGCTAATTAAACATAAGCAGTTCAAAACAATAAAACAAATACTGGGGAAAACAGTTGGCTGCATACGGGGAAATCCTAATAAGGAAAGAATGTCCATACTGAAAGGACGGGAATCCGTACCTCAAGTCCAGTGAATGAACGGAAGAAAGACTCCTACTTCTGGATCACTAAAGCTACATGAATACACACGTGTATAAGTATCGATTCACTGATTACGTACTGAGTTTTATGTCTCGTCTTAGCTTACTTTGTATGTTTTAAGTCATGGTTTACTGTTTAAAGCATTAAACTGTGTTTATCTCGTATTCTGATTAATTTGTTTAAGTATTACTGGTATTTCATGTATTATTATACTTACTGTGTAATAATAAGTAACTTTCCAAAAATAGCAGGTTTCCAAAAATAGAAAGTTTCCAAAAATAGAAAGTTTCCAAAAATAGAAAGTTTCCAAAAATAGAAAGTTACCAAAAATAGAAAGTTTCCAAAAATAGAAAGTTTCCAAAAATAGAAAGTTTCCAAAAATAGAAAGTTTCCTAAAATAGAATTTACTGCTTAAAATAGATTAGTTTCTAAAAATAGAAAGTTTCCAAAAATAGATCAGCTGCCTTAATTAAATAAGTTTCCATATATAGAAGGTTTCCATGATTAGATTAGTTGCCTTATTTAATTAAGTTTCTATAAATAGAAGTTTCCATATTTAGAATTAAGCTGGTTACATAAGCTAACATATAAGTCTAAGTGTTTATAAGCTTATTTCTTAAGTCATATTATATAGTGTATAGTTTAATTATTATTTCATGTATTTAATTAAACTATAGGTTAAGCATTTTAATTAAAGTATAACATGTTTTAATTAAAATGGAATGAAATACTTAGGTTAAAATGTGTATTATTATTATTAATAACATAACCTAAGTCATGTCTAAATTAATTAATTATAGGCATGTTTTAAATAATTAATTAATTATAACTTATAACATAAAATACTTAGGTTAAATTAATATCATGCTAAATTAATAATTAAAATAACCTAAGTCATGATTTAATTAATATCTCATGTTATTAATTAATTTATATCCTAAGTTCATAATTCATAAAAATTAACATGTAGCATAAATCATGATTTAACCAACGAACCATGAATCGGGCATGAACTCGACACCGTACCCCGAGCCAAACTCGGGGTACTTGTGCCCCCTTGCTGCCGTGGGTCCCACATGCACCAACCAAGACCAAAAATGGTCTTGGTGGTGGCGGCAATAAGCAAACCGAACCCCCCTTCGGGTTGGTTATACTAGGCGGCCAAAACAAACACCCTTTTATATCATCCTTTGATTTTAATTTACTCCAAAACATGTTAGATCAATGTTTAATTATCATGTTTTAATAAGAATATTAATAACATGTTCATGAAAATAATTAAAGATTTAAAAGAATTAAAAAGAAAGGTTTAGAATGATATACCAATACGTAGCTTGGAAGAGGATGGACAAACACGGTTTCTAGCACTTGTTTTCAAGATAAAATCAATCAACAACTACCTATGGTGGTCCTAAGGGTGGCGGCACAAAGAGACACCAAGAGGAGGAGAGAAAACTTTTTTAGGTTTTGTGATTATTTCCTTGAAAAGTGAAAAATGAAAGTAGTTTTTACCCTTTACCCCCCTTTCATGTAAACTTGATGGGCTTAGCCCATTTCTTGATTGTAGCCGTGGGTATGGGGCCCCACATGGGGTACCCGTACCTTTTCTCGTGTCCCGATGTTTCGTGTTCGTTCGTGGTTAAACGTGTTCGTGTTTAAAGTGTTTCTGTTTATTTTATCATGTAGTTTATCGTAATCTTAACGCTCATAATTATATTATATGTATTTACGTAATTATTCTAGTTCGTATTTTAAATGATGATCATGATTTAATTACGTTCACGTGACATATTTATTAACTGTTTATCATGGGTTCGTATGTAATTGAAAGTCCCTAATCAATGCAAGAAACCCTAATCTTAACTTAATTAACACAAGGTATTACTTTTCAAACGTAATCTTATTATTGTATAATAAAGAATTACAAGTGTTATGGATAACACCGTTTGATGACAATGTGTTGTGCACACTTTGAACAACAACCAATCCTAACTTATGAATACAGTCGTAGCTGTTTGATTCACTAAGTTATACGCACTAATGTTCTTAATATCTCAAAGTGTTAAATCTTAATGCAAGGATACACATCCTATTTATAGTGTTACGAGTTTGACTTAAACAGTACTTGATGTCGACTACACAAGCTTTTACAAGTTCCCACATCAGTCACATGATGTCCTTCTATTCTTGGTAGTCTTCCATTATGCTTTAAGGAACAGTTGTCAAAAACAGTTTCCTTATTCTTCATAGTCTCGAACACACAAATGGCATGTCCAAAGTGTGCTGAGAGTTATCAGGGTATTGCCACCCCTGTTAACTCTCAACCCCTCAGAGTCCCTGATACATCTTGGCTGTTATCCATCACAGCCAATGAGTATGTCTTCAGGTAATTCTTCGACTTCCCTGACAATGTCTCTGACATGGACTCCTTTGAGGTTGCTCACAGAGACTTGGATCTCTGTGAGTCTTGCGAAACTTGCCTGCCTCCTAGGCACAGGCAAGGGACTATCTATCAGCCTAATTATGTTTAAATCAATGATCAGGGAATCTAATAAGTTTAGATTCTCAACAATCTCCCCCTATTTAAACATAAATAATGCTAGATCTAACTAAGTTAAGGTAAGTGAGTATAACAGCTTCTTCTTACACATAACAGATCTAAACAAACATACCTCATGATTTTATTAAGACTTAAAGAAAAATTACAAATTCATTACATAAGTAAAATAAAAGATGAAGGTAAAAGGGGTGACACCATCTTCAATAGTCATCATTTTTTATTCTTTCTTCAGCTTCGGCCACGTCTAGTCTATTATCAATTTCATCCTGCAAAGTCTTTGCAAACTTCTTGGAATACTCTGTGTTGATCTTGAGACACTTCTTGTGACAGAGTAGCTGAATAGTTGAAGCCAAGCACAACTCATCTTCCCTCTGAAAAGCATACTGGCAGGCCTTGTTCATGAATGCCATTCCTCTTTCAGGCTCTGAGTATGTCTGACCATCAACAGGCCCAACAATACCATTTGGGAGGATCAGATCCCTGTGCATACCATCCACATGAACATCTTCAGTAACAAAAGTTTCATTAACAATTTGTGAAATTCTTCTTCTTTTGTTGCCTGTCTTTGGGGGTTCTTGTTCAAATAGCTGTGGTGGGGGATCAATCTTGAGTTTGGCTGCTGTTTCCTTGATCCAGTTAAACTTGGCCTTAAGAGTTTTAAGTAGAAGGAAATTTGCATGTCCAGACTTTTTGGCAGCTAAGGCTTCGAGTTCAAACCATTCTGATAACCCAAGTGTCTTTAACCTGAAGTTGTCAAACACATCCATATTTCTCTGTTGGTTTTCCCTCCATAAAATCATCTGTGGGGTGTTTGTGGATTTACGAATGGTGTATTTGAACTTGGTTATCTTGCCAGCAGCATACCTGTTGTTCACGCAGGCATCATAGTCAGCTTTGACTTTCTTTAAGGCCTCAGTGCGTTTTACTTCCATTTCCCTCAACCTTTGTTTTTGTTTTTCCCTTTCAGGTGGTGTCATCTTCCTCAAAGTAGCTTCATTTAATTCTTTGGCTGTCTTGAGCTCATTTAGTCTTTTGAATTCTTCAGCCTGTTGCTCTATTTCTTCAGGGGTTAAAGGAATCTCATCGGAAGGTGTAAAGGTTGAAAAGTGGGAAAGGTCTGTGGTGGATCCTCCTGTCTCTAGCATCGCAGCTATCTTCTTAAGTTTGGTGTCAGTATCAACCAAAACTATCTCCTTTCCTTTCTTCGAGACAGAGGACTCCACACTTATGTTTTTCAAAACATCAGCTCTATTGATGAACGCTGTCTGAGCCTGAGTTTGAATAGCTTTGGGAAGAGAGCTCACAGTGAATTTTAGTTTCTTGGCCGCTGGCTCATCATCATCCTCAGGCTTGCTGATGTTAACTAAGATCAGAGATTTAGATGAGTCAGCTCTATCTTATGGCTCCCCCTGAGTATCATCCTCATCATCAGGTACTATAACTGGTGTGATGACTTGGAGAGGAACAGGTGTAGTTGAGGGATTAGCTGATGATGAGCCTTGTTCAGCAGATGCAAGGCTGAGTGTAGTATTCTTCTCCCCCTCACGTTTATCCTTACTTCGTTGATGCCTGGATGAACGTGCCTGAAAATGTCTTGCAATCTGCTCCACAGAGGCAGCCATGGCACGTTGTCTTTTTCTTGAAGCCCTGGCAATCTTCAGCAGGAGGTTGGCATTGGCATTAGTATTTGCCTGAACACGCCTGACAATAAAGTTAGCATGGTTGTATTGCCTGTTGCGAACAGCATTAAATTGCCTGTGTAGGGTGAGTTCATGTTCACGGAACATAGCAGGGACAGCTGAGTCAATAGCATCCTTGATTCATGTTGAGAGATGACTAAGTCCCTGGGCTACACCTTTTCTTGCACCATCCTGAATTGGCTCAGTGACAGCCTCAGTCACAGCCTTCTTTATGATGCCTGGAAATGTCACAGTAAAATTGTGCATCTCTGACTTGATCACATCCAGCTTCCTTGATAAGCGCTCAATATCAGATTGATGATGTACGGGCTGAAGATTCTTGATATTGAGGCTTTGCTGAGCAAAATCATCCCCCCTTGGAATTAAGTCAAAGTTGGTCTGGGCAGGATGATCAAACATGAGGAATTCGGCTGTTGGATCATATGTTGGTCTTTGGAAGACTGTTGTTGCAGATGTAGCAGAGTTTGGAGTGTCAACAGCTTCCTTGAGAGGAGAAGTCTTGTCATCAGCTGGTGTGGACACAGCTATATCTTTAGGAGGAGAGGCAGACAGCTGGTCGTCCTCATCTTCTTCATCCTCTTCATCAAACATTCCCTCAGGGAATTCATCTTCAGGCATTTGCTCAATATCAGAGACATAATCCTCTAATGAGAGCATTTCTTCATCATCATTTATCACAGGCTCTTCATCATTTGGTTTGTCTTGAGTCATTGTATCAGCCTCCGTTTCTTGTTGTACCTAAGGCTCTACGACTGGCTGTACAATTTCAGCCTGCAAATGTTGTCATTAGTAACAGGGAAAAATATAAGGGGAATGGTCGCCATTTCGCTTTCCCAGAGAGGCTGAGGGTGATTACTCAGCCACTCCAAAGGATAAATCCTTGGGATTCTTTTAAGTGTGAATAAAGTGTGGTTAATGATCGCCATTCGCTGCCCCTAGGAAAGCTGAGTGTGATTATTCAGCCCCCCCCAAAAGGTAAAAACCTTTGGGACTCTTTTGATTGTGAAACATATGTTGTTTATGGATCGCCAGTCGCTGCCCCTAGGAAAGCTGAGTGTGATTATTCAGCCCCCCAAAAGGTAAAACCTTTGGGACTCTTTTAAGAGTGAAACATATGTTGTTGTAGGTCGCCTGTTACGCTGCCCCTAGGAAAGCTGAGGGTGATGATTCAGCTCCCCCTAAAAGGATAAATCCTTTGGGACTCTTTTAAGGAGGGAACCAAGAGGCTGTGTGAAGTACAGCTGATCAAGGTTGAGACATTAATATATTCAGGTTGTTGTTAGCCTGAATACTGTCTAGAGGGTTCAGGGTCATCGAGGTGCTTTGTAAACACAAATGAATCATTCCCTGGTGCAAAGACAGGGTGTACAGAAGTCTTAAAGTATTCTAAGTGTAATGACAGACTTCTATGGGTCGAGGATTACCCTAACTTCACCACTCTCTCCTACAGACAAATGAGAGTGGTTGCATGTGAACCTCTAAAAATGTATACTGATTACCTGTGAGATATCAGCTTGATTTGGCTGGTTTCCTGTTGTCTCAGCTGACCTAGAGACACTAGACGCCTGTTGTTTGTCAGCCAAAGAGTCTGAATCCACAAGAGTATCTGGACCAGAGGCGGTGTCAGTCTTCTTTTCCTTGGCCTTAATAACAGCTTTGGAGTGGGAAGAAGAGGGAATTTTCTTCTTCTTTGGCTGTTGGCCAGATGAAGCCTTGGACTTAGTAGTGTGCTGCCCAGAGGTCAAAGACATAGACTTGCCAGCAACACTAGAAGTATTCACCTTCTCAGAGGAAGGGAGCAAGGGCTTTTCAGCGTTTGGTACCTGGTTGGCCACGTTCAGCATATGGGCGGTGACAGGGATATCCTCAGCTTTTATTTCCTTGTAGATGGCGCCTGTGATGCGATAGGGCTTAAGAGCAGTCAAGGCCTTGTTGTGGTAGTTATCTCCCAGCAAACTTTCAAAGATCAGGGACAGGAAGCGCACATAACAGATGTTCTTTTCCCTGACCTGATTCCTTCCCTTCAGTTGTTCTACCAGGTTTGAGAATAGGATGCTTCCAACGTCAACATCAGCTCCCCAGATTAATCCATACGCGATAGCCTGATGATTGAACGACATCTGATCCTGTGATCCCTGCATTCCTCCCAGGGACTTAACAATGTGGGTGAAGAGGACACGCCACATAGGAGTGAAATACTTAATCTTCAGAGGGGATTTGGCGAGGACCTCAGCTGGTGTAAGGGCAGGGTTAACATCATGGCAAGGGTTGAGTGTGGCCAGAGCTTCCTTGACAGCCTTTTTGTCAACTGCCTTCTGGCATTCATCTCCATGTTTTAGTCTGGCCACACTAGAAAAGTCTTTAAGGGAGAAGGCAAAAGGATGTTCATTGCATGATAGGCTAAATGTAATGGTGTCTTCAACTACTTCAGCAGAATACCAGAATTCCCTATGGTATTCTTGGTAAAAGGTGGATAGAGATTTGGTGAAGGCGTCATTTAGGTCACAATTCTGCATGAAATTTACCAGATCTGAATAGGTGCTGTTTGGTGCCTTAATCCATCCAATGGCGTTGTTGGAGGCGAGGATGCTCTCGTTGATCTCGAAGTTAACATTTGAGGCTTTTGGAACGGAAAACGCCATGGATTTGAGGTTGAAGGTGAATGAAAATGGCGGATGGTTGAGAGAGATAAGAATTTAGAGAGAGAAGAAGATTTTTAGAATGGTGGTGGGTGAGAAGAGAAAGAAGACAATATGTATTCAAACTTGAGTGAACAGTTATTCAACCGTATTAAATGCAAGGTGAGAAAATGACTGCTCAAGTGGGTCCCCTTGACCTTTCAAAAAATTTGTCTCCTCGTTATCCGAAAAATAAATGATTAAATATTTGAGAATGTTTTTTTGCATTTACTTGGAAAGTAACTACCTAGTTTCATGTGAAAAACATTTAATATAGAATCAATCATTTAATGAACACATTTAATATCAAGCCATAGGCTTTGAGATATTGAGCATCCCTAGCTCAGCAACTAGCCTGTTGAACGAAGGTTCAGCCAAAGGCTTTGTAAATATATCAGCTAGTTGCAGCTCTGTGGGAACAAAATGCAGCTCAATATCTCCCTTCATTATATGATCCCTGATAAAATGATACCTGATATCAATGTGTTTGGTACGAGAGTGAAGAACAGGGTTGTTGGATATGGCAATGGCGCTGGTGTTGTCACAAAAGATTGGTACTTTGTCATACAAGATTTCATAGTCAGCCAATTGACTTTTCATCCAGAGCACCTAAGCACAACAGCTGGCTGCAGCGACATATTCTGCTTCAGCTGAAGACATGGCCACAGAGTTTTGCTTCTTAGCACTCCATCCAACCAATTTTCCTCCTAGCATTTGACAGCTGCCTGAAGTGCTTTTCCTGTCAATACAGCATCCAGCATAATCTGAATCTGAATAGGCCTTGAGATAAAAGCCTAATTCCTTTAGATACCATAGACCTAGGGATGGTGTTCCTTTGAGATACCTGAAAATTCTCTTAACAGCCACTAGATGGGATTCTTTTGGGTTAGCTTGGTACCTTGCACAGAGACATGTGGAGAATTGGATATCTGGACGACTGGCTGTTAGATACATCAGTGACCCAATCATGCCTCTATATAACGTCTCATTGACAGAGACCCCTGACTCATCAGGGCCCAAGTTGTTGGGTGGAAGCATGGGGCATTTCACTGATGCACAATCAGCTAAGTCATATTTTTTAAGTAAATCCTTAACATACTTTTCTTGACAAATAGAAATTCCTTTAGGACATTGTTTAATTTGAAAGCCCAAAAAGTAAGTTAATTCACCCATCATACTCATCTCATATTTCTTGGTCATTAATTTAGCAAAACGTTTACTAAGATTGACATTTGTTGACCCAAAGATGATATCATCCACATAAATCTCCACAATGATGAAATCACTCTTATCCTTGAAGGTAAAGAGTGTTTTATCAATAGAACCCCTGATAAATTTGTTTCCAGTTAAGAAATTTGAAAGAGTTTCATACCATGCTCTTGGAGCTTGTTTCAGACCATACATTGCCTTGTGAAGTCTGTACACATGGTTGGGAAACTCGCTGTTCTCAAATCCTTCAGGTTGTGCAACATACACTTCCTCAGCCAAATCACCATTGAGGAAGGCACTCTTAACATCCATCTGATACACAGTGATGTTCATATAGGCAGCATAAGCAAGGAAGATTCTGATGGCCTCAAGTCTAGCAACAGGTGCAAATGTTTCATCATAATCAATTCCTTCAGTCTGAGAGAACCCCTGTGCTACCAGTCTTGCCTTGTTCCTGATGATGTTCCCAATTTCATCCATCTTATTTCTATAGATCCATCTAGTGCCTGTGATATTCTTTCCAGGTGGAGCTGGCACTAGTGTCCATACTTTGTTCCTTTTGAACTGATTGATTTCTTCTTGCATAGCAGCTACCATCATTCTTCTACCAGAGCCTCAGCTACTCTTTTAGGTTCAATTTGTGAAAGAAATTCAGCAAATAGACATTCATTGGCTGAGGCTGACTCTGAGTCTTGGATTCACTGTCTGGTTGTGACCCCTGCATTTGGTTCCCCAATAATGTTGACAAGAAGAATGTGTTGATCTCTTGACCATTTATTTTGAGGAGCTGTGGATTCAAGAACAGGGGTACTTGTGAGCACAGCTGATACAATTTGAGTCTCATCCTGCTGACTAGGAGGGCTTTCTTCAAAGACTACTTCAGTGTCAGAGTCTTCTTCAGCCATATCAAGGGAAGCTATTTCATTATCAGCAGGAGAATCTTCAGAGATTTGAAGAATTTGTGAGTCATCAATATCATGAGAAGAATCATCAGAGATTTGAGGTTCTTCTTCATCAAGTTCCTGAGAGGTAGAAACTTCTATGTTGTGAGTAGACAGAGGGTCAAAAGCATGGACATAAGGAGTGAGAGTGTTGGAGTGATGATGACTGGTAGGTCTGGGTTCTGTGAACTCATCACTTGGGAAAGAAATATTTTCATTAAAATCTACTTCATCACCCTCTGTTCCTGTTCTCTGTATGACTTCATCATCTTCATTGAATCTGACATGGAATGTTTCTTCTACTTCTTGTCTTCTGATGTTGAATACTCTGAAGGCTTTGGCTGTTGGAGAGTATCCCAAAAGGAAACCATCATCAGCTTTTTCATCAAACTTTCCAAGTTTATCCCTGTAGTTATAAATAAACACAGGGCATCCAAACACATGAAAATAGCTGACGTCTGGAGATCTTTTTCTGAAAACTTCATAGGAGGTTTTACCATGTCTTTTGACAATGATTGATCTGTTTTGAGTGTAGCAGGCAGTGTGAACAGCTTCTCCCCAAAATTGCTTTGGTAAGGCTGCACCATTTAACATAGTTCTTGCTGCTTCAATCAGAGTCTTGTTTCTTCTTTCAGCCACACCATTTTGTTCAGGAGTGCCAGCTGAAGAGAAGTTCTGAGAAATCCCTTTTTCATCACAAAATGATTCAAGTTGATGATTCTTGAATTCTGTACCATTATCACTTCTTAGAGCTTTGACTCTAACATCATTCATATTTTCAACCTGTCTGATGAAGGACATGATGGTTTCAGCTGCATCACTTTTCCTTCTGAGGAAGAACACCCATGTATATCTTGAAAATTCATCAACTATGACCAAGGTGTATTTGTTGTGATTAATGATTTGAGGTTTGACAGGCCCAAACAAGTCCATGTGAAGGAGATGTAAGCACTTGTCAATAGAGAATGATTGCCTAGTCTTGAATGAAGACCTGTGATATTTTCCTTTGACACAGGCAGAACACGTTTTGTCTTTGGAAAACATTACTGAAGGTAGACCAGCAACCAAGTTTTGAGTGGCTATCTTATTGATGTTCTTGAAGTTGAGATGAGACAGTCTTTTGTGCCACAGCCAGTTGACACTTTCAGAGGCTTTGGCAAGAAAAAAATTTGAACTGTCTTCAGAGCACACAACCATGTTGATGACATAAACATCTCTCCTTCTAGGTGCAATCAGCACAACATCATTGTTTTTGTTGAATATGGTTCCCTGAGTCTTAGTAAACAAAACCTTATAGTCAGCATCACATAATTGGCTGATGCTAATAAGATTGTGTTTAAGACCATTCACATATGCAACCCTGGTAAAAGTGATCCCATTGCAGTTCACTGAGCCATATCCTTCTGTGTCACCTGAAGAGTTATCTCCAAACACCACTTTGGGACCTGGCTCCTTTGAGTATCTGTGCAGGTATTGTTGAATCCCTGTCATGTGTCTAGAACAGCCACTATCTAGATACCATACCGATTCCTTGAGATATTTCTACACAGATACATAGAAACAGATTAGTTCCTATGGTGAACCCACTTTCCAGTGGGTTCCCTGAATTGCTTGTTAGCAACTCTTGTGTTCCTGAAAAACTTTTGGCGTTGGGATGGACAGTTCATTGTTTCATGGTTGTAACTCCCACAGATATCACACCCAGGGAAGTCACCACACTCGTCTGAGTGATGGTCTGTGAACCCACAGAATTTACAGGGAGGATAAGATTTGTAATTTCCCTGTTGCCTTTTGGAACTCTATGGTCTGTCCCTAGAGGGTGTCTGAGCTCTTTTAGCTGCCATGTGTCTGTCATGATCTAAGGTCGAATGGTGAGAATTTTTACATACATTGCAATAAGGTTTGATTAACCTTTCCCCTTTGGGTTCACCTAGGACTGACTTAGGTTCATGAGAAGTAGAGCATTCAGCGGAAGGCTTAATGTGTTGTTTCAAGAGTTCTACTTCTTTCATAAGAGACAACAGGAGATCTTCAGTGGTGGGGTCAACCTTATTCACAGTTTTAGAAGTGACAGGCTTAAAAGCTACTTGTTTACCAGTTTGTTTAGCAGGCACACGAAAAACTTTGGCTGGAGGATTCTCAATATCTGTCCTAAGTTCGTCCTTAGCAGATCTAGAAGAGCTGCTAGGTTCAACTCCAGAGAGTTTGGGCAAAGGTGGTAGCTCAGCCACATCTTCAGAGACAGGGTCATTAGTCAAAGAGGTATCTGACATATGAATAGTCTCTGTAGATTTAAAGACAATGTCTTTGGGTTTGGTGAGAATCCTCAGCTTTTTATTCTTAGCAGTTATATCCCTGTTTAAGTCAGCAGGCACTTCATCCCTAAGCAATTCATCAATAGCACACGGCCATTTTTCAATAATCTTGTTCAATTCAGAGACTTGATCATTTAAAGCTATGTTTTTCAAGGTTAATCTAGCTACTTCATTTTGCAAGGATATTTTCTCTAAATTAACCCGCCTGAGAGTTTCACATTCAGCCTTAGCATTTATCATTTCAGATTTAATAGAGTGAAACTTATCAAGTAGATTCTTTCTTTGTTCCTCAACAAAGTGCAAATCAACAATGGTGTAATCAAGGACATGCTTACGTTCATCACTATCAGACATAGATAAAAGCCTGTGTACCTTTTTCATTGTGATGTCAACCCATTGTCCTGATCTAGCATCACCTTTTCCAACAGCTGGTTCATCCTCAACTATCGCCATAAAAGCCCTGACTCTTGTGGTGTCTTCTTCATCTGAAGTCAGTGGTTCATCATTCCAATCATAAGTTTCAGCAACCAACCCTTTCTCTGTCTTTTTCTCACCACCTTTCTTTTTGGACATAGCTTCAATCTTCAAGTTCATTTGTTCTAACTCAGCTTTAAGTGCCTTGTACTTATTTTTGTAATCTTTCTTCTCAGTGTCTGAAGAATTGGATTGAGATGAGTTGTTATGTTGTTTGAACTTGTAGGGTTTGGATGAAGATGATGGATAAGAGGGTGAGGATGTCTTGGTGGAAGGACAATCTTTTTGATAATGTCCAAGCTTTCCACAGGCAAAACATGTTTCTTTTGACCTGTCAGTTGGTTTGCTAGCTGATCCTACTCTTCCAGATCTTTTGTAGTATCTTCTTTGGTTGGCTAGCAATGCTCTTTCATGGAATTCTGCATTGAGGTCTGACAAGAACTCTTGGCTGCTACGGGTATCTTCTTCAATATCAGAATCGCTGTCATGAGGATGTGTTGCAGAGATCAAAGCTTTGGAAGATGCTCCTTGGACTACAAATCTTTCAGTCTCTGATTTGTAGATAGTATCGATCAGCCCTTCTTCATAATTGTACTTACCATAGAGCTGAGCAAGGGTATCATTTTTGATTGAGTTGTTAGCTCTCTGAGTCTGATTCATGCTCAGCCACTTTCTTGGAAGGCTGTTGACAAAAGTAGCATTGATCTCATCTTGACCAATAGTGACATCATTCATAACCAGGTCATTTAGAAGAATCTTCAGCCTAGTATAGGTTTGCTGAACCTTTTCACCTTCAAGTGACTTAAAGGCATTAAACTGAAGTCTGAGTGCCTGAATCTTTGTCTCTCTTGTTTTAGAGGGTCTTTATGGCCAAGAATGAGGTCTGTCCACATTTGTTTAGCTGTGGGACACTGAATGACAGACTTCATGATATGCTTGGGAAGACAGGAAATTATGATGCTTTTGAGACGTTTATCTTGGTTTGCTAATTTCCTATCAGCTGAAGTCCATTGTTTGATAGGTTTGGGAAGAGGGTTTTCTTCAGTGGATGTAAGCGCCATGGGAATATATGGACCATTTTCTAAAATTTCTAAGAGAAAAGGTTCAAGTCCATCAAGGTAAACAAGAAATTGACTCTTCCAACTGGCAAAGTCTTCTTCATCAAAGACTGGTACACTGGTTACGTGTGATCCACCTCTTAAGTCAAGAAGTTGGGGTAGATCATCGTCATTTGCTGGAGGGTTAAGTCTTGGTGAAGATGGGTTTGTGGAAGGTGATTGTGGGCTAGAAGTTTTCGGCATGGTGGATCTTGATTATAAAACTGAGAACGATGTTTCTTGAAGGTTTTAATATCAAACACCGCTCTGATACCAATTGAAAGTCCCTAATCAATGCAAGAAACCCTAATCTTAACTTAATTAACACAAGGTATTACTTTTCAAACGTAATCTTATTATTGTATAATAAAGAATTACAAGTGTTATGGATAACACCGTTTGATGACAATGTGTTGTGCACACTTTGAACAACAACAAATCCTAACTTATGAATACAGTCGTAGCTGTTTGATTCACTAAGTTATACGTACTAATGTTCTTAATATCTCAAAGTGTTAAATCTTAATGCAAGGATACACATCCTATTTATAGTGTTACGAGTTTGACTTAAACAGTACTTGATGTCGACTACACAAGCTTTTACAAGTTCCCACATCAGTCACATGATGTCCTTCTATTCTTGGTAGTCTTGCATTATGCTTTAAGGAACAGTTGTCAAAAACAGTTTCCTTATTCTTCATAGTCTCGAACACACAAATGGCATGTCCAAAGTGTGCTGAGAGTTATCAGGGTATTGCCACCCCTGTTAACTCTCAACCCCTCAGAGTCCCTGATACATCTTGGCTGTTATCCATCACAGCCAATGAGTATGTCTTCAGGTAATTCTTCGACTTCCCTGACAATGTCTCTGACATGGACTCCTCTGAGGTTGCTCACAGAGACTTGGATCTCTGTGAGTCTTGCGAAACTTGCCTGCCTCCTAGGCACAGGCAAGGGACTATCTATCAGCCTAATTATGTTTAAATCAATGATCAGGGAATCTAATAAGTTTAGATTCCCAACAGTAATCGATACTTATCATGTCATACACGTATGCACTTGCTTGATTATCAGCACATGAATGTGATCAATACTAAATAAGGTAAGTTTTAATCTAGGACGTACGATCTTAAGGGCACTATTCATGGTAAAAGCATGCGGGTTTTACAATTCCCCTCCCTCTTTTACACAGCGAACAAAAAAAGGAGATTAGGGTTGATGAAGTGTAGCCGCTGGCTGTAAAAAAAAGGGGGGTTCGGGTTCGATTCTTCCTTGTCAATCTGTACGTGATCATCCATCTCTCTATAATCAACATAACGGTAATCACACTCTTTTCTATTTTAACTTCTATCACGTTTTCATTTAATCTTTGTGTTTGCAAAAAGAAATCAGTGGGTAATCTTATAAATTTAACAAGGTGATGCGGGTTTTAGGTTTGGTACATGAAACCGAGACCCTACAGTCTCGGTGTGACTGTTGTGGCCAGCCACGACCCAAGCAGGGGCGGCGGTGATGCTTTGTCCATCTGTCGCAGCCAAAGACAAACCCATACAAAGGAGTCGTGTATAAGGGGGTGTTTGTTTTGAGGGCACAGTAGGTAAAATAGGACAATAGGGGGGGTGTTTGGCTTTTCAAACAGCATGTGTCATAAACTAACCAACAGGGGTGTTTGGGTCTGTAAACATGTGGCAACCAACAAGGGGGCGTTTAGGTCTGTCATCAGAAAAGGGGGTGTTTGGTTTTGTAAAATCAGTGGGAAACTTTATTAAAACGGTGGGAACAGAGTATAGGATCAGTGGGGAAGTGTTGGACAGAAAGTAGTGACTTAAAATCAGAATTAGCGACAGTTTTAGTTGTCGCAGTTTTCCTGACAGGATTTGGGACAGTTTAGTCATAGCTTTTTAGCGACAGAAAATTTTGTCGCTAATTCCATTAAGCAGAATTTTATATATTTGGTTTAATCGTTTTAGTGCGACCGAGAAGCTGGTATCTCGATAGGCTCAGGGCATTGTATAAAAATAAAAATAAAAAGATATGTTTTTATAAACGTTCTAATTGTATTGTTTTAAATAAATTTAATTATAATAGATTTGTAATATTTTTAAAAGGGTATAATTTTATTATATAAATTAAATTGTTTTAGAAAGTTGATAACTAGAAACTTTACATTTTAACAAGTTACTTATTATTGTATTTTTTAATTAACGTCAGAATACGTTTGTATTGTAATAATAGTAGGACGTTAATATATTAGAGTGAATTACAATTAAAGAGCATATTTATCAGTAAAATACGTGCAGAACGTCAGAAATAAAATAAGTAAATGAGAAAAATAAGAACATTAAATTAAATAATTATCAGGTAACTTATTCACGTCTATTATTATTGTAGCTTCCGTGAAAGCCTGAGTAGTATTCGTTCAGTCTTCCATTCAGTCAGTTACTGGACTAGAGGTACGGATTTTATGTCCTTTCAGTAAGGACTTCCTTTCTATGCATGATTAGGATTCCCCGTCTGCAGCCAAATGTTTTTCCCCAGTATATGTTTAAGCTTATCAGTAATCATGTTAATAACTAAATAAATTGCCTGAGCATTATATACAAGCATGACCAAGTTTATGTACTAGTTACGGAGGTACCGTAACCATGGCACTAGAGGCACCGGTGTCGTGACTCACATGCAGGAGAGTGATATCCTGCATCGTCCCACTCATGTTCAGTTTGGCCATTTTTATAAGTATGTTTAGTGGGGCGTATGGATGCATCCTAGGCTTATCAGTTTACAAGTTATCAGGGTAAATGTGGTGTGTGCTCTACATCCTTCACATTGGAGCTGATCCCTCCACCCAGCACAGTATTTAGAGGTCACCCTGTTAGCCTCAAAATATTGAGCCAAACAAGAATGCTCGGTCATATGTTTATTATGTATCGTATTTTAGAACGTTGTAATAGGTAGTATACTAGTCGTGTGATTACGGGCTTAACTTTAAGCTAAGGTTCATTAATAAGTAACCAAAGCCCAAAAGGAAAGCCCGGCCCATGATCATATAGCCCATTAAGCTACATGTAAGCAAAGGCTATATAAACCCTTCCTAGCATGTTAGGAAGGGTGTTGGTCATTTCATTTTCTCTAATCTAATATTCCACAAGTTTCACCAACCATTTTTCTCTACTTTCTCTCACTACTTTCTCTCTCTAGAATTCTTCTCATATCTTCCTTTCTTTCTTTAATTCGTGTAGTATAACATCACATATTAGGGACAACAATTGGTATCAATCGCCATGGGGTAGTTTTGTGATTGGTTGTTGTGGTTTCATATGATCCGTTTGATTTGATCCATCTTTCTTCCTCGAATTCAATTTTTTTTTGTGTTTTTCGTGTTCTATATCTTGCTACAAATCTTCTATATACTTGTTGTAGAGATTTGGTTGTTTTGGTTTGGTTAAAAACACGATCTTGTTGCCTAAAAGTTGCTAAAATTGTTGCCTAAAAAGTTGGAAAAAAGGTCCCTTATTGCGACAGCTTAAATTTCGGAAAAGGTAAGTACAGTTTCGATCGCAATAACCCTAGGGTTTTACTTTGCGATCAGTTGCGATAGCCCCCTTATTCCGACGCTTATTGCGATCGTTATTGCGATCTGGATTGCGACGGATTTAAGGCAAATCTTGAAACGTTACTCTGCCCACATTGCGACAGCCACTTTGCGATAGGTACACATTCCGATCTGGGATTTCGATAGGTACACATTGCGATCTGAATATTCCGATCTGGGATTTCGATAGGTACACATTGCGATCAAAAGGACATTCCGATCTAAGCAACATTCCGATGGGCATTCCGATGGCACATTCCGATGACATGTTTAGCTAAATTTTGTTTGAGTATTTTTTAGATTTAGCCACCATCTATACTAGTTTCGGAACGTAGTTTACACGAAGATTAAAAAAAAAAAAAAAAAAAAGAGTTGAAATTTTTAGGTCAAGTAAAATCAATTTTTTTCCATGCTAGTTTTAGGACATTTCTAGCTCAATTTCAAAATTTGGTGATTACAAATTTTTTAGGTCTGCCGTTTTGTCGGACTGAGGAATTTATTGTCGGGCTGAGAGAAAAAATCGCAATTTTCGGAATTTCAATAACCAAACAATCACAACACAACTACTTAAGATCCACATTCGATTCATCATTTCAGAGAATATTGAGATGGATTCTACTGCCGAATATCGTGTGACGAACAACAACATAATGGTGGCAGGTAACAAAGAAAGACCACCAATGCTTGTGTCGGGTCGATATGATCAATGGCAATCCCGTTTTATACGTTACCTTGACACAAAACCTAACGGTGATGCTTTAAGGAAATGTATTTTGGAAGGACCCTATAAACTCTCAAGGATTCAAGTTCCTGCAGTACCAGCCACAGACACAAGTGATGCACAACCCGCATATGAACGTGATGAAAAGAGGACCGACCTCACCCCAGAGAACCGTGCGTGGTTTGATGCAGAGAAGGAAGCAATCTACTTAATTCTCAGTGGCATTGGAGATGAGATTTACTCTACGGTTGACGCATGTCCTACTGCTCAAGAAATGTGGACGGCCATTGAAAGATTGCAACAAGGTGAATCACTTAACAAACAAGATGTGAAAACTAAGATGTTTTGGAACTTTGGCAAGTTTACATCAAAGGATGGGGAATCAATTGATTCTTATTACTCCCGATTCTACAAGATGATGAATGATATGACCCGAAACAACTTGCAAGTTTCCACCATGCAAGTCAATGTCCAATTTCTACAGCAACTTCAACCAGAGTGGACACGGTTTGTCACCTTGGTGAAACAACAACAAAAGTTAGACGAAGTTTCATATCACAAGCTCTTTGACATCTTGAAACAATTTCAAAATGAGGCAAATGAACTTCGAGCTGAACGAGTTGCAAAGATTTCCAATCCACTTGCTTTGGTGTCTACCACTCAACATTACCCAGAATATCACTCCCGTACTTCAAAGACCTACTCTACTCAATCATCATCACCACGATCATCAATTGTCTCCAAGTCATATGTTCCAACACGATCCCGAGGTAAAGAAGTTGCAAGAGCACCATCACCCACACCTGAGCAATCATCCGAAGAAGACAGTGATGAAGAAATAGCTCAAAAGGATAGGGAATTCAAGCAACAAATGGCTTTCGTTATGAAGCAATATAAGAAAATCTACAAACCCACCAACAACAACCTTCGAACATCTTCAAACTCGAGGAACACCCATGCACAGAGTCCTCCAAGGTATGACACACGAAGACGTGTTGCGAGTCCTCCAAAGTATGATCGACAACCTAAGTATGATAATCAGAGGGTGGCTACTGTTGTTGGAAATCGGGAAACTGTTGGGACTCAAGTTGTGAAACAAAGTGGGATTCAGTGTTTTAACTGCAGAGGTTTTGGGCATTTGTCCAAGGAATGCAGGCAGCCAAACAGGGTTAAAGATTATGGTTATCATAAGGAAAAGATGCTGTTGTGCAAGAAAATGGAAGCTGGAATCAAGTTATCAGCTGAGGAAGGAGAAATGCTTGACGACACAGATGATGAACTCTCCGACCAAGAACTCGAGGCACATTATTCATACATGGCAAAGATTCATGAGGTCCTTAACGTCACTGAAGATGACAATGGTCCTATCTTTGATACCGAGCTAATTGATAAGGTACAAGATGATGCTGAATATAATGTGTTTGGTGATACACATGAGCATAGTGATCTACCAACAACAATTACTGACACGTGTATGATGGAAACGGTTGATAGCAATACCACACCTGATTCATCAGACATGTGCAATAATGAGTTTGAGGATGATCAACATGCAAATGAGTATGATGACGAGGAGCGTGTCGCGCTTGCTAATTTAATTGCTAGTTTACAAAAAGATGTCAATGAAAATAGAAAGAATCAAAAGCAATTAAAGAAGGCAAACGCAGCGCTCACTCAAAACTTTGAAGAATGCAAAGCCGCTCTTATAAAATCTAGTGAGACTATTGATAGTTATAGGGCTGAGATTCTTCAAAAGACCAACGAGCTTGAGGGGTACAAAAGTCGTGTCATCAACGTTAAAAAGGACGATTTTGAAAATAAATACAATGAAGCTCTTGCTTTGTTAACTAAAGAAAAACGTCAATTTAATGTTTTATTAAGTGATGAACGTCAAAAAACGTATCTTGCCACAACAAAAGTTAATGAACTTGAACAGAGGCTTTCTATGAACACCACCGATTCTGCTAAAATTCTTGACAAGAAGAAACAAGAGGTTGAAACATTAAAACAAGATTTCAAAAATAGACAAAGCAAAGATACTGAAAAAGTAAAGGATCTCCAAGAACAAGTCGATTTTTTGAAAAACGTTGTTTATAATACACATGACTCTATTCAAACCGTAAGAATGATAGCACCTCGGTCGTTTTTCAAGGGTCAACCTAGCTTTGCCACCCCCAAGTACCTCGAACAAGCTCAAGCTGCAAACCCCCATTTATATCTTGACGAGTCCGAATGGACCAATCATGATTGCCCTGTAGCTAACCTCGATAGTGAAGAGACGTCCCTTTGGGATGAGGAGAGTAGATCACCGGTCAATAAAGATTTTGTGAAACCATATAACTATGCTTATGAAAACAGTCTTTATGGTCTTTTCACTCCACAAAAACAGAAGTCTCGTGAGGAATTACTTTTAGAATGCAAACAAAAAAGAATTCAATGGAAAAAAGCTTTTGCCACTAAGAGGAAAACTAATGTTTTTAAATATATTAACTATTTGCCTCTAGATGCTTCTAAAAGCAAAAGTAGAAAAATACTTGGTTTTCTTAAACACCACGTTAATAATGTTCAATCAATTGTTGAAAGCGATTGGGAGAAACGTCAAAAGGATAAGTGGAAAACCGAGATTCCTCACGACATAACTGTGCTTGTGAAAGAACTTTTAATACCAAATACGAAGATAATAAAAGAACATGTTCTTGAGTTTGAAAATTTAATTCAGTCTGAAATGTTTGATGATTTGAAATATGTTGAGTCTCTTGATAAAGAAATTGATGACCTTCAAAATGACAAATTAGAATTTTCAAACGAATATGATCTACTCTTAGAAGAATGTCTCTCCAAAGATATTTTGTGTGTTACTCTTCAATCTTGTGCTGATATCGATGAATATTCTGATGTTGCATGCAAATATCTTGATAAAATCAAAGAGTGTGAGCGTCTTGAACTTGAGCTTTCGAAACATAAAGAAAATGTTGATAAAAAGGCTTTTGAATTACTTCAACACAAAACTGATTTCCTTCAAAAACATTGTCATTCTCTTGAACTTGCTTTGCAAAAAGACGTTGGTAATTTTCCACATGATAATAAATTGCAAGAAAAACTTTCCCAAACGTTTCGAGAAATGAACGAACAGAATTTGGAAATTAAAGGGTTGAAAGCTCAGTTACAAGACAGGGACAGAGCGATAGCAGAGTTGCAGAAACTCATTGCTAAGATGGGTGGGAAGATTGTGGAACCTAGTGTTAAGAAACCTGTTGTAAGACAATCCAATGCTCAAAAAGTGACTAGACCCTCTGTCTTGGGAAAACCATCTGTTTTCTCTAATTCTGCATTTGCAAAACCTGCGTTTGCCCCCAAGACGGATGGGAAGGATAGGTTACCACAAAACACTCTCAAAACAAATATTCGATCACAAAGCATTAAGAACACAAATGTGGTTAAACCAGGGATGTATAGATTGACCACTAAACCCACACAAAACAAAGAAAGTCAATCACCTCAGACTTCTAGAAACACTAATAGCCGTGTGTCTTTTACTACAGGAGTAGTCCCCACTGCTAGTGTTAGCCGGCCCCAGCTTAAGAGCACTCGCATGAATGAAAAGGTCTGGCAAAACAAAAGTCAAGGGAAGATGAAGGAAGTAGAAGAACACCCTAGGATTTTCAATGTTTCTAAGAATAAAACGTCTGTAATCGCGTGTAATGACGATTTGAATGATTCGACTTTGAATGCTATGAAAGTTAAGTTTGTTTGTGTGAAATGTTGAAAGTGTGCTAATGCTAATCATGCTATGTGTGTTTCGAATAATGTCAAAGGCGTAGAAACTAGAACTAAGAAGCAAACTGTGATGCCTATTAGTGCTAGAAAACCCAAACGCAAAGTGAACCATTCTGGTGCAACCCCCCCTAAGGAAAGTATTGCATCAGACTCCACCATTAAGAACCCTAGAAGTAGAATTACGGAATTATATGAGTCTGCTAGCAAGTCTTGGAAATGGTGGTTTGCTAATCAATTTCCTCCAGGATATAAATGGATGCCTAAGGTTAGGACAGAAAATGTGACTACGAGCGTTAGTGTACCTCTAAGTGATGAAACTAGGGAAACTAATGAATCGGAAATCACAACTAACATGGAATCCAATTTAGCAAATGCTCCATCGTGTTCTAATTCGTCTGCAGGTGATCGAAGTAATTCTCTTCATAATGGACTCCGGATGCACGAAGCACATGATGGGGAATCTCAAGATTCTAATTAACTTCGTGGAGAAGTTCCTGGGTACGGTCCGATTCGGAAATGATCAATTTGCACCGATCCTAGGATATGGAGACTTGGTTCAGGGGAATATTACTATCAAAAGGGTTTACTACGTCGAAGGGCTCAATCATAATCTTTTCTCGGTTGGTCAATTCTGTGATGCGGATTTGGAGGTTGCTTTTAGAAAGAAGACATGGTTTGTTCGTGATTATGATGGGAATGACTTACTTACCGGAACACGGGGTACTGATCTCTACACTATTTCCCTACAAGACTCCACATCTTCAACTCCAATCTGTTTCATGGCTAAAGCTTCAACGACTCAAGCTTGGTTATGGCATCAACGTTTATCTCATCTTAACTTCGATACCATCAACTTGCTTTCTAAGAAAGATATTGTGCGAGGCCTTCCTAACTTGAAATTCATCAAAGATCATCTTTGTTCTTCTTGTGAGCTTTGTAAAGCTAAACGGAGTAGTTTCAAGACAAAGACTACACCAAGCTCTAAAGGACGGTTAGATCTTCTTCATATAGATTTGTGTGGTCCCATGCGTGTTCAAAGTATCAATGGGAAGAAATGCGTTATGGTAATTGTCGATGACTACTCAAGGTACACATGGACTCACTTCTTGAGGTCCAAGGATGAAACACCCGATGTTCTCATCAGCTTCCTTAAAGTGATACAACATGGTCTTCAAGCTCAAGTTAAAGTGGTTCGTACTGACAGAGGTACTGAATTTTTGAATTCAAAACTGAGAAACTATTTTGAAGCTGAAGGAATTGAACATGAAACATCTATTGCTCGAACACCCGAACAAAACGGCGTTGTTGAAAGACGAAACCGTACTTTAGTTGAGGCTGCTCGAACATTGTTATCCGCTTCAAAACTTCCACTATACTTTTGGGCTGAAGCCGTGTCAACCGCATGCTACACACAAAACCGCTCCTTAGTTATCCCAAGACACGAAAAGACACCATATCACATAATTAATGATCGCAAACCTTCACTCAAACACCTTCATGTTTTTGGAAGTACGTGTTACATTATTCGAGATGGTGAAAATTTGGACAAGATGAAAGAGAAAGGTGATGCATGCATTTTAGTGGGATATGCAACTCAGTCTAAGGGATACAGAGTGTACAACAAGAGAACAAAATTGATAGTCGAGACTATTCATATCAGATTTGATGAATTGCAAGAAATGGCACTTGAACAAAGCAGTTTAAGTCCCGATCCACAACGACAAACGACTTCCGTTCACAACCGCACGGAACTCGGAACTCAAGACCACAGTAATGAACCGTCAAGTTCAAAGCTGGTTCCTGAACATGTTCCTAGAGCAGATATGACAGTGGACACGACACTTGAAGAGTTGGAAATGTTATATGGACCAATGTATGATGAATATTTCACGGGGGAGAAACAAGTTGCATCGAAGTCTTCCGCTGTCACTCATGATAAAAATGATGATACAGTTCATCGTCAACAAAAGGATACAACTTTATCTACTTCAACACGGGTTGTTGCAGATTTAACTCCTCAGAATATCACATTAACAATCGATCCTACAACATCCACAACTACTGTCATTGCTCCAGAGAACACACATCAAGCAGACGATGCATTATCTGACGAAGACGAATTTATCAACCCATTCGGTACACCAGTACACGAAACTGGAGAGTCTTCTACTCGCCATGTTGATCCGTCAAATATGCATACGTTCTATCAACGACATCCTTCAACACATCATTGGACCCGAGATCATCCTTTGGTTCACGTAATTGGAAACCCTTCACAGCCTGTTCGTACAAGACGACAACTAGCAACCGATGGCGATGTTTGTATGTTCGCACTCACCGTGAGTACAGCTGAACCGAAAAACATCAAAGAAGCCATGGCTGATCATGCTTGGATTGAATCGATGACGGATGAACTTCAACAATTTGAAAGACTTAAAGTCTGGGAACTTGTTGACAGACCATACGATGTGACTCCATTAAATCTTCGTTGGATCTGGAAAAACAAGATGGATGAAGAGAATACGATCATCAAGAACAAAGCTAGGCTAGTGGCTAAGGGGTATGGCCAGAAAGAGGGAATTGATTTTGAAGAATCATTTGCACCAGTAGCTCGAATGGAAGCAGTCAGGATTTTTCTTGCTTATGCTGCACATAAGGGATTCACTGTCTATCAAATGGACGTAAAAACGGAATTTCTTAATGGTCCTTTGAAGGAAGAAGTCTATGTCACGCAGCCGGAAGGATTCGCCAATCCTCATTATCCTGACAAGGTGTATCGTCTCCACAAAGCACTTTATGGACTCAAGCAAGCTCCAAGGGCGTGGTACGACGAGCTCTCGAAATTTCTGGTCTCCAAAGGTTTCTCAAAAGGTTCCATTGATTTAACTTTGTTCACTTATAAATATGGGGATGACATTCTGCTTGTGCAAATTTATGTTGATGACATTATTTTCGGGTCTACAAACCCAATACTTTCAAAATGGTTTGAAAAAGTAATGCACAGCAGATTTGAAATGTCAATGATGGGCGAACTAAAATTCTTTCTAGGAATTCAAGTTCACCAATCCCCAAGTGGTATCTTTATAAACCAAGCTAAGTATTGTCAAGAGATAATCAAAAAGCATGGTATGACTTCATGTGACCCTGTTGGGACACCATTATCAACCACATCGCTAGACGCTGACTTGGAGGGAAATTCCATCGATCAAACGAGATATCGTTCCATGATTGGTTCCCTCATGTACTTGACAGCAAGCAGACCTGATATTCATCATGCTACGTGTTATTGTGCACGTTATCAAGCACGACCCACTGAAAAGCACCTCAAGGAGGTTAAACGGATCTTTCGGTACCTCAAGAATACCATTCATTTGGGACTCTGGTATCCGAGGGAAACCGGTTTATTTCTAATGGCCTATTCAGATTCTGATCATGCAGGGTGTCTTGATACACGCAAAAGTACTTCTGGTGGTGCACAATTTCTAGGTCAAGATAAGCTTGTGGGATGGTCTTCCAAGAAGCAGGATTTCACGTCACTCTCATCAGCCGAAGCGGAGTATGTGTCTCTATCTGCGTGTTGTGCTCAAGTTCTTTGGATGAGAACACAATTCACGGATTATGGCTTCCACTTTGATAAAGTACCTATGTACTGTGACTCTAAGTCGGCCATAGCCATCTCCTGCAATCCGGTACAGCATTCCCGCACGAAGCACATCGATGTCAGATACCACTTCATAAAGGAACAAGTTGAAAGAGGTATCGTTGAATTATACTTTGTTGGAACGGATTACCAATTAGCCGACTTGTTTACGAAAGCTCTGTCGAAAGATAGGTTTGAGTACCTCGTTAGGCAAATTGGTATGAGATGTTTGACTCCAGCAGACCTGGAGATTCTGGCAAAGGTGCCTGCTTGATTTATCTATCAAACATCAACTTGTAAATATCTTTGAAAAAGAAAAATACAAAAATATAAAACACATAAACACAAAACACAAAATTAAAAATCTTTCAAAATCCAAAAATATTCTTCTCGACATGTCTTTCAGTATCGATAATATGGACGTGCCTAGCAATGTCGCTCAATAACGACACGGGTGTGTACATAAAGCTCGAATGAAAGTTGTAAATATTTTTCAAAACATGTCATTTCTTCTTTTAATAAAGGAAATTGTCTATTTTGGACAAATATTTCCAAACAACGGGTAGAGCAATCTATCACGGGTTGAGCTTGTCACAAAACATTCAACGTTTTGAGCTCAACACAATGGCTTGTAATCACTTTTAGATTGCAAACCGGAACTATATTCACGGGGTAGTGTACGATTTAATACCCTTACCCTCAGCAAAAGAAGAGAAATCTTCTTACACTTGAGTGGATTCGTCAAGACATTCAAAGTCTATGAACTCAAGTTTATGCTTTAGAAAAACCTTTCGACAAAAAGAATTGATTTTTCAAAAAGCGTTGAACACAATTTTTTTTCAAGAATTTTTCAGTGATATTCAAAATCTTTCAAAAATTGTGTGTTCAACAACTCCCATCCCCAAAAAGCGACATGTGGATAATATCCTCACAACGAAAATTCAATTGGATCAATTTTTGAGGGGGGGCATCTTAAACTTCATGCAAAAGATTAACACATCTTTCTCCCGGAGATTTCAAGACTATTTTTCAAAATATATTTTAATCAAATTTGGTATCTCTAATATCAAAAGATTTTATATATTAGAGATAGTGGGAGAAAATGTGATTAAAATGTGATCTAATATAAGACTCAAGCACTTTAACTCTTACCTACATGTGCGAAACACTTTCGATTATCGATGCACATGTAAAGGGGGAGTTTTTCTGAAACTACAAAACTAGCAAGGTGTTAAATGTTTTTTTCACACACTTTGTTAGAATTTAAAGTGGTTTTCATGGTTACGATCAAATACCCACAACATCTTTAATTCACGACGTTATTGGTGTCAAAAGGGTGGTTAGGTTTAAGTCCTATGATCCAACCAGAACCGGAGGGATCTTCCCAGGGACAATCCAATAGATTATTAGAAGTCCTTAGGAAAGATGGAGTAGAATGTGAACGTAGCTGAATGCCGACTAAGTACTGATGATAGCACTGGAACAATCACAACAAGGTGCTATTAATGATGTCTTGGTAAGCATTGAAGGGGTTGAAGAATGAAAAAGAAATGTAAGGATAAAGGGTCTAAAGAAAGAAGCCCTCCATACAACTTAGGCAGAAACCGGGTCAACTCATCATGAAGACAAACTTATCATGGACCCAGTGATGTGAAGCACAACCCTTTCCTAGCTACTCAGGCTTCTCTCAAAAGAAGTTTGTTTTATTGTCACGAAGATCAACACGACTTCTATTGACTTTCTCACTCCGAGATAGTTGATATTGAATAGGTGGCATCTGCTCCAGCCTCTGACCACTAAAAGTGCACAAATAGAGTCTAGAGCCAAGAGATCAATCAAATCTCGTTAGGACACACGGATGAAGATCAAGAGAGTCCTACGCTATATCCTTGTGATATTGCTAGAACACTCAGAGTGATACTACTTAGTATTCACAATGATGAGTGGAAATCCTTCCAGTGTTAACATCAAACAGCACTGTAGGTCATATGCAAGATTCTTTATGAATTGAACATGTGCAAAACTGAAAAGCAACAGTGGTTTGATTCTTAATTGATTCTAACTCGTTTCAGGTTTCTACGCAATATCTTTATGGTCTTGCCAGAACATTCAGAGTGATATTCATTAATATTCACAGTGACGAATGGAAATCCTTCTAGCGTCAACATCAAACAGCGCTACGGTAGGTAACTTGCGAGATTCTTATGAATCAAGCTTGTGTCAACTGGAAAGCAACAATGGTAAGATTCTTAATGAATCAAACTTGTTCCAGGAATTTGAATTGACGACTTTAATCAAGCGGATATTTATCCAATTGATTCACTCTTTATGTTCGCAGTCTTGCTTTGAGACGGTCGAGTAAAGAGAACGGCTAGTACAGCCGCGAAACCCTGTCAAGGAGATTCTTAATTGAATCTACCTGATCACAGGTACGATATTTAATATCGTATAACGGTCTTCACCGACCGGAGGTAAAACACTACCGATTTAGGACGAATGTCAAAGCCATTCAGTCCGTGTCTATGTTTTGTCTCGAGAAGGTGGCGTCACGGTGTACACAGCTAAGTCAAAGATTCAAAAACACATACTCATGCCTAAAGACATATTCAACAATTAATAGTGTGAGCATGTGGATGAAGACACAAGATCGCAAGATGGCAAAGACAAGTCAAGGATGATTTGAAGATCTCAAGCTTAAAGACAAAGTCGAAAGACAACGACAAAGGCTCAAAGATCACAGCATGAAGGAACAAGACTACTATTACACGTTCAAGACTCATTTATGGCGACATTAGTAATCTCTACAAATTTCCTAAATGACCAAGGTTTATGACCTCTCATTGGGGGAGATTGTTAGCCTCAAAATATTGAGCCAAACAAGAATGCTCGGTCATATGTTTATTATGTATCGTATTTTAGAACGTTGTAATAGGTAGTATACTAGTCGTGTGATTACGGGCTTAACTTTAAGCTAAGGTTCATTAATAAGTAACCAAAGCCCAAAAGGAAAGCCCGGCCTATGATCATATAGCCCATTAAGCTACATGTAAGCAAAGGCTATATAAACCCTTCCTAGCATGTTAGGAAGGGTGTTGGTCATTTCATTTTCTCTAATCTAATATTCCACAAGTTTCACCAACCATTTTTCTCTCTACTTTCTCTCACTACTTTCTCTCTCTAGAATTCTTCTCATATCTTCCTTTCTTTCTTTAATTCGTGTAGTATAACATCACATACCCCTCTACAGCATGACGAGGTCACCCCTCCAGTTATTCATGCACCGTTGTTACAGCACATGACCTATATAAGCTCTGGCAAATAAAATAAAGTAAATGCATGTTTTCAGATTTAACAGAGAACAGTTCAGCTTATTTATTTATAATTTAGACTTTGAAGATTATACACAGATTTCCGCTGTAACTTTACTTATCAGTCTTACAACTCCAGTATTTTATCATCTGTTTCATTTCAGTAATTCCTTATCATGTTTTATATCCGTTCACTGAGCGTTATGCTCAGCCGTCGTTATTTCATGTTCTAACGACAGGTACACCGGGACGCTCTTAGGATTCTGAGAGCATGTGCATTGAATGGAAGCTATCCGGACTTCTTACTTTATGCACTTCTTACATTATTCTGCTTATTTGGACATTGTTAGTCCTTTCCTTCAGTATTTTATTTTTCATGTTTTGAGCTTAGGTTGGATTACCGATGTTTGATTCCGGTATTTTCGTTATGGTCATTTAATGTTTTAGGACATTTACCTTATGCTTTGATGACACGTCATAAATACACGTAACGTTCCACTTATCCAAGTGGGGTGTTACAATTATGGTATCACAGCTATAGGTTCGACCTGTAGGCTCTAAAACTTGACCTGTGACTAGTGGGTAGTCACTAGGAACTTCCCAGATTTTGGCGTTGTTATCTTTCATTTTTTCATGCATTTATCAGTCAATTATAGGTCGGTTTTCTTAAAGTTTTTGACTAAGTAAAAGGTTGGTACAGGACTGGCCATATTTAGTCGCATGTGCTTTTCTACGAATTTTGTTTTGGTAAACCGACCCATAGGCGTTAACCCTTGCCCGTTCAGATTTTGTATTGGTAAACCGACCATAGGCGTTTACCTTACTCATGACGGATTCATGTTTTCAGTCAAATATTACTTTGTGAACCAGCCAGAAACGTTCACCAATTCTCAAGTTAAATTGCATGCTTTTCAGTCAAATGATGTTTTGTGAACTGAACCATAGATGTTCACCTTTGCACATATCATGATATTTCATAAAGTTTGACAAGTATGAATTGGACTACAACCAACCATGTTTAGTCCCAGATTGTAAATTTCTATACATGACAGTTTCCATGAAATTTTGACAAGTATGGATCGAACCAGAATCACCCATACTTAGTCACATGTTTTCTTCCTTGAATGTTATGGATTGAACTATAGCCATCCACACCAGTTGTTGTTAAAACTCAGTTGATCATACTCTTATGTTCTTTGTAACAATCCAGTTTCACAATTTCAAGCTGATGTCGCCTTCAGGTGGATTCAGTTTCATGTTTCCTTAGAAGGATTATGTTTTCAACAGAATGATAATGTTTCATGCTAAGATACAGAAAGATTACAGTAAAATACTATTTCATGATAAATCATGTTCTGGTCTTTATCAATCATGTCTTTATACTGAACGTGGATGAAACTCCGTTTAATCATACTTTTTAGCCTCTATACAACCAGCATTAAGTCTACGCAGAAATTATCAGCCTATCATGTTAACCGTTTCAGTTCAGTTTACTACCGTTTAAATCAATTCATTTCTTTGACATGCCAGACAATTAACACCAGTATCGATCATCCTATAAAAATTTCCACCAGTACCATACAGTATTTCATGTGTACTCCACGTACAGTGTCTCAGATATGCTCCATGTGCAGTATTCATTTTGTACTTCATGTACGGTAGTCCAGGTGTACACCAGGTACCATACTCCATGGATATTGCTAATCGATCCTCAGTCATCTCAGGCGTTTCCACTTGTCAATATTCTACCAGGTGCTGATGCTGCTCGTGAGTTGAAGATTTTACCAGATGTTGATGCTGCTAACACTTTGAAGACCTCACAAATGCTGATGCTGCTGATACTTTGGAGATCTCTCAAGATGCTGATGCCGTTCATACTATGAAGACTCTGCAGAACAAGGACGAAAAGTATAAATTTGAAATTTCTGACAAGAATAAATTTCAACCATCAGACACTACCATTCCATTCCATACTTTTACCTTCTCAGTTAGATGTTACACTTCACTCAGCTAACCGTTTATTCACCAGAGTGGGAACCGGAACTCAGCCGGCTACTCAGCAGAATAGGTACATGAATCACGGTCATGATAATGACCGTCATAAAGTGACAGACAAAGCAATAGTGACAACCATCGTACTTATAATTAATCATTCAGTAACCATCGGAACTCCGGCACGGACGTGACCAGAAATACAAGAGGTCAGTAGTCTAACTGGTCCGCAAATCCTAGACGTTACCAAAAATTTTCCGCCTTGTCCAGGTTCATCCATTAAAATACATGTCCAGACAACAGTCAAGACACAGTTCTCAAGTATCATTTCAGAAGACACTAGGACACCAGTCATGATACACGTCATACGAATATCTTCTCAGAGTACGAGTCAGAACTCCTAACTTCAGTATGTTTCCAAGCGAGACCCTCAGTAATTCAGGGTACCTTTCAGAAAGGGGTATAACCGTTTTATTATGCCACGCATGAACCAGATCATTTGAAAATTTTAGTCACCGCCACTAGAGTATGATTCAGGTTAAACACGCGGTATTCACTCTGTGAGGTTATAGACGAACACATTCAGTGAAAAGTCGCCATGTTCACTTCACGTATTCCTATGTCAACTTTATCTTAAATCAGGTAGTCCCCTACCTCTCAGCCAGAAAGGACTCAACAGTATCACCATATTTATTAAAGCCTTATTTTCAGTTAACGACGAGATTCGTCTTACTAAATCCCAAATATATTCATTATACTTTCTGTCAGAAAATCAGTACAAATTATTTCTGCCTTACAAGCGCGTGACTTATCAGTCCATAGCTACGAAGACATTTAGTTACCAGTTATAAATTCACTTCTAAAATTCTTCGAATCCATGATCAGCAGATTATACAAAAATTTCCATATGTCATTCCAGAAATTCCTTCCTAACTACAAGACATAATTTAACATCGAGCTTGTCTCAAGAATAGTGCCTGTTTCCAAAACTCTTTATTCCAGAGTTGCATCTAAGGGTTGAAAGAATTACCGGAATGAGGATTTATTCGCCCTAGCGTACCACCAGGAAGTGTGTCGTTTCTGTCTATCAGGAAGGAGACCGGTATCATGAGATCATGTATCGACCACTGAAAATTTTTACAAGATCACCATTCTTAATCAATGCTCATTCCATAAATAACAGGTTTACCTGACCTGCTACGATATCTTAAATATTTTCCAGAACAATTCGCGATCATGCCACCCGAAGTGATGAGAGAAGAACATGATGTTTTTCAGATTTCTGTCGAACACGTCACAGTCTCTATAAAATTTTGACTCATACGTCTGGGCTCCCTAATGCCCCAGCTATAGTATGAAATTTATGAATAAATTATTTTTACGACTTCGTAGACAAAATCGTCAGTATATTCATTGATCACATTCTGATATGCTAAATTCTAGAGAAGAACACGAGAATCATCTTCTCACAGTTGTACAGAATCTTCGATAGGAGAAAATTTTATATACAACTTTCTAGATATGAATTCCAATGGAACAAAGTGACATTTATGAGCCACCCTATTTCAGCAGAAAGAAATTTCAGACAGTCCTGCGAAGGTGAAGGCCATCACCTGATGGTCCCGACCGACGACTGTGAACGAGGTGCAAAATTTTCTAGAACTCAATTGACTACTACCACAGAAGTTGCTGACAGTTCTCACTAAAAATTCTTCCATAACTATTCAACTAGATTTCCACCAGAATGTCCCATAATCTCAGGTAGAATTTTGATAGAAGCATTATCACACATTGATGCACCTATGTTCATATCTCGATGCCTGACATACCGCAGGTTCAAGATAGAACGCCGTCATGCTAGTGAGTTACTACAATCCTTAGAAATTTCTGAGCAGAAATGAGACGAAATTCCATGAAATTGTTATCAGTAACCACAGACTCAGAAAAGTATGATACTATCTAAGTCATCGTCAACCATGTAATCAACCTGTGTGTTTTCTTTCATCTGAAAGGATTACGAAGTAGTGAACCTGCAGAAAATTTAGCAGTAAATGGTACAAATTCAACCATCATATCAAACAGAATTCATGTTCACGATCACGTGTATGTTTACGTTCACTTACGTTCACGATTATTTTCACGTTCACGTTTACGTCTCATTCACAGTAAAATGTTGTTTCAGTTCATGTTTTGTGATATCTCGTGATTTAAGTTCACGTTAGCGTTCATAACATTGTCCATGTTCAGGTTCGTGTTCCATCTCGCGATACGCATTTCACAGTTTATTACCGAATACGGTTATAGGCAGGTTGAGAAACCAGACCCAAGTATAGCACAGCTATTCCATAACCAGGCAGACGTTGCACGTATCAGGCCGTATCGTTTGGCATTCTTTCCTTAGTCAGCATATGTCATGATATGTCCTAACATCACATTCACATAATGTTTCTTGTATTATCGTGCACGATATATTCCATGCCAGCATTCCTCATATAATCGTGAACCACGTTCACAATTGCTCACGTAGCTCGTTCATAATTGTTCACGAAGTTTCGTCCCTATATATTTTTTCAACAGCTTGCTCATATATAGAAATGTTATCTTTCTGGATATTTATACGTGTCGTTTCATTTTTCCTTCATGCTATAGCTTATCCATTCTAGCAGATTCAGAAAATCCATATTAAGTATGGAACCAGAAACTATTCAGCATCTTCAGGACAGGGTCATCCGGACCAAGATCTTCATTATGATTAGACCTTTTAAGGAATCGTTTCGAGCGGGAAGACACTCGAAACGGAGGAGTCCATCCGGACCTCTCATCCTTTTCCTTCAATAAATCCAGTTAAGTTATTTCAGTCAGGTTGCGTTCCAGGTTCTCTTCAGCCATGTCACGTTACATGATCACTTAAGTCATGTCATGTTATACCTATCAGCAGCATTATGTCTTAATTAGAAAACAAATTATTCTTCAGCTTATATGTCTTTTAAGCCTTCATGCTCTTTCAGCATATATGTCCTTTCAGCCTCTACAACGCCACCAGCTTATTACCCTTAATTCGAGGACGAATTTCTCCTTTTTAGAGGGGAAGAATTATAAAACCACGGCATAATCGCATTCTAAATTCGAGAACGAATTATTTTTTTAGAGGGGAAGAATTGTAAAACCCGTATTTAAATTTCGAATATTAGATACGTAGTCTCGATTTAATATAAACTATATATAATTATTCAGAAAAATAATTATTAAGTTTCAGAAAATATTACGTATGTATTGTTTATTTTACAGGAATAATTAAATGTTAACAGTAATTACGCAACCTCTGTTTTATTTAAAACGTTACGTAATTAATTATTTCAGAAAAATAATTAATATTAATTAGTCAAGAATTATGTAAGTAATAATTATTCAAGAAAATAAATACCACGTTACAGAAATTTAGAACACGAGTACGAGCTAAAAGTAAACACGAAAACTAAATACAAGTTATACGATAATTTATAGTGTCGATAATCAAATGGAAATTTGTGTAAATACAAGGGGCTAGCGTTTTAAAAATAAAAGAAGAAAGAAATATGGGCCTTATGGCCCAGCCCTTTTTTTAGATAGTAAAACAACGGGACTCATTCCCCTCCCTCTTTCACACAGCGAACAAAAAAAAAGGAGATTAGGGTTGATGAAGTGTAGCCGCCGGCTGTAAAAAAAAGGGGGGGTTCGGGTTCGATTCTTCCTTGTCAATCCGTATGTGATCATCCATCTCTCTATAATCAATGTAACGGTAATCACACTCTTTTCTATTTTAACTTCTATCACGTTTTCATTGAATCTTTGTGTTTGCAAAAAGAAATAAGTGGGTAATCTTATAAATTTAACAAGGTGATGCGGGTTTTAGGTTTGGTACATGTAACCGAGACCCTACAGTCTCGGTGTGACTGTTGTGGCCAGCCACGACCCAAGCAAGGGCGGCGGTGATGCTTTGTCCATCTGTCGCAGCCAAAGACAAACCCAAAAAAAGGAGTCGTGTATAAGGGGGTGTTTGTTTTGAGGGCACAATAGGTAAAATAGGACAGCAGGGGGGTGTTTGGCTTTTCAAACAGCATGTGTCATAAACTAACCAACAGGGGTGTTTGGGTCTTTAAACATGTGGCAACCAACAAGGGGGCGTTTAGGTCTGTCATCAGAAAAAGGGGTGTTTGGTTTTGTAAAATCAGTGGGAAACTTTATTAAAACGGTGGGAACAGAGTATAGGATCAGTGGGAAAGTGTTGGACAGAAAGTAGTGACTTAAAATCAGAATTAGCGATAGTTTTAGTTGTCGCAGTTTTCTTGACAGGATTTGGGACAGTTTAGTCACAGCTTTTTAGCGACAGAAAATTCTGTCGCTAATTCCATTAAGCAGAATTTTATATATTTGGTTTAATCGTTTTAGTGCGACCGAGAAGGTGGTATCTCGGTAGGCTCAGGGCATTGTATAAAAATAAAAATAAAAAGATATGTTTTTATAAATGTTCTAATTGTATTGTTTTAAATAAATTAAATTATAATAGATTTGTAATATTTTTAAAAGGGTATAATTTTATTATATAAATTAAATTGTTTTAGAAAGTTGCTAACTAGAAACTTTACATTTTAACAAGTTACTTATTATAGTATTTTTAATTAACGTCAGAATACGTTTGTATCGTAATAATAGTAGGACGTTAATATATTTGAGTGAATTATAATTAAAGAGCATATTTATCAGTAAAATACGTGCAGAACGTCAGAAATAAAATAAGTAAATGAGAAAAATAAGGACATTAAATTAAATAATTATCAGGTAACTTATTCACGTCTATTATTATTGTAGCTTCCGTGAAAGCCCGAGTAGTATTCGTTCAGTCTTACATTCAGTCAGTTACTGGACTAGAGGTACGGATTTTCCGTCCTTTCAGTAAGGACTTCCTTTCTATGCATGATTAGGATTCCCCGTCTGCAGCCAAATGTTTTTCCCCAGTATATGTTTAAGCTTATCAGTAATCATGTTAATAACTAAATAAATTGCCTGAGCATTATATACAAGCATGACCAAGTTTATATACTAGTTACGGAGGTACCGTAACCATGGCACTAGAGGCACCGGTGTCGTGACTCACATGCAGGAGAGTGATATCCTGCATCGTCCCACTCATGTTCAGTTTGGCCATTTTTATAAGTATGTTTAGTGGGGCGTATGGATGCATCCTAGGCTTATTAGTTTACAAGTTATCAGGGTGAATGTGGTGTGTGCTCTACATCCTTCACATTGGAGCTGATCCCTCCACCCAACACAGTATTTAGAGGACACCCCTCTACAGTTATTTAGAGGTCACCCCTCTACAGCATGACGAGGTCACCCCTCCAGTTATTCATGCACCGTTGTTACAGCACATGACCTATATAAGCTCTGGAAAATAAAATAAAGTAAATGCATGTTTTCAGATTTAACAGAGAACAGTTCAGCTTATTTATTTATAATTTAGACTTTGAAGATTATACACAGATTTCCACTGCAACTTTACTTATCAGTCTTACAACTCCAGTATTTTATCATCTGTTTCATTTCAGTAATTCCTTATCATGTTTTATAACCGTTCATTGAGCGTTATGCTCAGCCGTAGTTATTTCATGTTCTAACGGCAGGTACACCGGGACGCTTTTAGGATTCTGAGAGCATGTGCATTGAATGGAAGCTATCCGGAGTTCTTACTTTATGCACTTCTTACATTATTCTGCTTATTTGGACATTGTTAGTCCTTTCCTTCAGTATTTTATTTTTCATGTTTTGAGCTTAGGTTGGATTACCGATGTTTGATTCCGGTATTTCCGTAATGGTCATTTAATGTTTTAGTACATTTACCTTATGCTTTGATGACACGCCATAAATACACGTAACGGTCCACTTATCCAAGTGGGGTGTTACACTCTTCTTCATCTAGCTATCGTCCTTGGGCTTGAGCATTAACCAAGTAGATCGTCTCCTGAAACCATGTGTTATCCCTTTTACTCTTTGGCTGCTTACACTCTCGAGCCATGTGCCCTTCCCCTTTGCAGTTATAACATATGATCATCTTCATTTTGCCAGTTTTATTACCCCTTGTAGCAGCAGTGTTAGATGGACGTGCACCAGTATTAGATGAACTTGGTCTCCCCTGAACTGGTTGCACCGTAACTCTGCCATCTTGGATTGTAACTTGTTGACGAGAGTTAGAAGAGTTCCTCAACTGATTGTTTGTTGGAGATGGTCCTCTGTAACCTCTTTTGTTCAACGCTTGAGTGATGTAAGCATACAATAGAATACTGGTGCTGGTTGAGCTACAAACTAATTTGAAGGAGCACTAACATGTTGTGAGTAATGGGGTTGAGGAGCCTCATGTTGTTGATAGGTGATGGCAGGGTTTGTTGGAGGTTGATAAGGTGAATATGATTGTGAAGCATAAGGTAAATGACGTGTGTCTCCTTGTGGTGATATTGTTGGTTGCTTGTATTGTTGGTGATAAGATGTAGGTGGTTGTGGCAAGATCGAATATTGTGGAAAGCTTGGAGTTTGATACAATGGTTGATAGGAAGATTGGTGTCCCAAAGCAAACGGAGAGTTTTGATATGAAAAAGTTGGATGATTTGCCATTAATGCCAATGGTTCTTGATAAGATCCTTGAGAAATGTGTTTTTAGATCACGTGCTTCTCGTGTTGCTGCAAGAAAGCATAGATTTGATCTATATTTGACTTTTGCAAATCCCGAATCATTTTAACATCGGTGACATATTGGCTCACTCTTGGGGTAACGTGTTCAAGAACTTGGGGTTTTGTTGAAACTGAGCAATCCTTAGATTATACACGTTCAAATCATTCATCAAAGTAGTGAAACGCCAGTAGTAGTCATGAAGTGTTTCCCCTGGAATGTCTGTGAACCTATCAAACAAGTCATACAATTGACACCCTCATTCCTACGTAGTTAGTGAAGTCCCTTGTAACAAAACAGTTAAGCGGTCCCAAAGATCCTTTGCCACTGTGTGTTTATTTACCATTCGATAGATATCGGGTGGAAGAGCTTGAAGTATTGTCTGAACGGCCCTTTCATCTGCATCGGCAATGATTTTGTTAGCATCCGTTAACTCATGAAACAACCTTGGCCGCGTCACATTATCGACAGTAACTTCTCCCCAATCGAGTGGACCATTTTCAATGGATTGAACCATAAGTCTCCCATTGGGTTTACCCATAATGTAAGTTCTCATGCGACCTTGACATGCTTAAAATAAGTATTTGATGAGCAACGGTGGGCGGGTATCGGTACCCGAGATGATTGAAATATCGGTAAGCGATGTCATTGTAGGCATAAATGAATGAGGATTCATTTTTTGAACACTTGATGAAAAAAGATTATCTATTGATCGTCCAATGAAGTAAGGATGTGAAAAATGTTGTTGTCGATGTAGATGGTGTATTGATGTATCAATATTAAAATCCACTAAGAATCCTAGAAAAATATTCTAAATTAAACCAATCACTAATCTTCGGAATAATCCCCTATCTTCGGAATAACCCTATCTTCGGAATAACCCTATCCTCGGAAAAACGTTATCTTCAGAATGTTGGGAATAAATTAAGGCCAGATCACTTGAGCGCTGACAAGAGTAAAACAAGCGTTGACAAGAACAAAACAAGCGCTGACAGCTCAAGCGTTGACAAGATAAAGTCAAGCGTTGACACATTGAAGACAAGCAATGATGGAAAGATATACTCTACGCGTTTATTGTATTCTAGAATAGTTCTAGTAAAGATAGGAACAACAATGTATTTTCTATAATTATCTTTACCTAGAATAGCTGATACATAGATTATTGTACAAGGCTTCTTATGTCTATAAAAGAAGACCTTTAGGTTAATGTTTCATATAAGTTTTCATTCGTAAACTACTTTCATTGTAAGCAAGTTTGATATTGATAATCAAAGTGAAAGTCTGTTTATATCATTGTGTGTTCTTGTTTAAGTGTTAAATTCCGCATAACACTTAAATTCATAAGCATATACAAAGGTTTCTCTAAGTGTATTACTTGATCTAATCTCGTATACATAAAGCTAAATCGATCTAAGTTTGGGATCACAGTTGGTATCAGAGCCTCGTGGCTCGTGATGCTAGGACCAACAAGGTGTTCGTGTATGGTGAAGAAAAGAAAAATCCGTCTAGGGTTTTTCTGGAAGTTTTTGTGTGCGCAGCAGTATTCAGAAGGTCATAACTTTTGACTGGACCGTTGGATCGTTACGAAATTTCTTGTGTGTTTTCTATAAACATATATCTAGACATCCACTGGAGGGATTGTCAAGTTTCATCTCTGAGAAAAAGTTATTAGCTGTTGAAGTTGGCAGCAGAATGATGTTTCAAGATTTCTGTTTTTATTATAATATTAAAATTAGGGTTTGTATAAACCCTAGCTTGATTCAAAACAGAAAAAGGATGTTTGCAGTAGTCGTTTAATTGGAAGCAACAAGAAAAGGGTTTTGAATAAACCCTAGGTCGATCGATTGGATGAAGCTATTGATGTTTGTGACGATTATGTTTTCCAAAGAAAAGAATTGGCGGCAGAATATTAGGGTTTATTAAACTCGAGATTTGTGTGAAGCTATTGCTGTGTAGAGTTCACATGGTTAAGAGACGATTAACAGCAGGCACATAAGCTGTTAATAATTCAGGATTTGATATGTTCTTTATTCTATTGCTTAGTAAACAACCGTTAGCAAGATAAAAGGTACAACATATTATTAATGTTCGCTTATTCTTATTTCTAATCTTTGAAGATTATATTATATTTTGGGAAAACATATGGTTCTTTGTTTTGGATGTGAGCTGCGGAGATAGAACAAAGAATATGTTTTAATCGTTTAAATATTGGGAATTGTTACTTGTCCAAAAATAAAGATTCTGTTCACACGAAGGTGTTTGTTCATACGACGATAACAAAAGAAATAGAATTGTTTGTTCATCATGATGTTGCTATTTGCTAAAACAAAGAAACAAGAGTAGCAACGTGGGAAATTTAATTGTTTGTTTATTCATCATGATGTTGATGTTGCTGTTGCCACATATGACGTCAGTGTTTGGATGAGACACTGACAAAGAATAAGTTAAGCGCTGTTGGGAAGCGCTGACACTTGTTGTCTGATATATACATTTTTAAACGCTGAAAAGTGTTGTCCGATATTGGACAACACACAGTGTTGATATCTTGGACAAAGGAAGATATTGGACAACAAAAGGAATAGCTGCTGTTTGGAAAATTGATACGATTTTAACACACAAAAAGGAGGAATTTACACACGAAGGTACATGGAATCTCCGTTTTTATATAGAATATCAAGTTGATATTTATGGCTCGGATATTTTTAAAAGGGATTAATGATTTTAATGCGAGTTAGCAACTATTCATGAGAATTTGATGGATATTTTAAACTATGTAATCGGGATAGCCTTGTGAAAGAGTTATCCGTTAAGGTCCTTTTACATATGGTATGAAGATGTTATTTTATTAAATTTGTCATGAAGAGGTGTTGGCTTAAGGGGAAGAATTCTTATGGTAAGTTTGATGATTGAAGAAGATTTTCGCGAGTTTGTGTTCTATCATATCTTAAAGTCGTGGATCCATACACTGACTTTAAAGATAACTTGTTTGTGCTTTAAATATTTGGTGACGAAGACTTGTCATAACACGTGAAGGAGTTACATTATCGTGCTCAGTGTCTCACAAAGGATGAGAATATTGACAAGGGATCGAGGTCTACTTATATTTAATCATTAGTATAAGTTCTTCATCACATGGATAGTGAAAGACATGGAACACAAGGTTGGGTTATTCTACTTCTACATCAAGATTACTTTATTTATTTTTCTTCAAGATCATTACACAGAGCCTACATTTGGAGAATCTTCAAGATTGCATACATTGTTTACTTCCCTGTTGATGTGACAAAAAGGGGAAGACATACATGCTACACTTGAGGGGAAGCAATTTGAAGATCATGTACAACTTACAAGAGATACACAAAGAGTTTTGCCGACATCAACTAGGGGAAGATTGTTGGGTCAAAAAGTTGATGTGGCAGAAACTCAAAAACGAAGAAAACATGAAGACATTTGTCTAAGCGTTGACAAGTGTATTCCAGGCATTGTCAAGAACAAATCAGGCATTGACAGAATCAAGCATTGTCAAGAGCAATCTAAGCGTTGTCACATGCAATCCAAGCATTGACAGAAACGTAGACAAGAAGCCTTTGGAAGCTTCTATTTAGATATGTATGCAGAATATATTCTGTATATGTTTATTTAAATAGAAGATTTACATGTTTATTTGATATTATCTCTTGTAAACCCTAATCCTTACACTATAAAAGGAACCAAGAGTATTAGGTTTATTCATAACTTTCATATACAATGTAAACCTAAAGCGTGTGTCGACTAGTTGTGGGATTCAATGTACACACATCTAGTGATTGTTTGTTATTAATATAATGAACAATCCGTTTGTTTTCATTCATGTGTTATTGTGCCTAAACACCTTGTTAATGGTTGTTGTTCTAATTCCGCTTTGATTATGTTAATCATATGAACAATGATCATTCCTAGTAGCTAAAAGATCGAGGAAACCAAGGTTTCCACACAGAATAACCCTATCTTCGGAATAAATTCTTTCTTCGGAATAACTTGGATCTTCGGAAAAAATCTAGATATTCGGAGAAACTATGGTTTTTCGGAATACTTGGATATTCGGATAAAGGCTGGTTTTTCAGAATACTAGGATTTTCGGATAAAGGATGGATTTTCAGAATACTAGGATTTTCGGATAAAGGATGTATTTTCGGAATACTAGGATATTCGGAATAATGGTTTTTTTCAGAGAAACAACAAATCTTCGGAATATGATTTTTTCGGATAAACAACTTTTGGAGACTTTTCTTCGGAATACTTAACCCTTTTCCGAAGAAGTAATTTCGGGATTATAAACCCATTTCCGAAAAAGTAATTTCAGAATTATAAACCCTTTTCCGAAATTTTTGGTGCGATTCTTGATATACAGTAACCAACGAATACCCAAAAATTACCCAAAAACACGAAAATTGTTTGTGATTTCAACCAAAATAATCAAACCGAATGCTTTGTTTACAACTTTAAACCATAAAATCACAAAAAAAATCAAGATTTGAGATGGATTATCCTAAAACACCCACTAACCCAATCAAAAACTAAACAACACGAATCAACATACCTTAAATCATCCCATGTCTCTTGATACCAATTATAGAATAATGATAATCTTAGATCTAATAAAGAGGGTTGTTGTTTTTCTAGAGAGAGAAACTAGAGAGAGAAAGAAAGAAAACTTGTATTAATGAAAAAATGAAGTAAACAACCAACACCCCTTTCCATGGTGGAAAGGGGTTTATATACCAAGTCCCTTAGTGGACTTGGGCTTCCGGCCCATGAACATGCTCATGGGTCGGGCTAATGTAAATATAACTAAACTTATACTGCGAGCCTATAACTATATTGTTGGAGTGACCGAGACTTTCTTAGTACAAAAAACGTATTTCCAACAGCCTTCTTTTACTACCTTCAACAACACCATCAGCCTTATCTTGGATAATTTGTCCCATGAGTTGGTAGGCCATTCGAACAGCTTCATCAATATTGCCAGGTTTAGATGAGGTCACATCACCATGGATGTTGGCAGGTAAGCCTCGAATATACTGCTCCACCTTCAAGTATTATGGGTTAACTTTGTTTGGGCAAAGTAGAGCAAGTTTATGGAATCTGTTTGTGTATCCATCGATATCAGTACCCCTCAGTCTCAGCTGATACAGTTCCTGTTCTAACCTTTGAATAACACTCCTTCGACAGAATTCCTTAGTCATCCACCTTCTCACTTCAACCCAAGGTGTAGCATAAGCAGCATCCACTCCTACAATTACCATTCTTCCATTCCACCAAGTCAATGCTCGCCCTTTAAGAGTGGCAGAGGCAAACATCACCTTGTCTCCTTCCTCACTTCCACTAAACCAAAACACGGATATCAATCTTTCAAACTATTACATTAAACCAAAAGCACCTTCAGTACCCTTAAAAGTCAGAGGTTTAAATTTCATGAATGAGGTATAAGTACACTTCTTGTTTTCAAGAATCACTGGTCTATCAGCATCACCAGTTCCAGCACCAGCATTGTCAGCTCCAATATTGCCAGCTCCAGTATTGCCAGCTCCACCGGATCCACCAGCTCCATTATTCATATTTGCCATAAATGCATTCATAGCGACCTGAAATTGATCAGCTACTATAGCGCGTAACTGCGCCTCAGTCATTTGTTTTGGCGGCATGATCCTGTTACACAATTCACATCAAAAAGAGTATTCATTCAACGTTTGTGATAACAAAACATGAATAACACAGAATAAGAATAGATAGATGAAGAAAAACAAGAATGGATGATAGAACAAAGAATAGAATTTAGACAAGGAACGAAGATTCACAAGGAATGAGTCAAAAGACATGAATTTCTACTGTGCCAATCAACGTCGTTTGTAAATTACGTATTAGTATTATAATAGTCAAACAATAAACATTTATAAATAAATAAATGTAATCTACTATGCTTTAAGCATAAATAATAATTAAATATTTATAACATATATATACTTTTCTTATTCTCGTCTATTGGCAACTCGGAGGTTTCGCTTGCAGATGTTATAGTCAAAAGATTTCAAAATTTATTTTTAGAAAATCTTTTCGTTCTCTATAACTTGAGCTCTGATGACAATCTGTAACACCCCCAATTTCAGGTCATAGCAGCGGAAGGGTCGTTGGGTGTTACTATCATGGTTCAATCTCAATATCATAGAAAACGCCTCAAAACGAGTCGTTTTAATAAAACATACATTCATTCATTATTTAAAGATGAAACACTTCACACACGGTCCCAAATAGTTTTAAGTTTACACAACATAACAAACGACACAAGTTTCTTTGAATGGACATAGTTTAGAAAAGCGGGCCAAAACATATCAAACTTACAAGCTACACGAAATCGCCTTCCCTGAGTGCCTTCTTCATGGACCTGAGATAAAACATGTTATAAAGTCAACAAAAATGTTGAGTGAATCTATAGAGTTTAAAAAAATAAACGATCACAAGTATTCTGAATAAACATTCCATGGTTGACAATCATGTGGATCAAACATAATCATTGTTGTTATTACATAAGCCTCATGACATTGAACGTTAACATATATTATTTCAGCCCAACACACCTAGCCTAGTGCGTATATTTCTCTTATATAATTGCATCCGATGTTTCATTACTAGTGTATCACAACACCACGCGATAGCTAGTCGCGACCGGACTGGGCGTCACCCCGATAGATCTATCCATAGTATTAACGTTCATTCGATTAACAATTCATGATTCAATGGGTCTTTTAAGGCTAGAAGCAAACTTATGTAAATAACGTTCATCTAGCATACAACCGGGTCCTTTGTGTTCTATTTTAAAACAAGCATGTTATCCCCCTCGCGGGTTTTAAAAATCTTTACAAGATAGTATAAAAGCGAGGCTATAGACTCACCTTGGTATAATAGTAGTAATGACACGATCGCCGACGATAAGTGATGCCCGTTAGACACGAAAACGGCAACCTATCATATAAGGCGCGCTCGTTAATAAATGACTCAAGTATAAACCATACTTAAATAATACAAAACTCAAAATTACAAAACAAGACAATCCCGAAAAAGTAACAATACAAGTGTACTTCTATACTCCTTTTACATGTTAACTTTATTAGGTTATATCATCGATAAAAATCTGTCGGTACTTACCGAAAGTAAAAGCTCATTTACCTTACTTAAACTATTCCGTTTTCGATGAAAATTGGTCACAAACTCACATATAATATGAATAAGACTCAGTTTAAGTTTAATTTAAAAATATTACTTCTATGGCCTTCTGCCCGACACATCTATGAGTTACAAAAACCGAACAGTTTTACGCCTTTGTCTTGTAAAACCATTTTGACATATCTAAACAACTCCATTTATAAAACCAACACTCGGGTTTGAAAATAGACTCATGACATGAGGTTTATACCTTAACATCATTCCTTGAACATTTTTAAAACTCATTCTATAGTCCCGAGATTCGATCCAAATATCCACAACAATTTTCGGATTGTGCCGATACTCGTCTCCCGGTACACGAATACTAAAATTACCATAACTTGGCACGCGTTTGGAGTTGTAAGTCCTACTCTATATCAAATCGAAGCTAACGAAATTCTCTATAAGCCTATCTCATTAGTTTAACAATTACTTGAACTTAAGGTACCAAGAATTACCCTTTTACCTACTCATCTAAAATGACTAGTTAAAAATCATGTTAAATCAATATTTTGACCCATTTTAACAATTCATATACTCATAATATTATCTATCAATCATCTACATCAACCCTTCTCAATCCTATAACACTTGTATGTACATATCTTCAAAACAAAAATTAAAAATTCATACATGCAATGAATAAAATAAAGCATAAACATGATAAACAAAACATTTATATTATAAAATAGATCAAACTCCACAAGATTTTATGAAAAATAAAAACATGGTGCATGTAAGAAAAATTTATACCAATAGAATCTCCTTTTGATTTGCAAAGTGGGTCTTGATTTAGATTTAGATGGATCAAAGTAGAATTCAAGAAATTTGGAGTGTTTTGGTGTTGATGGTTGACGGCAAGAAGGAGGGCGGAGGATGTGTATGTGTTTTTTTTATAAAAAATGATCTAGTGGGAAAAATTAGGTAGGAATTTCCTTTTATACTAGGTAGCGGAGGGACTAGTTTTGCCAATTGTGCATAGTTTTGGACAAAAAAGTAATTAAGTAATTTAAAGGGTAGAAAATGACTATTAGTCAAAATTAAAAAATATTTACGGGACTCGGGTTTCGTGAAAATACTTTTCAAAAGTTAAAACGCTTCATAAATATAATAATAAAGCTTCGACACGACTTAAAACGTAATTAAATCGAAAACGTCGAAAATATAAAATATCGAGACAATCAATAATAAAACATAAATATTTGGGCATCTGTCGGTATCGCGATCACTAGTAGTTCTCGTCATTCGTTAAAACGTAACACGAGAAATACAGATAAATATAATATAAATCATTCTTATGATAAATTGAGAATATAATATTGATACCTAACGTATTCCTTGCCAGTTTTCATCTAATCGACATTCTTACGCTAGTTTCAGGTCATAACCTTCTCGGCTAGTCGATAATTTAAAATTCTCATTAAAGTAAACACATAATACGTAATAGTCGAGATTAAAATAACGACATGAAATTGATGGATTGTCACACTTTCTCATCTTCTACCCAAATAACGATTTCACCTTCCGCAACATCAATGGCAGTGCGACCAGTTCTTAAGAAAGGTCTTCCAGAACTACAAAGTCCGCGGGGAATGTGAATTTGTAAACTCCTACAAAACATCTTCCGCTATCCCCACCGGATAAGCAATCATATTATTTGATAATTCTAGTGTCATTTTAGTGGGGGTAAGCTCGGGAAGGGAAAGTTGTTTCCAAACCGATAAAGGCATCAAATTATTGCTAGCACCAAGATCCGCTAAAGCCATACAATTTTCTACGCCAGGAAAATTACATGGAATTAAGAACCGGCCCGGATCACCAATTTTAGTAGGTAACGTCATTAACAACACCGCGGAACAATTCTCATTTAATGAAGTATTAGTTACATCAACCAATTTTTCTTTGTTCGAGAGAAGGTCCTTAAACATTTTGGAAAATTTAGGCATGTAAGCTAAAGCTTCCGCAAAAGATATGTTGATATTCAATTGCTTAAACATCCTCAAAAAATTGGACACTTGTATATCATCTTTATTTTTTAACTTTTCCTTCCTCAACCTAGAAGGGTATGGTAGGATGGGTTTGGGTGAAGGTTGAGGAGAGGGTGTTGGAGGACCCTTTTCTTGGTTGACCTCAATTGTGGGCTCAGAAAGAATAGGTCCGGTTAATGGTGGAATGTCACAAAGAGGGGCCGTGGGAGGAGTCACCGAAGGAGGAGTAGGATCACTCATTGTTACCTTCGGCCTTGTTCCTCCTTTGATGGCGGAGGAATGGAAGGTCCCACGGTAGTTTTCCCACTCCTTGTAGTGATGGCATTAATATTAGCTTGAGGGTTGGTTTGTGTGTTTGAGGGTAAAGCACCTTGAGGCCTTTGGTTTAAGAGCAACATAAATTCTTATTTGGCTCCTCTTGCATTTCCCTTAATTTCTCTTGAGTCCTTCTTTCACTCTCGCGAATCCTCCTTTCATTCTCTTGATTCATCTTATGAAGTAGCTCAATGGTTTCATTTTGTCCATTCCCTTGATTATACCCTTGAAAACCTTTGTTTTGAAAGTTTAGATGTTGATTATGAAAACCTTGGTTATTGCCATGAGTTATTCCCTTGGTTTTACCCTTGAAAATTGTTTAGACCCCTATTGTTGATACTCCCTTAATAATTCCCTCTAGTTCCTTGGTTTCCATTAAGCATTTGTGAGTTTTGACCTTGGGTTTGGGTGGGTTGACGGGGTGGGAAATCTGGTGGAGCTAGGTAATTGTTGGATTTGTAAGATAGGTGATTAGCGTTGATGTTCGGTTTCAAGTGTGCTCTTCCATCATCGTTATATGCATAGCATTCTCCTTGATAACAATTTTGTACCTTCTCATAATTCAAATAAGAATGAAGGTCTTCACATGTCTCACATTGAAGAGTGATGGCATTAACATTATTGGTAGAAGACTTGCTCAATTAAATTTCTATAAACTTTTGAAACATATTATGAGATTGGTGAATTTTTTGAAGCAATAGATTATCAATTGATTGAGTAGCACACCCTTGCACAACATGTACCACCTCATCCATATCCCTATTAATTTGGACCATGGATTTGGTCTCAATGATGTACCATGCATCTTGGTTGGACATAGCAAGAATGTTTCCACCCGCGGCCGAGTTAAGGGAATCTTGATGGTGTGGTCTCAAACTATTATAGAAAGTATTGATTTGGTGGACTTGGTCAAAACCGTGGTTAGGGCACTTTCTTAATAACTCCCTGAATTCATCCCAAGCATCACTAAAGGTTTGATCTTTCTTTTGTTGAAAACCTATGATTTGATTCCTCAATGTGTTGGTACGTGATGGTGGAAAAAATTTGTTCACAAACTTTTTCTTTAAGTCCTCCCAAGTGAGAATGCTATTGGAGGGTTGTTTATCAAGCCAAATCTTAGCATTCCTTTCCAAAGAGAAAGGAAATAGCATCAATCTAACCACCTCTAGAGACACCCCATTATACTTGATAGTTTTATTCATGGATAAAAATCTCTTGATATGGTCGTGAGGATCATCCATGGGTCTCCCTAAAAAGGGGATGGTGGACACCATTGGGATGATACATGTCTTAAGTTCGAAGTTATTAGCGGCTATCTCGGGAATTACAATAGCATCCGCATTTTCATCCACGTTGGATTGAAGAATCTCGATCAATGGACGTTGATCAACGGCAGCCATAGCTATGTCGAAAGCGCGATGCTCGTGGTCGGCTTGATGAACAGTTTTCTTGTTCCTCCTTTTCGGAGGAAGAGGTACACCACTTGGTATGTGTGTACGCGACCGTGTGCGCATACAACTCAACACGAGGAATGAGAGAGGAGCTCTCGGTCGACTTTGAAAGAGAAGAGATTATGTCCTTCGAGGTTCAATATCAAAAACACAAGTAAATATATTAGCTACGTAGTACTACTTGGGTGGCAAAACCCTCGATTAGCCTTCCTTCTCAAAATACTCACAAGTGAACGGGGAAACCGAGGTGGCGCGTAGCTCTTAAGTACCTTTTTCCTTAGACTTGCATTTTATAGCAAGTCGCCTTTCTATTCACCGTATTGTTCGTATTTTTCGAATTCGTGCTTCTCGAAAGTATTTATCTATTTTTGCCTTTTATTTGCTTTGATCGATACACGTATTTGGCACCGGAACGCCACATATACGGCGTATTGCCAAGGACATACTTATGGAAGTAGGTGTGTTAAGATTCGTATCTACGTATACTTATTTACATATAATAATATAGAAAAATATTTTTGTATTTTTATTTTTTTTAAGAAAAATATAATATGTACGTAAAAACGATTGAAAACAATATATACAATATATTTTTGGTGTAATCTTTTAGGAAAAAGATTACTTTTGTATTTTGTTTTTTAATTTTTTGGTTCAATTCTTAGGAAAGAATTGATTTTTGTGATTTTTATTTTTTATATTTTTATCTTTGAGATTTTTTTATTTTTATATTTTCGATTTAACAAAAAGGAACGTTCACAAGTGAACGGAATCCCAAAATTCAATATGTAGCTCACTAGAAACCGTCAATCTCCACGAAAAGAACCGGCAGCGGCGCCATTTAATAATTCGTTTTTAGTATCATTTTTCTCTCGGTCTTATCGAATTGATCAACAATTATAAGCAAGTACCTTATTGTTTTTGGTTATTATCGTGGGATTTGGAATCTATTTCTATTTAGCACAAAGCAATCAAAAAAAGTAAAAATATAATCTATGTAATACGTACTAATCTAAAAACACGTTGCAAGTACAAACATTTAAACTCAAGGTATAAGTAATCAATGCACAAGTAAGTATTAAAATTGGAAATGTAAACTATGAATAGTAAAAGGATGAAATGTAACTAATTAACAAACTACCAAGAGTAAAAGGTGTCACGGCTAACCAAAGCCTCTTCACTTGTGCCACCTCAGCGCCACATCACACCAACTAACCAAAACAAAAAACCAACTAAATACCCCCTCACTCACAACTAGTCTCTCTCCTCTTCACTTGGGTCCCACCACTCACCATTTTATTTCTTTTTTCATTTTTCACACAAAATAAAATTTATTTCACTTAAATAAAACATTACAAATACGGAAATAAAAATTACAAATACAGAATAAAATTAAAAAGGATACGATACAATACGGTACGGTTTGACGGAATTTAATCGGTTTCGGGATCCGAATCAGATTCCGATGAAATACCCCACGATCTCTTGATGAATTCTCGTTTCTTTTCCCACTTGATCTGCTTCGCCAACTCTTGTTTCTCCCGTTCTTCTTCTGATAAGGATTCACGTAATGCTTCTTCATCATTAAGCAGTTGATATTCTTGTGCCTCAGTAAGACGGAACTCAGCAGGTACATGGTATTCTTCAACAGGGTTATCTGGTTGATGAATAGTAGGAACGGATGATTCACCCATCATGTTTGGGTAAGGTTGTGGAGGGTAAGGTTGTGAAGGGTAAGGTCGTGGAGGGATTGTCTCTGGTACCTTTTCTGGTGTCGATGGGTTGCTTCGAGTAGCTTTCCGTTTTTTTTGTTTCTTGTTTGCAGAAGTGTTTCCTTGAGACATGTTTTAGAGTATGGTTTTGTGTGTGAAAAAAAAAACTTAATGGAAGTAGTATTTATAGTGAAAATATAGCCGTTGGAACCCATGTTAAATATAGTTGTTGGAAAATTCAAATTTAAACATAGTCGTTGGAAAATTCATTGCTGAAATTAAAATTACAACATAGAAAATAAAATAACTTTACTGAAATTAAAATAACATTATTTAAATTAAAACTAGAATACCGAAATTAAAATTCTCTAATCCATTGTTTTTTAGAATCCATCTGTTTTTCGATTTTAACGCCTTCTTCAACCAAAGAATCATGTATTTCATCGTCTTTGTTGGATTCTTTTTTCAAAAATTCGATTATCTGATCACGCCACTCTTTTGGATTATCCTTGCATTTTTCACATGCCTCCTGCAGTTCAAATTTTGCAGAGGATGCACTTTCAAATTTGAGGGCTAAATCTATAATCGCTTTCTGTCGAATGTTGTCTTCCTTAATTAGTTTAGCAACTAATTTTTTGATTTGATCATAAGTGTGTGGAGCCGAACAAGCCATTCTAGTAGTATTTTTTTGATTTTAGGGAATGAATATGATTGTTAAAATTGTTAAATGGGGGAGATTTTATATAAATATTAAGAAAAAAATAATTTTTAAAATTCTAACCGTTGTAAAATGGTTTAAAAACGATTGGGCCCCACAAACCTACACTTTTCAGCTCGTTGAAGTTTGGCGAATTGATCACGGCGAGGGGGGGTGTCACGGCGAGCCCCGGCGAGGGTGCCACCTCGGACCGGCGAGGGTCCCTCGCCGTGACACCGTTTGCTCTAACAACTTTTAAACAACCAACAAACTACAAGTACTAAAACTGCCAAAACTGAAATTTAAACTAATTAACAGAAATCACGGTTGCCAAAACTGAAATTTAAACTAATTTATTCAAACCTCGTGGATTAGTCGGCCAATGAGTCGGAAATCACGGTTACTAAAAAAATAAAAAAATAAAAACTAATTAACAAAAAGATGTAAATGACCATAAACTCTAGGGACTAATTTTGTCAAAAAGAAGTTTGATGGAAAAACGGGCACAAGGACAACAATAAGCTGGAACTTAAGCTATAAGCTATCCCAAAAGCTCTAGTTTTTTTGCAAAAGTATTAAAATCTAATTTTAGCTAGCCAGCTTAAAGGAAATTGAATAAATTAAGCTAAATCTCCAAAACAGCTTTTTGAATAAGCTACTTTTACTAGATAAGCCAATCCTAATAAGCACATAAGCTGTAAACTACAGAAATCACTAATAAGCTCAAATTATGAAGACCTGTGAAAGAAAATTGCAAAAACATTCACTCAATAAGTCAGAAAATTATTTTTAGCTAAAACAGGCTTATTTTGACCAAACGTTGACTTTCGTTGACCAAAAGTTGACCAAGTCTAAAACCTAATTTCAACACTTCTATAAAATTTTTGTGAAAGAAAATGGACAGGTTTATGAAGTAGATCAGCTGGAAATGAAAATGATACTAGGCAGTTTAAGCTATTTTTTACAGAGACTTTTAACCCTATAGTGCTTATTATGTGATAAGCTACAGGACATGAATTTTACACAGGCTTAAAGTTCATATGATAAGCTTTCCAAAACTATATAAAACTTGTTCTGACTCTGAAAAATGAAAGACTTATGAGGATTTGAAAACAGACTGTTTAACAAAGACTTTCTAACCCAAACCTTTTAAAAGTCATTTGCCTTTTTGACTTTAATTTTGACTTTGAAAAGTGGTAATACTGACCTCTAACAGATACTAAATGAGTAGCAATCAAGTCCTAACAATTACACTAACATATTCACCAAGTGAAGATCAATCCAAACAGGACTTAAAACTAGAATACAAAAAATTATCAAAGGAAAATGAGTTAAGCTAACATAATCAAGCTACAAGCACTACAAGTAAATAAAAGTGATCAACTAAGAACTAGTTCAAGCAATTTTAAGCAAGTAATAGACAGAAAGAAAATTCTAAGCATGCAACTACATTTTGAGAGGAAAATTAGCTAGTTCCAAGACCTTGGCTTGAAGCCTCCATTGATGGAGAAGTTAAGCGCTGAGCTTGCTTAAGAAACATCACCACCATTATCAACAATCTACAATCAACCAATCACCTCCATAAACCACTAGGATCATCACTAAAACCTCTGGATTTTGAATTCTGACTAGGACTGGAAACGATTAATACTGGATGTGAACTAAAACAACTTTATCTTTTGATTAAACTAGCTCTTCAAATCACTAACAACTTTCTGTTATTTAGTTAAGAATAACAAAATCAATGGCGTATTGAGTATGAACAGTAAGTGCTAATAAGAACTTGAAGAATTGAGATGAAATGTGAGGTTTTATTAATGAAGTAAAGTTGTTACAAGTAGTTGTTAAATGTCTAACAACTAACTAATATGTGTATGTCAAGCACACATTAGTAGTTAACTAGGGAAAATGAAATACAAGTGAGAGGATTAAGCTACTGCGTGAATTTCACACACTAATCTACATAAACAAATGAGCCTAATGAGGGGGTATTTATATGCTCAGAAGAGAGTTGATGACGTGCTTGATCAAATTATAAAGCTCCACGTGGCAGAATTATGTTATACTTGTTCATCTATGTTCTAGCCAGATTAGGAGAAAATGTATTTGTCGATTTGAGTGTAATTAAAGATTTAGGTTGAGTTCGTCTCCTTATAATGATCATTTTTGTAGTTGGAAGTTTTTCATGAAAGTATCTCCTTCGTCTTCAAAATATGGGCTCGTTAGCCTTGACACATGGCAGAATGAGAGTGGAGAATAATATTTCACAGGGATTGCAGAGGTGGGCGACCCAAGTGGAATGGAATGGGTGCTTTTGATTGGCCAACATTGCTTAGTAGAGAATACTATATGGATTCCAATGGCAGAGTCTCTCACCTCATTAAATGAGGTAAGCTAGTGATCCGTGTGACTCAAATCCTTTCTTCCCATTGGTCCTCAACTCTTCACACGGATTAAGCCCCAAAATAACTTTGAAAATGGCAGAATAAGTCCCTGGACTTTGGTAGTTTGTTGTATAAGCATGAGAACTTTGTAGAAATGGAAACTTCAACCCTTCAATTTCTGAGATCAACTAATAAAGCCCTTGAAGTTTGAAGACTTTTCATCATTGGTTCTTCTTTTGTCTTTGTCCTTCATGATTAAGCCTTGAAATCCGTGTTTGTGTGAAAACATATCATTTTACCTACACAATCACAAACAACAAAGAATACCACGTAATTTCATTTTAACACATTAAAACTTGGTAATTTCTTTGTGTTTTAGGAGTTTAGTAGATTATAATAGATATGAGAATTTACTCATATCATCATTACACGATTCGGTATCCCTAAACCTTAATCTTTTATTTTATTTTATTTTTATCATGACCATTTGAATTAGATCTATGAACACATGTATAATCACGATTAACAAGACTAAACCGGGTTTTATTTGGGTGTCACGGAAACCGAGAGTCCTAAGACTCTCGGTGAGGTTTTGTTTTGGCCAGTCGCACCCTAAAAAGGGGCGGTGGTTGTCCCCTTTTGTCGGCCGTAACCCCAAACCACCCAACATGGGGTGTTTGGTTCGAACGGTGGCAAACCGAGAGCCATGGGCTCTCGGTGGGACTTTGAGGGAAGCAGTGGCAACCGGCTTAAGCCGGTGGCTGCTGGGTACAGGCGGCGGCAACCACAACCTTGCGGCTGTGGTGGTGTGTTGTGGTTCGGGGCACGCCGAGACGTGGGTGTCTCGGTATGGCTCGGTTCGGGCTCGGGTACACGAGAAAAACGTACATGGGTGTGCTTGGTTTAGAGTTTTGCTAATTAAATTTCTAGACTTATGTTAATTTAATTATTTATTATGTCATGGCCATTTAATTAAATTAACTTAGGTTATATTAATTATGTTATATAATTTAACATGGTACATTTATAATAATTTTTTTAAATAATTATTCATGATACATTATATGACACAAGTTGGTTTAATTAAATAAAATATACCTTATAATAATTATACATATAATTATTCATGATAAATTACACGTTATATGTATTTAATAAATAAGTTAGTATAAGTATTTAATTACATGTTAACCACGATTTAATTAAATTAATATCATACTTTAGTTTAATTATAGAATATCAAGTTATGGTAAAGCATTATTAATATAAGTCAAGTTATATTATTGATTGATACTTATTAATAAACCATGTATTATAATATTAATTAATAATTATCATGTTAATCTAAAGTATTTATAAATTAATGAACTTTACTATATTATGACATTAAATTAATCATGACTTATATATATAACTATTAAGCTTTAGCTTATATCACCATCTTATTAATCAAGCTTATTACTATTTATGGAAACATACTAATTATGGAAACATGTTATTCATGGAAACATGCTATTTATGGAAACATGTTATTTATGGAAACATACTATTTATAGAAACATGCGATTTATGAAAATATACTATTTATGAAAACTTTCTATTTTTGGAACTTACTAATTATGGAAACCTTCGATTTTTGAAAACGTACTATTTATGGAAACTTGCTATTTTTGGAAAGTTGCTATATATGGAAACTTGCTATTTTTGGAAAGTTGTTATATAGAAACCTGCTATTTTTTAGAAAGTTACTCATTATGAAACATCAAGTATACTAACACATGAAACATGAAATAAATTAATCTAGAACATATGAAAACACTAAGAAATACATGATAACACATGAAACAGTAAAACAAGTCAAGAACATGTAAAACATGTCAAGAACAAGTGAAACAAGTCAAGAACAAGTAAAACCAGGAAAGTACAAGTAAACTAATACTCAGCAAGTTATACATGAACATACGACTTATTCACGTCCTTTATTATGTAGCACTCTTGAAGTCGGAGTAGATTTCTTTGCACCTTTCATCTTCTTCGTTACTTGACATAAGGTACGGATATTCCGTCCTTCAGTAAGGACATTCCTTTTCTATGTATGATTAGGATTTCCTGTTTGTTGCCATCTGTTTTCCCCAGTAGTTTACATGTCATGAACTTATCAATAATTACCATGCTATGATTTTAAATTGACTAAGCTATATGCACGCATGCCATGTTTCACCTAGTTATAGAGGTACCATAACCATAACACTTGAGGCACCGGTGTTATGACTCTTTCAAGACGAGAGTGATTGCTCGTGGCGTCTCTTCACGTTTTGGCCAGTATTATTAGTATTATCATGTGGGGCGAATGGGTGCATCCTAGTACATGTTTATCTGATTTACACGGTAACTGTGGTGTGTGATCTACATCTGTTACATGGAGCTGATCCCTCCACTCAGACTAATATAATTAGAGGCAACCCCTCTAATTGATGACGAGGTCACCCCTCTATGTATTCATGCACATTGATACCTTACATGACCTATATGGGCTCTTGGCATTTAAAACACGTTTTCATGATAAAACATAAGGCTTTTCAGATATAAACTAGTTATAAAACATGATTCCAGGTTTTCTCGGACTTACATTATTTCGCTGCACTTTCATGCTTTACTTATGTTTCAGTTATTCATATTATGTCATATATCTGTTTACTGAGCTTATTGCTCAGCCGTATTTTCTTTTCATGTTCCTATACGACAGGTACTAAAGGACAGAGATAAGCAATCAAGAGTACGCGCATAGGATGGAGGCTTCCATTTACTTCATTTCCTTTATGCATTTATATACTTCTACTTTGCTTAGACATTGTTTAGTCCTTTCTTTACATTCTTTACTTATGCATGTGTGAGCTTATGTTTTGGAACCGATGTTTGATTCCGGTTTTCTTTATGGTCATGTATGTTTTAAGACATTTACCTTGCATGCTTTGATGACACGCCATAATTATCATGTAACGGTCCACTTGTTAAAGTGGGGTGTTACATGTATGTACCCCGCTACTACTAAAAGTATTTGCTATCACCAATGGTACTTGGTATACTACTAATGGTACTTGGTATAAATGAAAATAATTCCTAATAATCCTCCCTAAACATAAATGATCACTTGGTATCTTCTTGTTTCTCTGTCTTGAATGTATATGTCTTCATGTCTTTAGATTTAGCTTATACAACTCATTGTTTCTACGGGTAAAATATAACATCCTATAGATATTGCTAATGTGATATCAATTAATGTGTATTTCCAATTTGGTAAACAAATAAAGAGGTAAATCACTAAGAATTTTTTGCATTATGATATAGTATATGACTTATTTGTGGAATATATGGGTTCTTAGTATCTCAATTGTCACTTCAACGCATGCCTATATGTTGTAAACAATATGTTTATATTAAGTCTGGGTTCTAAAAGTAATCATATGAATATATTATGAAGAAGAACATTTCAAATATAACAAAGATGCCCTAAATCATCAATGAGCCTTAGAAACCCTAGAAACCCTTGTAAACTAATATTTCAAGAAATATAATTACACAATATCTATATATAAATGTCAAATACAAGTGTACAAGTTATAATCTATCATATAGAAGAGATATTTGATTACAAAATACTAAATATAAGTAATCTAAAGCTAATTACAAGTATAAGACCTAATAACCTAGATTAGCACCTAAAATTCATTTCACATTGAATTAGAGTCTAATCTTTTGTAACTAATTATAAAGCTCAATAAGTATCATATTAAGATAAAACATTTATCTCAAGATAAGTTACAAATTACTAAAGCACAATGTACAAGTTATTGAAGCATAGAACTATAAGCTAACCTAATTGCACCTAGGTTATGATTACCATATACAAAACCTTAAACTAATTGCGTAGAATCATTAGAAGTCATAAAAATACCATATAAGACCTAGAATAAGTTTATATGATTATATAAACACTAATTACCCAAAGTACAAAGTCATTAGGCTTTAATTACCCAAAAACCCCTATATTAACCATTTTACTTATAATCAATCCTAGTGTTTTAGGACAAGTCTACCAACACCCATATCATTACATTTAGGTTATTAACTTATCTTAGAGAAATTTATAAGTACCCTAAAGCACAAGGTAGAACATTTCAATGCATGACTTGTTAATTAGGTCAAAATAGGTATTTTCACTCTTTAGACATATTTACTTAGAATAACCTATCAAAACTAGTGTGGGAACTCTTTGGATACTTAAAACAAAATGTAAAAGAGCTAAATTAAGTTTACATCAGTAGCTAAGTGAAGGTAATTACTTTAACAAAGATTTAACCATAGATCATTAGAAACCCTAACCCGCCTAGGTTTTCTTTCCAATTTCACTTTAAACCATTATTAGACTTCAAACCAAGGACCCAAACCTTCTAAATACAATGTTTGAACTCTATTTACACCATAATACACCACAAATTACATTCCTAAGTCCTTAATTATCAATATTACAAAGTTACAAGCCCTAGAAAATCAACCTAGCTAAGTTTTCCCCCAAAACCATGTTTAAACACTTTCCCTCCCATTTTAAAACCTAATATCAGATCAAATAGATATTTTGAGATATTTTATATTTGGTGCATCACCTACTTGAAGGCTACACGTCCTCATTCATATCTAAACCATGTCGTGACCTAATATGAACCACAAGACAAAAGATATTTTTCTCCTAGCTTCCATGACTCATTCCTAGACTTCCATAGACTCCCATGGAATCCCTTAGTCACTTATATACAGAGATTACAAGTACATAGCCTTAACTTGGAGCCTAAGTGTTGAAAATGGCTATAAAAGGGACAAATTACCCTATTTGGAAACTTTTACCCCATTTTCTCTATACCTACATACCCATTCTAATTTTCACTTATACAAAGGTTCTAAGATGCTTCAAAGACCAAAAAAATGTAGGTCCACGAAATCCTTGGATTGTCTATGTGTTAGAATGATCTAAAGAGGGAGGAAGAGATGAAGAACGAGAACTACTAGTGATCGCGATACCAACGGATGCCCAAAAGTTTATATTTTATTATCGATTGTCTCGATATTTAATATTTTCGACGTTTTCGATTTAATTACGTTTTAAGCCGTGTCGAAGCTATAGTATTTTATTTGTGAAGCGCTTTAACTTTTGAAAAGTAAAAAAAAAACCTAATTTTCATCTATGGCGGCAGGAAAAAGAATTATTCCCTTGTGATTCGATTTTTTTAATCCTTCAATCTAAATAACATATAAAAATAATGTTTTCTCGTTTAATCCTGGATTAATCTTGAGTTAGCATAGTTTTTATTTGCTTGCCATTTTGTAGGGTTTCTTTAATCGGTCTTCTTTTTCATTTTTTTCCTGTGCGCTTTGTGTGAAGGCGGTGGTTACGTTTTCTAGGTTCCTTCGTGTGTCTCTGATCGTATTGATATACAGTTGCTGTGTGTGTCATGTGTTACCTTGCACGGTTGTCTTGTTCGTTTTCCATTGTAATTGCATATTAGGGTTTGGTTTGTTCTTGTGTTTTAGGGTTTCGTTATTGCTGACTGGAACCTAATGAATATTCGAGGACGGATGTGGATGCAAAGGCTGTGTTACTTAATAAGGTGCAGCCTTGTACGATTGATGTGATTGGTAAGGTTTTTGGGATACCACTGCAAACGGTGGCTGAAGTTTGTGAGCTCAAGCACAATTTAAAGTTGGAGAAATTTGATATCTGTTCGTTGGTTACCAGTGAACGATTGAAGGAGATCTATATTCAATTGTGTGCATATGAAGCTGAGATGAGGATCAAGGGGGGTGGTTCGAATGGTGCAAGTGATGATTATGTACAGTCGATTGAGGATATTACCACTGAATTTTATAATAAAATGGATACACTTGCTTCTATTTGTAATACTAGTGCAACTAAAACGGAGCAGTCTGTCACACCCCACCATGACGGAATATGGGACGCGACGCATGGATATCACCATGGCGGAATAGAGAGAACTATATGAATTAGAAATGTCATAAAAGGTGACACAAATGTCATGACAATATCTCATCAATGCAGGAGTCTAGGTAAGTAGGTAACAGTCCTACCTCTTACCCAAGACAAACAAATAACACAAACAAATCAACATATAGGTTCATAGTATCACTTATTGAACCAAACATAAAAATAAACTAAGAAGGAACGGCGATCTCCTTCTAAAGGCATTCCTACACGACTCCAATCCTAGCCACATATATTCTCACGCTTAACCACTTTATCACCTGAAAGAGACACTAAAACACGTCAACATAATGTTGGTGAGAGTCATAGGTTTAGACTCCAACTGAAAATAGATTATAATAAGCTGTGAACAACCATAAACAACTAAACATATGGACAATGTGCTACAAGTATGCATTAACAACTAACATTCAAGATTCATCATTCCAAACCAAATCCAAGGCTCCAAGCCTTACCAATCACCATGGTACCATAGGCGCCCATACACCTATGTACCAATCCCAAGGCCCCGCCTTGTCATTATCCATTGGTCCCATAGACGCTCACACATCTATGTACCTCCCCAAGGCCCCGTCTTATCAACATCCACTTGGTACCAAGTCAAACCACAATAATTGAGACGGTACGTGTCCCCCCATCCAAATCGCCTTATCAACATTCCCTTGGTACCAAGTCAAACCACAATAATTGAGACGGTACGTGTCCCCTGATCCAAATCATAAACACAATCAAGAATCACATAGCAGTTAATCACATAAATGCACACACAAGTCCATCACAAACCATAAAAACATTCATAGCATTAGTTACAAAACCATACAGTGTCTCTTCCATCCCATCTGGAATGAAAATCATTAAAAGATATGGGACTATGAAACTCACCTGATTGAGCTTCTCCAAAAATCCGCTCACTAGCAAAAAGCTAACAAACAAAAGCACACAATCAAAACATGAACCAAACACTAAAACGGCTTATCAACCTATGATGGTCATCTAACATTCTCCCATATATATATACCTCATTTATATGCTCTAAGCATCTCATTACACTTCCCTAACAAGTCCTTAACTTGGTTAAGTTTGATACCTATCCCGTTCATATTTTACACAAAACAGTCCTAACTTTTAGGTCTTCAAACTATAAGTCAAACGCCCACCTAAACATACCCATGATCTCTGTGAAGGAAACCCTATGTCCTTACATATGTTAGCTAACTCCTCACGTTTTACCCAACCTTAAAGCTACTGTTAAGGCCCCGATATATATATATATATATATATATATATATATATATATATATATATATATATATATATATATATATATATATATATATATATATATATATATATATATATATATATATATATATATATATATATATATATATATATATATATATATATATATATATATATATATATATATATATATATATATATATATATTTCTGCCTATCCGCATTTTACCGATTTTGAACATACAAAAAGTTTGTTATGATTAGGGGGTCTTACCCTAACCCATTTGCTTAGCCACCCTTCAGGTCTCTTATTTAATATATAAACCAACTACCATGCTCATTAGAGGGCTCAATTGTACTCCTAAGTACCTCAATCACCTTAAAACATTAAATTAAACCCGACTGATTTCAAAACTGTTTTGACCTCCGACTGTTGTAACCTGTTTTTGACCTACCTCCCTACCTCCAATTTAGTTCTCGTTTTTTTCATTTGAAAGCACTTCAATCACCTATTCAGGGATACTTGGATCGCAAAATAAAAGTTTGTAGAACTCTAGATATGATCAAAACAAGTGACTCAAAAATCTGTCCAGTTTTTAAAAACGAATTTAAACATGATTAAACCCTAATTAACATCACTAATAATCACCAATCATTATCCTAATCATATTAATTGTTATAAAACCCCTAATTACAGATCTATTAAGAACTCTAATCCATCATATAAATTGATTACATAAAACTTGAAGCCTTAATGCTATAAAACAAGAAAACTATAAGAATTAAATCAAGATTTTTACCTCAAATCTTCAAGAAAATTATTTTTGATGAATCCCTAAATTAGGGCTTGTAAAAATTCGGCCAAAAGGGGAGAAAATTAATGAAAAACTGATTTTTGTGATATAAACATGGTATTTATATGTTTTATTAAAAAGGCTTTTCCAAATTGGGCTCAAGTTGGGTCTTTTGGCCCATTATCCTTTCTTCTTCTTTTCTAGTCGGTTTAAAACCCGATTCATATATTTTTTTTTATTTTTTTTTTATTTTTAAGACTTATTAGTATATTATTAATAATACCTTAAGTTACCTTAATTTATTTCAGCTCCTAAAACCTCAAAACCGTAAAACTAATCAATTTACGCGTATACCGTAAAAAAACGTAAAATATACAGTTTTTAAAAAACTCTTGAATTTTGAAATAAACTTTTAAACTAAGTCCTAAATGACTTAAAACCATCCCGAAAAATACTCCCATGACTAAACACCTTACCCGAGACCTCTAAATGCTAAACCCCAAATCGTAAAAAAAAACGATTTACTATAATACTTATACGTATACGTAAACACCAAAATAACACCATTTCATTTCACAGTCACTAATTGTGAGCTCATGAACATGAAATAACCGTTCCTCGATTTACTTATGAGTACTTTATACCCATAAACGATATGCACACCAACCTCGTTCACGCAAAATAACATGTAAACATGCAAATCACATAGTCACACATAAATTAACTTTAAAATAAGACCAAGTGACGAACCTCAAAACCACGGTTGTCACATCACTCCCTCCTAATAGTAATCTCGTCCCGAGATTTACTTCTTAGGATCATCATTATCAATTAGCTGAGGATACTCGCTCCTCATAAATCCTTCCCGTTCCCACGTGAACTCTAGTCCATGTTCCAAATTCCATCTACCCATAACTACGGTATATTACCCTTTTTATCCAACTTCCTAGCTTCACGACCCAAAATCTCTATCGGCTCTTTGATAAAACGAAGACTCGTATCCATACTAATATCATCTAACGGTACTTTCAAGTCAGTTCTTGCTAAGCATTTCCTCAAGTTTGATACATGAAATACGTCATGCCCACTACTCAATTCCTCCGGTAATCTCAACCTATACACCACTAGCCCAATCCTTTCAAGGATTTCAAATGGACCCACAAATCTAGGTGCTAACTTCCCTTTTCTTTCCAAACCGCATCACCCCTTTCCATGGTGAAACCTTTAGCATAACTTTATCTCAAATATCAACAACTTACGCCTCTTGTCCGCATAGCTCTCTTGTCGGTTCTTTGCTATTTTCAACCTCTACTTAGTCACTGCCACCACCTCCATAGTTTTCCGATCCACCTCCGGTCCAATACGTTGGCCGCTTCTAACTTCATCCCATTGTAACGGTGATCCACCTCATCTCCTATGAATTAACTCCATCAGTTTCTACTACAATTCCTATCACCATACCTAACGGCTTCTATCCTCTACGGATTTTCCATCATTCGTAAGTTCTCCCAACCTTAAACACATCCAATGGTATATGCAGGATTGCATAACCAAACGCTTCCCATAATATTCACAAGAAACATGTCATAACCACCACCTCATCCTTGCTTTCCCATGCTCGGCACCAAGTAACTAACCATCCTTCATACTAACATGTGTTACACCTTTTCTCTAGGTGGACGTTCCATTGTTCGTGACTACTAACCTCTTGCTCTAACGGTTTCTCTTCAATATCACCCCACTATCTTCACAACCTCTTGCTCCCTCGAATCATTCTTCCTCCATACTACTTTTCGCTTGTCTCTCCACAATCTTAATTTCCATACCATCTTATATCCCGTCTTCAGCCTATAATTTAGGTGTTTCCTCCTTTATTCCTTACATCCTCATCAATGGGGAATATGCCTCTCTCACCGGTGACTCTCTCTTTGTAGGAGAATTATTCCTAATATAATGCGTTCTCTAACTATCTCCAAATCTCACGCCAATGCTATAGGCGTCTTTCTCAATTACCCCTATAGTATGCTCATACCAAAAATTAGTCTATCAACGGTATAACGCTTGCTTCGCATCGTTTCTTCCCTTTCCATAATCCTTCATAAGGCGTTCCATACATATTAGGCAAAATTTTACGCAAAACCCTCTATTCCATCACATCCGTATGCAATCCTTCCAACTTCTCAACTACGTGACTTCTCATTCCTCTTGAAATTTGAGATGAATTAGTCAGTCTATCGACTATCACCCAACTCTCGTCGTACTTATTCCTCCACCCCATTATGTATCCCTTCACCAACTTCGTCCTTACATCGCCCTTTCTAAGCTACTCCTATCTATGTAGGAAGTATAGTCTACGTCCCTTTTCCCCATATGATTGTCCAAGCCACGCAACATACATGTTGACGTGTTCTCTGCTTTAGAAAACTCAACTCGTGCAACCTACATCCTTCATCCAAACCACCCTAATACGTCATCCATATAGTTCAAGTTCGTCTCAGCTTCACTTCATTCTTCTTATTCCATGTCTCATCAACCATGCTTGTCTTTCCTAGATGGTACTTGGCCTTGCAATTTTCTTTCATCACTTAACTCCACCCATCACCTTTTCCAAATGTTCAATCAAGATGATTAAATATGTGTTGGAGACGTTCATGATTTGTATAGATCATTCTCTACGTCTCGTAGCCCAAATGCCTCTAGCATTCTAGGCAGATATAACAATCCAACTCCGCTAACTAAGTCTATCTATTTCTTCCAAATCTTTAGTTCCCACAACGTATAAACAACCGCATTTCTTTGTCGTTCTCGTATACATCCAAATCCTTGCTCCACGTATCGTCATGCTTCGCGAATTCATCCAGTCCTTCCGATAATTCCAAGATCTGCTCATTATCCAATCCACCTCTTTAGCCTCCAAAACGCTTCCTCACCCTTCTTCACTTTGCCCCTTGCTGGTTCCACGATATACCATCATCTCTAACTACTCGTCCTGGCCAACTTAATCCTAAAACTCACACTTGAAAATCTCACGTATAATTCCCTTTCCTAACAACTCTAAAACCAACTCATAATTCGCCTCACTCTCATTCTTAGATTTGAGTAGATCAAGATGCCGTCGATGCTCCCGATGACACTCGTTTATATATTGTCATGCACCCCCGGTTCATTGACTCTATGAAAACTGCTAGCGCCTCGGCGAAACCAAAATCATAACCGTAAACCCAAAGCGTTCATACAACATCCTTAACAGTTTCAACTACGTCCTCCTTGCACCCTCTCTTAGAAGCAATACGAATAAATTTCTACCTCGTTCTACTCGCGAAAATCTACACGTATTCTAAAAGACCAATACTTCCTCTTATCAGACCACTCAACCGCTTTTCACAGCCAATCTACTACTAAGAAACTCAAATTTTACCTTGCATCCGTTGGAATTTCTAACAACTCTTGCTCTTAAAATCATTCCATCAATAATTTCCTTGGAAAGGCACTAACTACAACTCCTCTCACTTCTCCTACTTGCTCTATTTATGGTTCTACCTCACAGTAATAGGCAAACCTACTAAATCTCAGGAGATTTTTGGAAAACTTACATGCCTTACGAACAGTCATAAATACCTTTGAGGTGTTATATCCCCTTCCAACACTCTCTATGGCGCGTAACTTGCTCCAATATCCATACATTATACAAATCTCTATTCATCTCCCTTGGCACTCCTAAGAGACCTCATGACCACATTAGTTTGTCTACGAACTTTTAACTCTTTCATCCCCACTAAGGGCATTCCGACCATTCTGTCAGGGCCACATACTTAATCGTGTAGGCGCGACCAAGTCTCTCATATGTCTACCTCAACGCTCCCAATCAATACGAAGCCAAAACTACATCCTGAATCCACTAGATACGATCAACGAATCAAACCCACAAATAACTAACGACATTTCACGTGCACGAGTTAAAACAGACCAAAACCACGAAAACTCAAAAGGAAAACTCAAACATGTACCAATTCAAATGACTCATGACAACGAAAAATGATCCAAGAAACACTTAATGGCAACCAAAACATCTTATACCCCGCGACATATTATTTAAACCGTGCACAAGATCGACTTTTCCAAAAGAATATTTTATTTTCTTTCCTCACCACATCTATGTGACTCAAACAATCAACAAACAACCTTCTAGACGATCTAAAAACTCAACTCAAAGACTAGGTATCCCGTGCATCCCAAATCATAAAAAAAACTACTATTCAAAACTCAACCTTGAACCCGTCACTTGTACCAAAATTTCGATCAAGCTACTTACACCCCATGACTATACATACCAAATATTTGAAAAGTACATTCCGAGTACAAAATTTTAGGCTTTTGAATCACCCAAAAAACTTTAAAAACGAACAAGTTATGACCAAAACAGTTTTATACTAGTTGTTTTTTATAAAAAAACTAAAGAATCCTCTTAGTAATGAACGTAATCCTTTTTAAATGAAAAGAAATAAATGTATGTGAAGTTTTCATGAACTTTGTTTAGTCTTGCATAAATAATTATAAATGACGTATATTGATTAAGCTCACTTATATAAACTATTTAAGTAGAAAGAAATTTTATTTCACTTTATTTTAAAGAAAGTCTTTTAGAATTTGAAATAAATAAGTGTTGATTAAAAAAAATCTTATGTTACATCTTATTTCAAATACGACTCCAACACCTTACCCTTATTTTACCGAATACAACCAACTATCTAACTCTATAGTAGATTTCCAAGTCCCTTTTTTTCAATATATACCGACCAAAAGAAATGTAAGACCCAACACAAAAGATTTCATTATCTCAAAAGAAATCCCAAGTTATTTCAATAGACTTAAAACCAAGAACACCATTTTAAAACGTACACGTGAAATACGAAACTCAAAGAATACGCTACAACGGAGGTTGAGTATCTAAAAAGAAGCGAGCTAGCCACCCTCCTAAGGATACAATCGATAATTATAGGGGATCATACATATATAGGCATATCGGGATACATATACTTAAATCCGTCTAACATCTACTATACAAGCATGTACTAACCCTCTTTCATGCAATCATACTTAGGAATCTATTGAAGTTGTGGTACTTGTATAACTATGTTGGCCACCATACTTATACAATTACCCTTTCCCCAATGCACTCCCTCCTATGATGACACTTATAAGAATTAATACAACACATAACACATATATCCATCTACTCACATAATCTCATAACCACATAACTAAAAAAAGTCCAAAACTCTATCCATTAAAATAACATAGTCAAACTCTTGAAATACATAAATCCATAGTCTAGCTAAAACAGCATAAACTAAATCCAAAACGAAAACATAATCAGTTATAAGTCATTAATAAGTGTGTAAACACTTATCCTTTTGCCACTAAAATCAAGGGAAAACAAGACCTAATCATGTGTTATATATCATAAAAGTCGGAATTACGCGTGGTTTTGTGTTTTTGTGTTAAAATAGGTACTAATGATCAAAAGAAGAGAGAACACGGGATTTCACGGTCAAATGTTGAAGAAAAGACCAAAAAGAAACAAAGACAAAGTCAAAAGTCCATAAGTGTGCCGAAGTTCACGAAACCGGCTAAACCGACACGGTTTTAAAGAAATGATCAAAGAAGCCGAATTCAAGTTCGAGTTTTAACGGATTTAACTTTTTGAAGATATCATGGGCCTTGCGGGTCTCACATTGCTTATTGGGCCTACAAGCCCATTTGGATAATTGAATTATACGCTGACGGATCAAGGCCCATCAAAAGCCCACTTGGCTCAATAAAGAAAACGGATATGTTTTACAAAATGAAACGGATGGGCTAAAACCCATTTTGATGAAATAAATTATGGACGCTTTCTTTTTGCTAAGTATTTCAACATTTCATTCTTTGACCGGTCAAAAACAACCCCCTCCCACACGTGACCACCAATACACGTTTTAAAATTATCACATTTTCCCAATCCCATTTACCCCAACCGACCTTCCCATGCACCCACACACACACAATTATAACCCCCTCCCCTTTTACACATTTTTGTTTTTATTAAAATATTAACCGACCAGTCAAAACAAACGCACCCCACCCCTTCACTTTACGTTTTATTTATCCCAATTTATTTTTTTCACCCACCACTTTCTCTTTCCCAAATAATACGCAGCCCCTTTTTCCTCCATTTTTACCCCATGTCCAAAAAACCCTAAGTCAAATCGACCAAAAATTACCAAAGAAAAAATTGGGGCTTTTACCCTTAATTGATAATTCACACCAAAAGGAAATAAATCCCCAAGAAAAACGGGCAAAACACCCACAATGGTGGTCCTCCTCTCCTACGTGGCACCTTACCTTGTTTTCATTGGATCAAAAAAACCATGCTGGCAATCCGGACTCACAGATCATCCTCAGCCGTAGATTAAAGAAGAAAAGAGAGAGAAGAAAGAGAACGGCCAAGATTCTACAACTTGGGCACCAAGGAATAGGGTTTGCCTATATATCCCTCACACATCTTGTATTGGGGGGAGTCGATTTTTCATTTTTTCAGTTTTTTTAATTAAATTAGGAGTAGGGTTTAGATTAGATTTAATTTTTAGTAAAATTAGTGTTAGGTTTCTTGTAATTTTAATTTTCAGGTATTGTAATGATTTATTTGAATTAATGAAAAGTATTTTTTATTTGATCTCTTCTTGTTTTTAAATTCTGTCGAAATTTATTTTTTTAATGATTAATCTGCCTTGTTTCTATCTACTGTTTATGAGTTAATAATATTATTCGATATATAAAAAAAATAAAAATAAATAAATAAATAAATAAAAAATAAAAAAAAATAAAAAAAAATAATAATATATCTGTTCGAGAGTTTATTATGGGTTCGAAGCTTGATGTTTGGATTCTCGGTTCGAGATGTTGATGGTTTAAGGTGGTGTTTGGTTTCGATATCAAAGGGGGCTCAGCGCTTCACCCTTCGACCCAACGGATTCGACAACAGGTTTGATTCCTTTTTTTTATATATTAGATTAATGTTTAAAACTGCTTATTTGATTTTGTTTATGTTCTTGTTTTAATCTGCTTAGTTTGAGGTATTTCGGATCTGCTTAGTTGTTTATTTGTTTAGTTTTTGAAGTCTGAGTTTGTTTTTGTTTTAGTTAATTAGAGTATCTGTTATTTCTGTTTTTGGCTAGCTATAATATTTTTGGTTTTCGGTTAATTCGGTTTGGATCTGCACTTGATTTATTTGTTTAGAATTAGTTAGTTTATAGAGTTTGAATCTGCTTATTTGATTATTGGTTGCTTATGCTTTAAGTTCTTTTAGCTTATAATTTAGTTTGCTTTTCAGTTTTGGAAAATTAGCTTGTCAGTCTTATTCGATTCAGCTTATTATTTGTACCTGCTTATTCGTATTTTATTTTAGCTTATATGTTTAAACTGTTTACTTGCTTTAAGCGTTTTTAACTGCCTATTGTCTAGTTGTTTATGCCTATTTGGTTCATTTGCTCGTTTAGATTTAGCTTAATCGCCTATTAGCTTATTATCTGTTTCGTAGCTTAGTTGGTATCTTATTTAGCTTATTTGCCTAAATCTGTTTCAGCTTATTATTTGCTTATGTTCATAGCTTTTCGTATGATTATTGTTTGTCCTGCTTAGTTTCATAAGATTTTTGTGCTTCCAGCTTATTTGCTTTTTTTTCGTTTCTGTTTCTGCATTAAAGCTCAGACATTTGGTCTGGGTATCAAAAGTTAAAGTTCCATAAAAAAAAAAGAACAAAAAAAAAAAAAAATATACAAGTAAAATTAAATAGCAAAATTGGGTCTGTGCAAGGGTCGAACCCCAGACCTCTCGCTTGGCAGCCCAACAACCCAACCACTTGTGCTAGCTTTATTTTTATGTTTACTTTACTTCTATTTAATGAATATAGTACTTTTCTATTTGGCAGTTTTATTAAATAGGTTTATTTAAATGTTTTAAGTTTATTTAAATTTTAATTAAAAAGTTTTTAAATAGAATTTTCTTTTAATCAGTTTTTATAAAAATACAAAAAGATAAAAAAAAATAATATATTTTATTTGTTTTGTTAAGTCGAAATAGTTTTTTTATTTATTTAAAAGTTTTTATTTTACGTAAAAGTCCTTAGAATAGTTTGTAATTATATTTTATTTTAAAATATATTTGTCATTTTAAGTTTTATTAAAAGTCAAATTTAGTTTTTTTAAAATTAGTTTATATAGATTAGTGTCATTTAAATTAGTTTAATTTTTAAATTAGATTAAAACAGTTTTATTTAAAAAGTTTTTATTAGTTTAATTTTTACGTTAGATTAAAAAAGATTTTATATTAAATAGCTTTTAGTTTAAAAATATCCTAAAAATTACGTTTTACCAAGAACAAATAAGTCGATACGTTAAATTGAAAATCAATTCGAGTGAGTCGAGGAACGATAAAAGTAATATAAAAAGGGTAACAAAATCTCTTTTTCAAAATGGCGCCGTTGCCGCTTCGCTCGTACGATTGACGATTTTTCGTGAAGACGTTTGGATTTTGGGATCCGTTCGATTTTGAACGTTACGTTTCTTGCACCAAAAATCAAAAATACAAAAAAATCAAAAACTTTAAAATACAAAAAAAAATAAAAAATTAAAAAACCACAAAGCAATTTCTTTCCTAAGAATTGCACCAAAAAAAAAATTAAAAAATCCAAAAGTAATACGTTTTCCTAAACGTATTACACCAAAAAAATATTACGTATTATTGTTATTTTTCTTATTCGATTTCTTTCGATTTTTCTTGTATATATATATTTTTCTAAAAAATACAAAAATATTCTTCTTTATCCTCTATTGTGTTTAATTCTTTTTCTCAACCCCTCTTATTTATAATTCTTCATGGATTTGTCTTGCGTTCGGTGTGGGAGACCATGGCTTGGTTTTCCAATATGTCCATGGTGTACTTGTGCGAAGTGTGGTTCCGATATCGACAATACACAATTTGGATTTTGTCCATTGTGCAATTCTAGAAATTCGTACTTCTCCTCTTACACAAATTTCTCCCCTCCTCCCGTCTATGACAATCCCTATCTGCAACATGCACCGGGTTTTTCTCAATACCCGTGTTGCAATCATTGTGGGGGCCCTCACGATACTTCTTATTGTCAACCGATGAATTATGAGCCACATCCGTGCTATAATTCCGGTTTTCAAAATTTTGAACCCCCACAAAACTCCGTCATTCATCAACCTTCTTTTACGGAACAAAGCACTAGTTTGGATGAAATTTTAGAACGCTTAAAACAACTCGAAATTAGCTTGCAAAAGAGCAAGTATCTACTCTTAGTGTTTCTACTCCTCCTCTTGTGCGTTCTTACTATGATGATGACGATGAGACTACTATTTCTTGGAGTGATCTTTGTGCTCAATGTCCTAGTGCAATTGTAATCCCTTCTCTCAATATCCCAAATGCATCTAAGGATCTTGATACATCGAGTGAGATTAGCGATTTTGGGCTCGACAAACTCTTTGATGAAGTTTATGATGTGCCGACTTTTGCTGAGCTTACGGACACGGTCGTTCCGCAAGTCCATGATCACATACTCACAAATCCAAATGCGATAATTGATTCTTCCAATAAGAGTTCAATATGTGGTGAGTATGATGATTTCATCTTCGAGCCCGAGATTAAGGAAATTATCGACCGAGAGCTAGCTCTTTTACCTCCACTTCCACCTACAAGTGAGGTCGATTTTTCCAAAATCGAGGCCGAACTTGATGAGATGGAACGTCTTATTAATAATGACGAACCAACTCACATGACCACGCATCCAATTCTCGAGGAGTTACCTAATAAACACTCCTCTAATGAGAATTACGTTTACCACATTCGTGAGGATTTAACTTATCAACAAATCCCACAAATGAATGATGGTTTCGTACTTGATCGTGATCTCTTCGAGAGAATTTCTAAAATCCTCAATGAGGGGAACGACAAACCTTTGTTTGACGAGCCTATCTATGATGAAGAAATCGAAGAGATTCACAATTATGAGGATGATTACTTTGAACCGGGAGGTGACATTGACCATTCTTTGATTGATACCTTTACGGCCTTGCCGAATTATGACCATCCATTGTCTTTGGGGGATGACAATTTGTCTCCTTTACCCACCCCACCTCCCGTGGATCACGACCTCACATACTTCTCGTATGTTGAGCGGACTTTTCTCCCTTCTATGACTTATCCTCCCGCCTCTCATTTACCATGTTCCTCCGGGACCGAGGATAAAATCTTTGATCCCGGTATTACATTCGAGGCTTCCCCATGGACCATTTAATTCGGGGTCGAGTCAGGCTCGTGACTTGGTTAACAAAAACAAGCGCTTCTCGGGAGGCAACCCGATGATCTATGTTTTATTTTTTATCTTTTATCTATTTTCTACAATAAGTGTAGGGGGAGCCGTGTAGGTTGTTTGTTTTGTGTGTTGTGATTGTGCAGGGTTATGTGCTTTGATGATCCACTTTTGGTATTTTTGACGAGACCCGTGTTCCCGTGTTTCCCGTGTACCCGGTTCCTTCGATAAGTTTTTGCTATTGTGATTCATACTTATATTTAAATAAATGTAATCACTTTAGTTGTCTCTTCCTTAGCTCGATTTTAAACAACATACTCAATGTCCTAAGTGTAGGGGAGTTTATTCTCCCACATGCTTAAACATTGAGGACAATGTTTATATCAAGTGTAGGGGGCCTTCTATCGAATTTTAGTGGCCTTTTCCATGAATTTGACCCCATTTTACCGGAAAATTTAAAAATTTTCAACGTTTTTCAAATTTTTGATATATTTTGGCCTAGTAATATTTTTATTTATTTCCTTTTATCATCGCATCTTATATTTTTCATTTCAAGAATAAAGTTAAAAAATAAAATAAATAAATAAAATGGTTTAACAAGTTTAGATATCTTTGATATATTAGGCCCGTCGTGAATATTTTGACTCAACCCGAGTTTACTTATCCAAGTTTACTCTAGCTAGTATCCTTAACCATATGGACCTTAATTGGTTTATTAGGCTAAGCAACCACGAGTCTCATTCCTTGAGATTTTAAATTGTGGAGAACGAGAGATGATAGAGTTAACTATAAGTTCGGTATTCTTTCATTAACTTATGTGAGTTAGTTATGAACTTTTTCTCCCATCACTTGTTAATAAATTTATTTGCAATAAATAAGGTTGTACGATTTGAAAAGTTACTTAGCTTCTAGCACAAGATCGTTTAAAAGTTGCTCGGTATTAATTAGAGTTCATAGCCAAGGCATAACTTATTGAAGCGGGACGCGAATATTGGCTTATCCAAAAAGGCCCTGACAAGGCATGAGGATACCCGAGTCCAAAAAGGCCCTCACAAGGCATGAGGATTCACTTTTTGCTAAAGATCCTAAGATGATGTGAAGATCATTAATCTAAATCAATATGAAGGATCAAGACACACGACGAGAAGCAATTACTCCCCTAAAGATCATGGAGAAGTCTATCCAAAAAGACCCTAACAAGGTATGAGGATAAATAGATCCAAGTCCGAAAAGGAGGCGGATCGTTGTATATCAAAATCCTAAATAAAGAAGAGGATAAATGAAGAAGTCGTGGTCTACGTTTGAAGCATCTTTCACTCCTTATGAAGATGTATACCAAAATGAAGAGAAGACCATAATTTCAAGATCGTCTCTCAAGATTTGAAGTTTGAAGTACAAGCCAAATATCGGTCCGAGAAAGGTCTCAAATCGTGAAACGAGTTATGCCAAGATATGAACTTTTTGAGGTTTCGAGAAGCAGTTTTAAAAGATTTTGTCCTTTAGCTAACTATTGATTAAATCGTCCCACTTTGTTTTCGGCCTAAATAAATTATCGAAATAAGTCAAAAATGCATCCTCGTGATCATTCAAGACAAAAATAAAATACAAGAGATACACCATAGGAATAAGGGGGTCTAAGTGATTAACTAAACCACATGAGTAAGTGTTAGTTGTGCTAACTTGTAGTAACAATGATCTCGTTTTTAAGCTTGATGTGGGGAACGTGAAACTTGAGGGTGATTAGTATTTCATGACACCAAAGCCCTAATCTAAGTCTTAGATTTCTTTACAAATTCCTTTCATCAAATAATTTCTAAGTTAAACTTTTGTCTCCTTTTAAATTCTTATCTTTTCATCATAGTAGTATTAGTATATCTTAATAAAGGCCGAGATGGGTTAATTACGAGAAAAATGTACTTTATGCTTCAAAATAATGCATTGCATGGGGTCATTGCAATGGTCAAGTGTAGGGGATTTAATAAGTGTGTAAACACTTATCCTTTTGCCACTAAAATCAAGGGAAAACAAGACCTAATCATGTGTTATATATCATAAAAGTCGGAATTACGCGTGGTTTTGTGTTTTTATGTTAAAATAGGTACTAATGATCAAAAGAAGAGAAAACACGGGATTTCACGGTCAAATGTTGAAGAAAAGACCAAAAAGAAACAAAGACAAAGTCAAAAGTCTAAAAGTGTGCCGAAGTTCACGAAACCGGCTAAACCGACACGGTTTTAAAGAAATGATCAAAGAAGCCGAATTCAAGTTCGAGTTTTAACGGATTTAACTTTTTGAAGATATCATGGGCCTTGCGGGTATCACATTGCTTATTGGGCCTACAAGCCCATTTGGATAATTGAATTATACGCTGACGGATCAAGGCCCATCAAAAGCCCACTTGGCTAAATAAAGAAAACAGATATGTTTTACAAAATGAAACGGATGGGCTAAAGCCCATTTTGATGAAATAAATTATGGACGCTTTCTTTTTGCTAAGTATTTCAACATTTCATTCTTTGACCGGTCAAAAACAACCCCCTCCCACACGTGACCACCAATACACGTTTTAAAATTATCACATTTTCCCAATCCCATTTACCCCAACCGACCTTCCCATGCACCCACACACACACAATTATAACCCCCTCCCCATTTACACATTTTTGTTTTTATTAAAATGTTAACCGACCAGTCAAAACAAACGCACCCCACCCCTTCACTTTACGTTTTATTTATCCCAATTTATTTTTTTCACCCACCACTTTCTCTTTCCCAAATAATACGCAGCCCCTTTTTCCTCCATTTTTACCCCATATCCAAAAAACCCTAAGTCAAATCGACCAAAAATTACCAAAGAAAAAATTGGGGCTTTTACCCTTAATTGATAATTCACACCAAAAGGAAATAAATCCCAAGAAAAACGGGCAAAACACCCACAATGGTGGTCCTCCTCTCCTACGTGGCACCTTACCTTGTTTTCATTGGATCAAAAAAACCATGCTGGCAATCCGGACTCACAGATCATCCTCAGCCGTAGATTAAAGAAGAAAAGAGAGAGAAGAAAGAGAACGGCCAAGATTCTACAACTTGGGCACCAAGGAATAGGGTTTGCCTATATATCCCTCACATATCTTGTATTGGGGGGAGTCGATTTTTCATTTTTTCAGTTTTTTTAATTAAATTAGGAGTAGGGTTTAGATTAGATTTAATTTTTAGTAAAATTAGTGTTAGGTTTCTTGTAATTTTAATTTTCAGGTATTGTAATGATTTATTTGAATTAATGAAAAGTATTTTTATTTGATCTCTTCTTGTTTTTAAATTCTGTCGAAATTTATTTTTTTTAATGATTAATCTGCCTTGTTTCTATCTACTGTTTATGAGTTAATAATATTATTCGATATATAAAAAAAATAAAAAATAAATAAATAAATAAATAAATAATAAAAAAAAATAAAAAAAAATAATAATATATCTGTTCGAGAGTTTATTATGGGTTCGAAGCTTGATGTTTGGATTCTCGGTTCGAGATGTTGATGGTTTAAGGTGGTGTTTGGTTTCGATATCAAAGGGGGCTCAGCGCTTCACCCTTCGACCCAACGGATTCGACAACAGGTTTGATTCCTTTTTTTTTATATATTAGATTAATGTTTAAAACTGCTTATTTGATTTTGTTTATGTTCTTGTTTTAATCTGCTTAGTTTGAGGTATTTCGGATCTGCTTAGTTGTTTATTTGTTTAGTTTTTGAAGTCTGAGTTTGTTTTTGTTTTAGTTAATTAGTGTATCTGTTATTTCTGTTTTTGGCTAGCTATAATATTTTTGGTTTTCGGTTAATTCGGTTTGGATCTGCACTTGATTTATTTGTTTAGAATTAGTTAGTTTATAGAGTTTGAATCTGCTTATTTGATTATTGGTTGCTTATGCTTTAAGTTCTTTTAGCTTATAATTTAGTTTGCTTTTCAGTTTTGGAAAATTAGCTTGTCAGTCTTATTCGATTCAGCTTATTATTTGTACCTGCTTATTCGTATTTTATTTTAGCTTATATGTTTAAACTGTTTACTTGCTTTAAGCGTTTTTAACTGCCTATTGTCTAGTTGTTTATGCCTATTTGGTTCATTTGCTCGTTTAGATTTAGCTTAATCGCCTATTAGCTTATTATCTGTTTCGTAGCTTAGTTGGTATCTTATTTAGCTTATTTGCCTAAATCTGTTTCAGCTTATTATTTGCTTATGTTCATAGCTTTTCGTATGATTATTGTTTGTCCTGCTTAGTTTCATAAGATTTTTGTGCTTCCAGCTTATTTGCTTTTTTTTCGTTTCTGTTTCTGCATTAAAGCTCAGACATTTGGTCTGGGTATCAAAAGTTAAAGTTCCATAAAAAAAAAGAACAAAAAAAAAATATATACAAGTAAAATTAAATAGCAAAATTGGGTCTGTGCAAGGGTCGAACCCCAGACCTCTCGCTTGGCAGCCCAACAACCCAACCACTTGTGCCAGCTTTATTTTTATGTTTACTTTACTTCTATTTAATGAATATAGTACTTTTCTATTTGGCAGTTTTATTAAATAGGTTTATTTAAATGTTTTAAGTTTATTTAAATTTTAATTAAAAAGTTTTTAAATAGAATTTTCTTTTAATCAGTTTTTATAAAAATACAAAAAGATAAAAAAAAAATATATTTTATTTGTTTTGTTAAGTCGAAATAGTTTTTTTATTTATTTAAAAGTTTTTATTTTACGTAAAAGTCCTTAGAATAGTTTGTAATTATATTTTATTTTAAAATATATTTGTCATTTTAAGTTTTATTAAAAGTCAAATTTAGTTTTTTTAAAATTAGTTTATATAGATTAGTGTCATTTAAATTAGTTTAATTTTTAAATTAGATTAAAATAGTTTTTATTTAAAAAGTTTTTATTAGTTTAATTTTTACGTTAGATTAAAAAAGATTTTATATTAAATAGCTTTTAGTTTAAAAATATCCTAAAAATTACGTTTTACCAAGAACAAATAAGTCGATACGTTAAATTGAAAATCAATTCGAGTGAGTCGAGGAAAAACGATTAACAAAAAGGGTATACAAAATCTTAGTTTCAGTCATGTCGCCCATAAGAGTGGAAACAGCTTAAAATCTTTCATATCCACCTACTCCTAATAACTCGAACCACCACATGATTCTTAGGGAACATGACTTAAACATCAAAAGAAAAATACTATACCTCAGGTACATAAAATAACCCAACAAAAGATAGAAACTACCATGTACCAAATTATGTACTATAATGTACAATTTAAGCAAAATACGACAATGACTAGCGTCGATGATTATGGCTCAACCAGCATAGTCACACCCCGAAAATAAAATAACATGTGGCTAAGTATGAACTACTATGGTTCAACCCATACTAGTCAAAACTTAACAAACATCGCAAGTAAAAACCAATAACATCCAGAAAACTTTAATTAATATAAAATGAACACATACTCCTATGACGCCTATATGTAGGGACCCTTAGCTATAGACTAGGTTACTAGACTAGGCAACCTAATTCTCTATAACCATTGGCTTTGATACCATTATGTCACACCCCACCATGGCGGATATGGGACGCGACGCATGGATATCATCACAACAATAGCGTGTCCATAGAGAGAACTATATGAATTAGAAATGTCATAAAAGGTGACACAAATGTCATGACAATATCTCATCAATGCAGGAGTCTAGGTAAGTAGGTAACAGTCCTACCTCTTACCCAAGACAAACAAATAACACAAACAAATCAACATATAGGTTCATAGTATCACTTATTAAAACAAACAGAAAATTAAACTAAGAAGGAACGCGGATCTCCTTCTAAATGCATTCCTACGCGAATCCAATCCTAGCCACATATATTCTCACGCTTAACCACTTTATCACCTGAAAGAGACACTAAAACACGTCAACATAATGTTGGTGAGAGTCATAGGTTTAGACTCCAACCGAAAATAGATTATAATAAGCTGTGAACAACCATAAACTACTAAACATATGGACAATGTGCTACAAGTATGCATTAACAACTAACATTCAAGATCAATCATTCCAAACTAAATCCAAGGCTCCCAGCCTTACCAATCACCATGGTACCATAGGCGCCCATACACCTATGTACCAATCCCAAGGCCCCGCCTTGTCATTATCCATTGGTCTCATAGATGCTCACACATCTATGTACCTCCCCAAGGCCCCGCCTTGTCAACATCCCCTTGGTACCAAGTCAAACCACAATAACTGAGACGGTACGTGTCCCCCGATCCAAATCATAAACACAATCAAGAATCACATAGTAGTTAATCACATATGTGCACACACAAGTCCATCACAAACCATAAAAACATTCACAACATTAGTTACAAAACCATACAGTGTCTCTTCCATCCCATCTGGAAGTGAAAATCATTAAAAGATATGGGACTATGAAACTCACCTGATTGAGCTTCTCTAAAAATCCGCGCACTAGCAAAAAGCTAACAAACAAAAGCACACAATCAAAACATGAACCAAACACTAAAACGGCTTATCAACCTATGATGGAAATCAAACATTCTCCCATATATATACCTCATTTATATGATATAAGCATCTCATTACACTTCCCTAACAAGTCCTTAACTTGGTTAAGTTTGATACCTATCCCGTTCATATTTTACACAAAACAGTCCCAACTTTTAGGTCTTCAAACTATACGTCAAACGCCCACCTAAACATACCCATGATCTATGTAATGGAAATACTATGCCCTTACATATGTTAGCTAACTCCACCCTTTTAACCCAAATTTAAAGCTACTGTTAAGGCCCCGATATATATATATATATATATATATATATATATATATATATATATATATACTTCTGCCTATCCGCATTTTACCGATTTTGACCATACAAAAAGTTTGTTATGATTAGGGGGTCGTACCCTAACCCATTTGCTTAGCCACCCTTCAGGTCTCTTATTTAATATATAAACCAACTACCATGCTCATTAGAGGGCTCAAGTGTACTCCTAAGTACCTCAATAACCTTAAAACATTAAATTAAACCCGACTGATTTCAAAACTGTTTTGACCTCCGACTGCTGTAACCTGTTTTTGCCCCACCTCCCACCTCCAATTTAGTTCTCGTTTCTTGAATTTAAAAGCCACTTCAATTACCTATTCAGGGATGCTTGGATCGCAAAATAAGAGTTTGTAGAACTCTAGATATGATAAAAAAAAGTGACTCAAAATTCTGCCCAGTTTTTAAAAACGAATTTAAACATGATTAAACCCTAATTAACATCACTAATAATCACCAATCATTATCCTAATCATATTAATTGTTATAAAACCCCTAATTACAGATCTATAAGAACTCTAATCCATCATATAAATTGATTACATAAAACTTGAAGCCTTAATGCTATAAAACAAGAAAACTATAAGAATAAAATCAAGATTTTTACCTCAAATCTTCAAGAAAATTATTTTTGATGAATCCCTAAATTAGGGCTTGTAAAAATTCGGCCAAAGGGAGAAAATTAATGAAAAACTGATTTTTGTGATATAAACTTGGTATTTATATGTTTTTTTAAAAAGGCTTTTCCAAATTGGGCTCAAGTTGGGTCTTTTGGCCCATTATCCTTTCTTTTTCTTTTCTAGTCGGTTTATAACCCGATTCATATATATATATATATATATATATATATATATATATATATATATATATATATATATATATATATATATATATATATATAATATATATATATATATATATATATATATATATATATATATATCTATATATATATATATATATATATATATATATATATATATATATATATATATATATGTATATATATATATATATATATATATATATATATATATATATATATATATATATATATATATATATATATATATATAATATATATATATATATATATATATATATATATATATATATATATATATATTCTTTTTAAGACTTATTAATATATTATTAATAATACCTTAAGTTACCTTAATTTATTTCAGCTCCTAAAACCTCAAAACCGTAAAACTAGTCAATTTACGCGTATACCGTAAAAAAACGTAAAATATACAGTTTTAAAAAAACTCTTGAATTTTGAAATAAACTTTTAAACTAAGTCCTAAATGACTTAAAACCATCCCGAAAAATACTCCCATGACTAAACACCTTACCCGAGACTTCTAAATGCTAAACCCCAAATCGTAAAAAAAAATACGATTTACTATAATACTTATACGTATATGTAAACACCAAAATAACACCATTTCATTTCATAGTCACTAATTGTGAGCTCATGAAAATGAAATAACCGTTTCTGGATTTACTTATGAGTACTTTATACCCATAAACGATATCCACACCAACCTCGTTCACGCAAAATAACATGTAAACACGCAAATCACATAGTCACACATAAATTAACCTTAAAATAAGACCAAGTGACGAACCTCAAAACCACGGTTGTCACAGTCTGTTGATAATGGTAGTTTTCGTTAATTGGTGTCAGAAGATGTTTTTGATGGTGTAAACGTCTCTATTCCTTGTAAAGTGGTTCAGAAGGTCAGTCGTCGTCTTGAACATACTCTTTATGGTTACTTTATTGGAAAGAGAATGGCGTTCCCAGTTGTGGATTATTATGTTAGAAACAACTGGGTGAAACATGGGTTGACACGGATCATGATGAATTCTAACGGTTTTTTCTTTTTCAAATTCAAGTCACTTGCTGGTTTGGAAGTAGTTTTAGAGGAGGGCCCGTGGTTGATTCGTAAATCTCCGATCATTCTCAAAAAATGGTCGATGGATACTAGGTTGATTAAAGAAGAATTGACTCGTATTCCTGTTTGGGTAAAATTACATGATGTGCCTATTCAAATCTTTGAAGAAGATGGAATTAGTTTGATTGCTTCTTTCATTGGAAACCCTGTGATGCTAGATTCCTACACTAGTTCTATGTGTAAGGAGTCATGGGGTCGGAGTAGTTTTGCCAGATGCTTAATTGAGGTTAATGTTGAGGCTGATTTTGTGGATGTTGTTACCATTGGTGTCCCTTCACTTTCGGGGGAGGGTTTTATAAAGGAAACTATCCGTGTTGAATATGAATGGAGACCTCCTAGATGTGCTGAGTGTAACACTTTTGGTCACTCTATTGATCAATGCTCTAATAAGGTGGTTGCTTCTCCTATAGTTCCTACTTCTAGTACTGGTCCATCTACTTCTAGTGCTACTCCCGTTGTTGAGAATAATGATGGTTTCCAAACGGTGACCAAAAGAAAGAGAAAGATGACGAAATCTTTCAAGGGTGGTATGTTTACTGGTTCATCGGTTCAGCTGAATGTTAAATTTCTTCCTAAAGCTACAATTAGTAACCCGATGAAAGGAGTGACTAGTGCGAAGACTGTTTCTTTGCCCAAGTTGAAGTCTACTGATACGTCATCATTAGGTGTTGGGCTATCTACATCAAATCCTTACTTTGTATTGGATCATGATGATGAAGATGACGAGGTTGAAATGGTTTATGATGAAACAACCAATTTATTCACTAAAACAAATGCAGGTGAAAAGTCCTTCATGGAAGATGTTAGCTAGTTTGGTTCATTTTGTTGGGTACTGGGTGTTTTGTAAGTGTTTATGGCTTGTCATAAGCACTAGATTTAGGTGTTTATCAAGCTGTTTAGTTTGAGGTTAATGTGGTACCTTAGCCACATTCCATTTGTACTTCACTGTTTTTTTGGTTAATCTATTTACCGGGGAAACCCATTACCAAAAAAAAAACTTTTGAAAAGTATTTTTATGAAACCTGAGTCCCGTAAATATTTTCATATTTGTCTAACAGTCATTTTCTACCCTTTAAATTACTTAATTGCTTTTTGGTCCACAAGAATACCTAAATGACAAAAACTACCCTACCTACCATATAAAAACATTTTTTTACCAACCATAAACACATAGTAAAAAAATAAACAAGATCAAATACTCCTCTTCCTCTCTTTCTTTTTCTAGCCGTCCACACTAACCCCCATATCCATAAAAAATCTGTGATTTTTACTTTGATCCATCAAAAATAAAACAAGTCCCATCCTTGATTTTTGAAGGTGGTTCTTTTGATATCAATTTTACTTGCATGCATCATGTTTCAATTTTTATTATGAATTAGGATTTGTTGAAGGTGTTTATTGATCATGCATGTAATGATCTAGTGAAGATCTTGTTATTTTGATATTGAAAGTTTGATTTGGGTTTTTGTTTTTATGAATTATACAACGGATTTGGTGGAAAGTGGGTGATTATAGGATGTTAGGATTAGTAGAAAAGTGGTTGGAATGGGTTGAAATTATGACTTCAAGTGAAATTAGGAAGGTTGATTTAGATCAGTAGGGAAAAGGGAATTTTCGGGTAACTTAAGGCTGTGTTGTTGTTAAACTAATTGGATAGTGTTGTAGATAATTTCTTTAGCTTCGATTTGAAATAAAGTAGGGCTTCTAGCTCCAAACGAGCGAGAAGTTATGATAGTTTGATTATTCGTGTACTGGGAGACGAGTATCGGCACAATATATAGTTGTTGTCGATATTTGGATCGAATCATGGGGACTATAGAATGAGTTTTGAAAATAGTCAACGGCTGTTGTAAGTCTCAAAACCTCAGGTCATGAGTTTATTTTCAAACCCGAGTGTCGGTTTTGTAAACGGAGTTGTTTAAAGAATTCAAAATGGTTTTACGAGTTGAAGGCGTAAAACTGTCCGGTTTTTTTAACACAAAGATGTGTCAGGCAGAAGGTCTTAGGAGTAATATTTTTTAATGAAATTTGAACTGAGTCTTAAGCAGGTTGTGTGTGAGTTTGTCACCAAGTTTCGTCAAAAACGGAGTTGTTTAAGTAGGTAAAATGAGCTTGTACATTTGGTATGTGCCGGCAGATTTTTATCGAGGATGTAGTCTAATAAAGTAAACATGTAGAAGGGTATAGAAGTACACTTGTATTGTTACTCTTTCGGGATTGTCATGTTTTATAATTTTGATTTTTGTAGTATTTAAGTATGGTTTATACTTGAGTCATTTATTAACGAGTGCGCCTTATTTGATAGGTTGCGGTTTTCGTATTTGACGAGCATCACTTATCGTCGGCGATCGTCTCATTACTACTATTGTACTAAGGTGAGTCTATAGCCTTGCTCTTATACTATCTTGTAAAGGATTTTAAAACTCACAAGTGGGATAACATGCTTGTTTTTAAAATACAACACATGGGACCCGATTGTATGCTAGATGAACGTTATTTACATAACTTTGTATATAGCCTCAAAGACCCATAGAATCATGAATTGTTTATCGAATGAACGCTAATACTATGGATAGATCTATCGGGGTGATGCCCAGTCCGATCGCGATTAGCTATTGCATGGTGTAATGAAATACTAGTAATGAAACATCGGATGCATTTGTATAAGAGAAATATACGCACTTGGCTAGGGGTGTTGGGCTGAAATCATATATGTTAACGTTCAATATCATGAGGCTTATGTAATAACAACGATGATTATGTCTGATCTTCATGATCGTCAACCATGGAAGGTTTATTCAGAATACTTGTGTTCGTTCATTTAATTTAAACTCTATAGACTCACTCAGCAAATTTTGTTGACTTTATAGCATGTTTTATCTCAGGTCCATGAAGAAGGCACTCAGAGGAAGGCGCTTGCATCTTTGAAATGTTTTGGCCCGCTTTTCTAAATTATGTCCATTCAAAGAAACTTTTATCGTTTGTTATGTTGTGTAAACTATAAAACTATTTGGGACCGTGTGTGAACTGTTTTATCTTTAAATAATGAATGAATTGATATTTTAACAAAACGACTCGTTTTGAGCCGTTTTCTATGATTATGAGCTTGAATCATGTTAGTAACACCCAATGACCCTTCCGCTGCTATGACCCGAAATTGGGGGTGTTATAGATTGGTATCAGAGCTCAAGTTATAGAGAACGAAAAGATTTTCCAAATATATATTTTTGAAATCTTTTGACTATAACATCTGCAAGCGAAACCTCCGAGTTGCCAATGGACGAGAATGAGAAAATTATATATATGTGATAGTATATATATGTTGTAAATATTTAATTATTATTTATGCTTAAAGCATAATGGATTACATTTATTTATTTATAAATGTTAATTATTTGGTTATTATAAAACTAATACGTAATTTACAAACGACGCAGATTGTCACAATAGAAATTCTTGTCTTTTGACTTATTCCTCGTGAATCTTCATTCCTTGTTTAAATTCTATTCTTTGTTCTATCATCCTTATTATCTCTCCTATTCTATCTAATTCTTAATTTGTGTTATTCATGTTTTGTTATCACAAACGTTGAATGAATACTCATTTTGATGTGAATTGTGTAACAGGATCATGCCGCCAAAGCAAATGACTGAGGCGCAGTTACGCGCTATTGTAGCTGATCAATTTGAGGTCTCTATGAATGCATTTTTGACAAATATGAATAATTGAGATGGTGGACCCGGTGGAGCTTTTGGATCTGGTGGATCTGGTGGATCCGGTGGAGCTGCCAATACTGGAGCAAGCAATACTAGAGTTGGCAGTACTGGAGCTGGCAATACTGGAGATAAAAATGCTGGTGCTGGAATGGGTGATGCTGAAAGACCAGTGATTCCTGAAAACAAGAAATGCACTTACACCTCATTCATGAAATACAAACCTCCAACTTTTAAAGGTACTGAAGGTGCTGTTGGGTTAATGCACTGGTTTGAAAGATTAGAGTCCGTGTTTCGGTTTAGTGGAAGTGATGAAGGAGACAAGGTGATGTTTGCCTATGCTACTCTTCAAGGGCGATCATTAACATAGTGGTATGGAAGAATGGTAATTGTAGGAATGGATGATGCTTATGCTACACCTTGGGTTGAAGTGAGAAGGTGGATGACCGAGGAATTCTGTCCAAGGATTGTTATTCAAAGGTTAGAACAGGAACTGTATCAGCTGAGACTGAAGGAGACTGATATCGATGGATACACTAATAGATTCCATGAACTTTCTCTAGTTTGTCCAAACAAAGTGAACCCAGAATTGAAGGTGGAGCAATATATTCGAGGCTTACCTGCCAACATCCATGGTGATGTGACCTCAACTAAACCTGCCAATATTGATGAAGCTGTTCGAATGGCCTACCAGCTGATGGGACAGATTATCCAAGATAAGGATGATGGTGTTTCTGAAGGTAATAAAAGAATGGCTGAAGTGGAAAGTGATGATCGAGGTGATTGATAACGCTCAAATATAACATATTTATAGTATCTTATTCGTGGTGTTTATGCATACATTTATGTGAACATTATGAACTTATGATACTTAATGAAGCTTATTTGTTATTGTAGGTTCATCAATGGTTACATCACGAGAAATGAAGAAAAGACGAGTATTGGAGGTGAAAGGATGAACGAGACATGAAAGTGTAGCTCTCATATGATAAACAATACAAAGATAAATAGTCTTGGAAAGTTTGGAAGAAAGAAAGTGGAAGAAACAAAGAAAAATGACCAAAGAAGAAATAAGGGAAAGTTGGCCCAGTTGCCACCAGCAACTTCCATTCTACCACCAGCAAAACAACACCATTTTTGCCACCAGCAACTTCCATTTTCCGGCCAGCAAAATCTAAATCTACCACTTCTCCAAGTAATCTTAAACACTCCAATTAAAGTCCATAACACCTAGAGTCCGATCATTTGCTCCTCATAACTCCAATTTCTAGAACATTACTCACCTTTGGCTCCAAGAAAAGTTCTTGGTGGCCAATTCTAATTCAATTATAAATAAGACCCATAGGGCAGTGTTTATAATCATCTTATCATATCTTTATCTTCTATCCAATCCTTTATCCATCATATTTCTGTGTTTTGATATCACCCCTCACCCATGTGGTGGTGAGGGGTGGAATTGGTAGCCATGTACATGTAATAAGCTATGGAAGATGTAGAGAAGAAAGCCATACACCATAAATAATCCAATCTCCAACAATCCTTATTCCCATACACCCCAAAGGCTCTATACTCGCACCAAGAGGTTGATGTCCATGAAGGTTATGGGTAGAATGTATTGTACTTTGGTTGTTCATTTGGTTAGAGTCATTTGGGTACATTGGTACTTTGGACTCTAATGTTTGGTAACTTTTTCTTTATTATTCAAAGTTGTTTATGTTCATGTTTATGGTGATTCTTGTGTTTTGTGATATTGTGAATGTTTTGATACTTGTATTGTTCATATGAAACCTTGTGATAAATGGATGTTTGGATTTTATTAGTGCTTGTCATTGGATTATTCTGATAATATTATATTTGGTTGATTTGGTACTTGTTCTTGTTTATCATTTTGGTTAATCATTGTTGAGTCTATATGTCGAAGTTATTCTCAATATGGTTGATTTCAATTGGTTAATCGACAAATGATTTAAACTTGCGCTTTTGTGACGATTGTGCAAGAGACTTAATAAACATAACAAGTAAAGGCTTAATTAAGATTATAGGTCGAAAGGAGTCTTTTAAATATATTGTTCTAATCATCTTTAAAGTAAATGGAACTTACCAAATTGATAACACCAAGTCTATGGGTCGAAAGGATTCTTGTTGATTTGATTTATAAAGCACTAGTGTCTTATTATTTGTTCTATAGGTCGAAAGGATTACCTTTAATATGTTGTCCAAACTAAGCATCCTAATCTCTATGTGACCATTTGACCATACATGTATGTTATTTATGTGCTTGTGCCTAGACACGATTCTCATGCTAGTTTAATCGTGACAATCGTACTTACCATTAGTTACAAATAGATTACACTTGAGCATAACCAAGTCCCATGGGACGACCTTGACTTACCAACCTAATTGCAACATGACTAGAGTATACTTGCTCGAATTTTTCTTCCTAATTAATATCGGTAATTCTTGTTTATAAATTTAAAACCTAGTGTGAAAGAACGCATCAAGTTCGTGGCTTCTTTTATTTCCTTGTTGGAATTGTGTTCTTGAACGAATTGTTTCATTAACATAACCACCAACGGAGCACATCAAGTTTTTGGCGCCGCTGCCGGGGACTTACAAGTTTGTACTCTTTCGTTAGTTTGTTTGTTTGCTTTCTTGCTTGTTTGTTGAATCGTTTTGTTACCAATTAATACTTAACCCAAAAGAGTTGTTATACCCCATTTATCCGCATAGGGGGGACGAATTTCGCATAGGGGGAATTCAGTTGATGGTTGAATACTCAATTAGAGGCTTTGAATTGCTCTAATTTCCATTGTTTGTTGTTGCTCGTGAATGATTGCTCTTCTTCTAACCCTTGACAAAGGTTAGAACACCATTTTCTTAAAATCTCTTAATTCTCAAAAGTTGCTTAAATGATCTTGGCGCCAGAAATCGAATATTTGGTGTTAGGATTTCCTCTCTTGTGTTCTCAAAATTTCTTATTTCAAATATTGCTTCCTAAATGTGTTCAAAGTGCTTGTTCTCAAAAACCCAAAAACGTTGTCCTGAATCACTCTAGTCAATGGCTAGAACTACTTGACCACATGAATTTTGTTTGTTTGTGTTTTTCTTGTTTTATGAGTTTGTGTCTTGTTATGTGTCATGTGTGTAAGTGTTTTTATGTGTTTATGTGCTTGTGTGCTTATGTGCTTGTGTGCTTGTTTGCATTCCCCATTGTATGCATATTTTTGTTCTTTTTCCTAGTTTAAGGGGCGTTTGGATTAGTCATTTCCTAACGATTTTGATCATTACAAAAATTATCCTTTATTTAAAATAAGTGGTATTTGATACCTTAAGTCATATTTGTTAAAATTAAAAAAATTAAAAAAATTGTTTTGAAAATAAATGGAAAATACATGAAAAATAAAAAAAAGGTTAGGAATCTAGTTTTTGTCATTGTTTCATGTTATGTGTTAGATGTGCATTGTTTTATGTGTTATTTTGTTATTAGAATGTGAAGTACTAAGTGGTTTTACTTGTCGTTTTTGCTTATTAGTCTTTCCTTTTAGTTTTGTGCTTATTTTCCTTTTTCATACATAAGGTGTCTTATTGTTCTTAAGGGTGTGTTTGGATTAAGCTTTTTCTTATGTGTTTTAATGATTTTTATAAAAGTGTTCTTACAAAAGTTCTTAGTTTTTATGTTTTAAGGAAGTTTGTAAAAAAAATATTTCGAATTGCCGGCGGCAACTTTGTTTTGTTGCCCGGCAAGACGCATCCTATGAAAAAAAAATCGCCGGCTGCAAAACATTTTCGCCGGTCAGCAATTTACCTACTGTTGTCACTTTGCCGGCAGCAACTTTCAGTTCGCCGGCGGCAACTCAAATTTTGGTAAAAAAATAATAATAATTTTTTTCTATCTTCTTTTATTTAAACTTGGCCTTCACCAAAACCATTCCTAGTTGTGTTCAACACTCGTTTGAACATCCATTCTTCGAGTTTTGAACCAGTTATTAATGTTTGCTTATATCCCGCCCAACCGCCCCGTTCTAATCATTTTGTGCCTTGTTCGTATTTCTATTCGCTCCGGTTAATTGCAAAACCCCGTGGATAGAACCCAAAGTCTAGAAAACCATCCGGTTTAATAGATTTGGTACAAAACTTCTAATATGTGTTTTTGTTTAATTTAGTTAAAAAAATTAGTTTTTCTTATTTAGTTTTTGTTGAGTCGTGTTATGTTTCTAAGTGTTTAGAATGTTTTTATTTGTCATATGTGTGATGTTTATATATGCATTATGTTTGTTTTTGTTTGTGTTAGTGTTAGTTGTCTTGTGTGTGGTTTATTTTGTTTGCATGTGTGTTTGTGTTTGTTTAAATTCATGTGGTTAATGTATGAACTTTGTGGGTGTGTTCGTTAGAAATCCTCACGAGACTATAACTCATCCACTCGGGATACTGAGGGGTTTAAAGGCTTGTTACATACGCTAAATGCAATCGTGTTGCCTACGAAAGTGTGCTTAATATATTTACGTGTTTTGTAGTTTAGTTTATTTTGCAAGTTCAATAAAGATTATGGAGAATGGATTGATCGTGATTGATGGATTGTATGTGTGTACTCGTGTTGGAGACGAAATTGCTTGATCTTCCTTACTTGGCATCTTATCAAATGGAGATCAATCGCAATTTCTTAGCCCGAGAAGTTTCGTTTCTCTTGGACTATTTATTTATTTTCCTCACTTTTCATGCATTGAAGTTTATTTTCATATTGAGTCTAATCCAAAACTTAAGTGTGAGGGGAAATAAATGGGAACACGAAACTGAATTTTTAAAATATTAAATTTTTGGGCTAATAAAAATAAAAAAAATAAAAAAAAGGAATAAAAGAAAAAAAAGGGAGAGCTTGTTTACTTGTTTGTCCTTAGGATCTAAATGTTTTCACACCTATGTATGTAAATATATTTTAATAATCGTCTACATGGTTTAAAAATAAAATAATAATAACCAAAAAAAACTTCAAATTTTTTTTTTTTTTTTAAAGTTTTAGTGAGATCACACCTTGTGTGATATAAGTGTATACGCGTGACCAAGAGGCAACCTTAGGAATAAAACCCAAATAGCCTTTTCCATTTTCTTTTTAGCTAGTTGTATCGATTAGCTAACCACCCATATTAACCCTCTTGTTAGCACTCTCGTCTAGTGCTAGATACCCTTAGAAAAACTGTTAAGCCAATCTTTTCATTTTGTTGAATTCACTAAAAGAAAAAAAAATATTTACCCTTAAACCTTATCCTAACCCTTGTCAAAGTCTAAATGGTGGGTTCCTAGTTGCTTTGTATGGTGGATCATTTTTATGATTTATAGTTGCCACACTTCGCTATGTGTGTGTGCGATTCCAACAAAGATGAAGGAGACGTCTTTCTTATTTGTATTTTTTTTGGTGTGTGCTTAAGCGAAGTGTGAGGGGAGCATGTGATTTATGTTGAAAAAAATGATGAAAAAAGAGGAGGATGAGAAAAGGAAAGAAAAAAAATAAGTTATCGAAAAAAGAAGTAGTAAAAAAAGGGATGACAAAAATAGCGAATATATGTATATGAAGATGAAGGAAGATGAAGTATGTCTAGATATCGATTAGACAGTGTGCTAAGACGTGATATACATGTGTTGATCGATATGTGTTTATCGATATGTGTTGAATAAAGCTCGTACCTATAATCATTTTTGGGCTTGTGATTTGTTCGATAGCTAGCAACATGAGACTTAGACTTTTAACTTATTCGTGATACCTCTCATATAAAAATTCCCATGTATTATCCATACCCAAAGCCGTGTCCTTGTAACCAAAATAAAAAGTCCTCTTTAGATGTGTACGCTTGGTGCTCATGCCATTCGGTTTTGTCTTGTTTGTATATTGTAGAATTTCATCTTATTTTTATAAACCATTTTCATGCACCATGTGGGGAGTGTTTTATTTTACTTGCTTGAGGACAAGCAAACTCTTAAGTGTGAGGGGGTTTGCACCTTTATCCATTTCTTATAAAAACCAAAATTAGTTTCAATTTATTATATAATTTTTAGCTTTTCATAAAATTTTAAAAATTTTCTTTTCTTTAAGAACCTAGGTATTTTTGTTTATAACTTTATTTTTAGTTTTATTTGCTTGAGGGCAAGAAAAGTTTTTCTTTTCCTTGCTCGAGGACGAGCAACCTCTTAAGTGTGAGGGGGTTTGCACCTTTAGCCATTTTTTATAAAAACCAAAAAATATTTTTTACTTGCTTGAGGACAAGCAACCTCTTAAGTGTGAGGGAGTTTGCACCTTTAGCTATTTCTTATAAAAACAAAAAATGTTTTCAATTTTTCATAGATATTTAAAATTTTCATAAAATTTCAAATTATATTTTCTTTTATAACTTAGTTATTTTGTTTTTAACTTTATTTTCTTTTATTTGCTTGAGGGCAAGCAAAGTTTTTCTTTTCCTTACTCGAGGACGAGCAAAACTTAAGTGTGAGGGGATTTAATAACGCTCAAATCTAACATATTTATATGATCTTATTCGTGGTGTTTATGCATATATTTATGTGAATATTATAAACTTATGATACTTAATGAAGCTTATTTGTTATTGTAGGTTCATCAATGGTTACATCACGAGAAATGATGAAAAGACGAGTATTGGAGGTGAAAGGATGAACGAGACATGAAAGTGTAGCTCTCGTATGATAAATAATACAAAGATAAATAGTCTTGGAAAGTTTGGAAGAAAGAAAGTGGAAGAAACAAAGAAAAAGGACCACATAAGAAATAATGGAAAGTTTGCCCAGTTGCCACCAGCAACTTCATTCTGCCACCAGCAAAACAACACCATTTTAGCAACTTCCATTCTGCCGCCAGTAAAATCTAAATCTACCACTTCTCCAAGTAATCTTAAACACTCCAATTAAAGTCCATAACACCTAGAGTCCGATCATTTGGTCCTCATAACTCCAATTTCTGGAACATTACTCACCTTTGGCTCCAATAAAAGTTCTTGGTGGCCAAGGCTAATTCAATTATAAATAAGACCCATGAAGTAGTGTTTATAATCATCATATCATATCTTTATCTTCTATCCAATCCTTTATCCATCATATTTATGTGTTTTGATATCATCCCTCACCCATGTGGCGATAAGGGGTGGAATTGGTAGCCATTTACATGTAATAAGCTATGGAAGATGTAGAGAAGAAATTCATACACCATAAACAATCCAATCTCCAACAATCCTTATTCCCAAACACCCCAAAGGCTCTATACTCGCACCAAGAGGTTGATTTCCATAAAGGTTATGGGTAGAACGTATTGTACTTTGGTTGTTCATTTGGTTAGAATCATTTGGGTACTTTGGTGCTTTGGACTCTAATGTTTGGTAACTTCTTCTTTATTATTCAAAGTTCTTTATGTTCATGTTTATGGTGATTCTTGTGTTTTGTGATATTGTGAATGTTTTGATACTTGTATTGTTCATATGAAACCTTGTGATAAATGATGTTTGGATCTTATTAGTGCTTGTCATTGGATTATGGTGATAATATTATATTTGATTGAATTGGTACTTGTTCTTGTTTGTCATTTTGGTTAATCATTGGTGAGTCTATATGTCGAAGTTATTCTCAATATGGTTGATTTCAATTCGTTAATCGACAAATGATTTGATCTTGCGCTTTGTGACGATTGTGCAAGAGACTTAATAAACATAACAAGTAAAGGTTTGAAAGGAGTCTTTTGAATATATTGTTCTAATCATCTTTCAAGTAAATGGAACTTATCAAATTGATAACACTAAGTCTATGGGTCGAAAGGATTCTTGTTGATATTGGTTTAGGATAAGGCTCATGATTGACCACTTGATTGAGACTTATGTATATTTGATTTATAAAGCACTAGTGTATTACTATTGGTTCTATAGGTCGAAAGGATTACCTTTAATATGTTGTCCAAACTAAGCATCCTAATGTCCATGTGCCCATTTGACCATACATGTATGTTCTTTGTGTGCTTGTGCCTAGAAACGATTCTCATGGTGGTTTGATCGTGATAATCATACTTACCAATTGTTACAAACAGATTACACTTGAGTATAACCAAGTCCCATGGGACGACCTTGACTTACCAACCTAATTGCAACATGACTAGAGTATACTTTCTCGAATTTGTGTTCCTAATTAATATCGGTAATTCTTGTTTATAAGTTTAAAACCTAGTGTGGAAAGAACGCATCAAGTTTGTGGCTTCTTTTATTTCCTTGTTGGAATTGTGTTCTTGAACGAATTGTTTCATTAACATAACCACCAACAGATCACATCGGTGATAACCGTCAATCTCACAATACGAACCAGAACCGAATGAGGGGTAATTATAATGCAATGAATAAAACTGAACCTACTGATATGGGAACCCTTTGTAAACGCTATAAAAGGTCTCATTATGGTGAATGTACTAAGTGTGGGAAGTGTAACAAGTTGGGTCACAAGACTGAAGACTGTTGCGGACCAGGAAAGAAAGGAGTGACATGTTTTAACTGCCAAGATAAAGGACACATGAGGAATCAATGCCTCGAGCTGCATAAGAATGCACATGGTGGAAATAATCAAGCAAAACCCTATCTATTAGGTGAATCCGATGCTAAGCAAAACCCGAAAGTTGTCACTGGTACGTTTTTACTAAATAATCGTTATGCTACAGCTTTATTTGATTCTAGTGCCGACAAAATCTTTGTGTCTACAAGTTTTAGTACCTTAATTGATATCAAACCAGTCGAATTAGACGCGAGTTATGAAGTAGAACTAGCTGATCATAAATTCGTGAGTACCAATAGTGCGCTCTTAGGTTGTTCTCTTAATCTTCTGAACCGTATTTTCAAAATAGACTTGATGATCGTCGAATTGGGAAGTATTGATATTATTATTGGAATGGATTTGCTGTCTAAGTATAATGCGTCTATTCTGTGTGGAGAAAATAAAGTTAGGATTCCTTTAGATGACAATACCTTAGTTATCGAAGGTGATAAAACTAATTCTCAACTGAAAATCGTTTCGTGCATTAAAGCTCGTAAGTATATCGAAAGTGGTTGTGAGTTATTCCTAGCTCATGTATCGGAGAAGGAATCAAAGGAGAAACGTGTAGAAAATGTTCCAGTCATTCGTGACAATCCTGAAGTGTTTCCAGAAGATTTGCCAGGGCTTCCGCCTCTAAGGCAAGTAGAATTTCAAATTGACCTAATTCCTGGTGATGCACCCGTGGCTCGTGCACCATATCGTTTAGCACCATCCGATCTGAAGGAGTTATCTACGCAATTGCAAGAACTATTTGATAAAGGTTTTATACGGTCGAGATCGTCAACGTAGGGAGCTCCTATTTTGTTCGTTAAGAAGAAAGATGGTTCGTTCCGTATGTGTATCGATTACCGAGAGCTGAATAAGTTAACGATCAAGAATCGTTACTCGCTTCCAAGAATTTATGATCTATTTGATCAACTTCAAGGTTCTCGTGTTTTCTCCAAGATTCATATGCGTTCTGGTTACCATCAACTTCGCATACGCGAGGAAGATATTCCTATTACGGCGTTTAGAACTCGTTATGGTCATTATGAGTTCCGTGTTATGCCTTTTGGTTTTACTAATGCACCTGCTGTATTCATGGACTTAATGAATCGCATTTGTAAGCCGTATCTTGATAAATTCGTGATCGTGTTCATTGATGATATTCTAATCTACTCTAAGAGCAATGAAGAGCATGTCGAACACTTAAGAATTATCTTGAACTTGTTAAAGAACGAAAAATTGTACGCTAAATTCTCAAAGTGTGATTTTTGGCTTAGTTCTATTCAATTTCTCGGACATGAGATTGATAAAAGTGGGGTACATGTTGATCCTACGAAGATCGAAGAAATCAAGAATTGGAGTGCTCCAACTACTCCAACTGAATTACGACAATTTCTAGGTTTGGCTGGTTACTACCAAAGGTTTATTGAAGGATTCTCTTTGATATCGAAACCATTAACTAAGCTGACTCAGAAGAATAAACCATATGTGTGAGGCGATGATGAAGAAGAATCTTTCTAAACCATGAAGATGAAACTCTGCAATGCGCCGATCTTATCGTTACCTGAAGGAAGTGAAGACTTTGTTTTTTATTGTGATGCATCTCTTTAAGGATATGGTGTTGTTCTCATGCAACGTGAAAAGGTGATCGCATATACCTCTAGACAATTAAGGAAGAATGAGGAGAACTACACTACCCATGACTTGGAATTGAGCGTTGTAGTTTTTGCTCTGTGACTTTGGAGATATTATCTGTATGGCACGAAGTGTACAGTATTCACTGATCACAAAAGCCTACAATATATATTGGATAAAAAGGAGCTGAATATGAGACAACGTCGATGGGTTGAACTCTTGAGTGATTACGAATGTGAAATTCGTTATCACCCAGGAAAGGAAAATCTGGTAGCTGACGCGTTAAGTCGAAAGGAAAGGGAGAAGCTGATTCGAGTGCGTGCTTTGGTGGTGACTGTTCATAATAACTTACCTGAGCAGATTCGAAACGCACAAATCGAAGCGTGTAAAAGGAAAATATTGCAGCCAAAAGATTTAGAGGAGAAGGCGAGCCGTTTGAGACGCGAGCCGATGATGTCAAATGTTTGAGAGGTCGAATCTGGTTACCATTCTATGGTGGACTGAGAGACTTGATCCTGTTAGAATCTCATAATTCCAAGTATTCTATTTATCCTGGATCGGACAAAATGTACCAAGACTTGAAAAAGTTATACTGGTGGCCGGATATGAAAGCTGATATTGCAACATACGTCGCGAAATGCTTAACATGTACAAAAGTGAAAACTGAATATCAGAAGCCGTCAGGATTACTTGTCCAACCTGAAGTTCCAATTTGGAAATGGGAGCGAATTACGATGGACTTCATCATAAAACTCCCAAGGACACCGTCTAGGTTCGATGCAATCTGGGTTATTGTCGATCGTTTAACTAAATCCGCTCATTTTATTCCAATCAACGAGAGATTCTGTTTGGAGAAACTCGCCGACCTTTATCTAAAGGAGATCGTGTGTAAGCATGGTGTTCCTATTTCAATCATTTCCGATAGCGACAGTCGTTTTGCTTCTGGATTTTGGAGATCACTTCAAAAATCATTAGGAACCAATTTGGATATGAGCACAACCTATCATCCACAAACCAATGGGGAACGCGAAAGAACAATCCAAACTTTAGAGGATATATTGCGTGCTTGTGTGATAGACTTCGGAAGTAGCTGGGATAATCACTTACATTTGGTTGAATTCTCGTACAATAACAGTTATCACGCGAGTATTAAAGCTGCACCTTTTGAATCACTTTATGGGAGAAAATGTAGATCACCCTTGAGCTGGAGTGAGGTTGGTGATGCTCAACTCACTGGACCAGAAATAATTAGGAAGGTGACTGATATGATTGTGCAAATCAAGAATAGGTTGTTGTCTGCGCGAAGCCGACAGAAGAGTTATGTGGATATGAGAAGAAAACCATTGGAGTTTGATGTGGGAGATAAGGTTATGCTAAATGTATCACCATGGAAAGGTGTTGTACGATTTGGAAAACGTGGGAAGTTGAGTCCTCGTTATATCAGACCATTCAAGATTATATCAAGAGTAGGTCCCGTGGCATACCAACTTGAACTACCACAAGAACTGTATCGGATTCATAACACTTTTCATATATCGAATCTGAAGAAGTGTTTATCCGATGAAGAACTCGTTATACCGTGGGATGAAGTTAAGGTTGATGAAAAGTTGCACTTTATTGAAGAACCAATCGAGATCATGTTTAAGCAACTGAAACAAAGCTGAATCCTATCGTCAAAGTTCGATGGAACTCTCGGAGAGGACCGGAGTACACTTGGGAAAGAGAAGACCAAATGTGGAAGAAATACCCGCACCTCTTTGATTTCAACAAGCGATCGGGCAAGAACGCAAATTGATCTTCGAGGGAAAAGATCCTAATTTGGTGGGGATGATGTGACAATCCGTCAATTTCAGGTCGTTATTTTAATCTCGACTATTACGTATTACGTGTTTACTTTAATGAGAATTTTAAATTATCGGCTAACCAAGAAGGTTATGACTTGAAACTTAGCGTAAGAATGTCGATTAGATGAAAACCGGCAAGGAGTACATTAGGTATCGATATTACATTCTCAAATTATCTTATGAATGATTTTATCGTATTTATCTTTATTTCTCGTTTTTTAAGGTTTTAACGTATGACGAGAACTACTAGTGATCATGATACCGACGGATGCTCAAAAATTTATGTTTTATTATCGATTGTCTCGATATTTAATATTTTTGACGTTTTCGATTTAATTACGTTTTAAGTCGTGTCGAAGCTATAGTATTATATTTTTGAAGTGCTTTAACTTTTGAAAAGCATTTTTACGAAACCTGAGTCCCGTAAATATTTTCAAATTTGAGTGATAGTCATTTTCTACCCTTTAAATTACTTAATTTCTTTTTGGTCCACAAGAATACCTAAATGACAAAAACTACCCTACCTACCATATAAAAGCATTTTTTACCAACCACAAACACATAGTAAAAAAATAAACAATATCAAACACTCCTCTTCCTCTCTTTCTTTTTCTAGCCGTCCACCCTAACCCCCATACCCATAAAAAAATCTTTGATTTTTACTTTGATCCATCAAAAAATAAAGCAAGTCCCATCCTTTATTTTTGAAGGTGGTTCTTTTGATATCAATTTTACCTACATGCATCATGTTTTAATTTTTATTATGAATTAGGATTTATTAAAGGTGTTTATTGATCATGCATGTAATGAGCCAGTAAAGATCTTGTTATTTTGATATTGAAAGTTTAATTTTTGATTTGGGTTTTTTTTGTTATGAATTATACACGTGATTTGGTTGAAAGTGGGTGATTATAGGATGGTAGGATTAGTAAATAAGTGGTTGGAATGGGTTGAAATTATGATTTCATGTAAAATTAGAAAGGTTGATTTAGATCAGTAGGTAAAAGGGAATTTTTGGGTACCTTAAGGCTGTATTGTTGTTAAACTAACTGGATAGTGTTGTAGATAATTTCTTTAGCTTCGATTTGAAATAAAGTAGGGCTTCTAGCTCCAAACGAGCGAGAAGTTATAATAGATTGATTATTCGTGTATCGGGAGACGAGTATCAGTACAATATATAATTGTTGTCGATAATTGAATCGAGTCTCGGGAACTATAGAATGAGTTTGGAAAATAGTCAAGGGATGTTGTAAGTCTCTAAACCTCAGGTCATGAGTCTATTTTCAAACCCGAGTGTCAGTTTGTAAATGGAGTTGTTTAAAGAAGTCAAAATGGTTTTACGAGTTGAAGGCGTAAAACTGTCCGACTTTTGTAACACAAAGATGTGTCGGGCAGAAGGTCTTAAGAGTAATATTTTTGAATGTAATTTTAACTGAGTCTTAATCAGGTTATGTGTGAGTTTGTCACTAAGTGTCATCGAAAACGGAGTTGTTAAAGTAGGTGAAATGATATTGTACATTTGGTATGTGCCGACAGATTTTTATCGAGGATGTAGTCTAATAAAGTAAACATGTAGAAGGGTATAGAAGTAAACTTGTATTGTTACTCTTTCGGGATTGTCATGGTTTTATAATTTTGAGTTTCCTATTATTTAAGTATGGTTTATACTTGAGTCATTTATTAACGAGCGCGCCTTATTTGATAGGTTGCGGTTTTCAAATTTGACGGGCAACACTTATTGTCAGCGATCGTCTCATTACTACTATTGTACTAAGGTGAGTCTATAGCCTCGCTCTTATACTATCTTGTAAAGGATTTTAAAACCCGCGAGGGGGATAACATGCTTGTTTTTAAAATAGAACACAAGGGACCCGGTAGACGAATGTTATTTACATAAGTTTGCTTATAGCCTCAAAGACCCATAGAATCATGAATTGTTAATCGAATAACGCTAATACTACGGATAGATCTATCGGGGTGACGCCCAGTCCAATCGCGATTAGCTATCGCGTTGTGTAATAAAACACTAGTAATGAAACATCGGATGCATTTGGATAAGAGAAATATATGCACTTGGCTTGGTGTGTTGGGCTGAAATAATATATGTTAACATTCAATGTCATGAGGCTTATGTATTAACAACGATGATTATGTTTGATCCACATGATTGTCAACCATGGAAGGTTTATTTAGAGTACTTGTGTTTGTTTATTTAATTTAAACTCTATAGACTAACTCAACAAATTTTGTTGGCTTTATAGCATGTTTTATCTCAGGTCCATGAAGAAGGCACTCAAAGGAAGGCGGTTTCCTGTAGCTTGCATCTTTGAAATCTTTAGGCCCGCTTTTCTAAATTATGTCCATTCAAAGAAACTTTTATCGTTTGTTATGTTTTGTAAACTATAAAACTATTTGGGACTGTGTCTGAACTGTTTTATCTTTAAATAATGAATGAATGGATATTTTAACAAAACGACTCGTTTTGAGCCGTTTTCTATGATTATGAGCTTGAATCATGTTAGTAACACCCAATGACCCTTCCGCTGCTATGACCCGAAATTGGGGGTGTTACATCCATGATGTTTATCTTCAATATCGAGCATCATTAAAAATGATCTCAATAGTATATGAGTTGACCCGGTTTTTGCCTAAGGTTGTAAGGAAGGCTACTTTCTTTACACCCATTATCTTTACAATTCTTTTTCATTCTTCAACCCTTTCAATTTTTACCAATGCGTCATAACTAGCACCTTGTTGTGATTATTCCAGTGCTAACTTAAGTACTTGGTCGGCATTCAGCTACGTTCACAATCTTTCTCCATCTTTTCTAAGGACTACTATTTCTAGCTATGGAATGTCCTTGGGAAGATTCCTCCTGTTCTAGAAGAATCATTGGACGTTAACCTATCCTACCATACTTCTGTCACCACAATCTTCACCGTCGTGAAATAGATAGGGTAAGTGTACGTCACCATGAAATCCATTTTGATATCCAAATCCATTTTGTTCCCCCTTAACATATGCCACGATATCCGAAAACATTTCGCACATGTCGGGATGAGCTATCACGTTAAGTCAAACCATTTGTGATTAATCATTTCCCATATTAAATCACATTTTCTCCCCCATATTAAATATATTAACCCAATCGATGTTTTTAATATTAATTGATTTAATAACATTTTAAGAAAATTTGGGAAGAAAAATGCAAATCCAATTATCTTTATAATTTTCACAAGCTCCCCCTCAAATTAATGAGGGTTTACTTGAATGTAAATTAAATACCTTTTAAACACAAGTGTAAGGTATTTATCACGTGCAAAGATCATATATAATATATTCACAAGATTAGCAATTTACGAGGTTTGACCTGAATGATGAAGAACATCATATGATAGAATCACGTGGTTCTTGTTCACGAATGTTGGTCTCCCCCGTAACGTCCAAAACTATCTCCTCCTTTTTGAAAAGCGGTAATCTTTCATGACACCACATGTTCAATTGATATCGTGGTCTTGACACCAATTTGTGAACTTGGCACTTTCGGCATCGAGATTCTGAACGCTTGACAATTGCTCCCCCTCAATTGTTGATCCGTGTTCTATGGTTATAAAATAAACCATGCCCGAGAAAATTAATTCCCATTGCTAGGTCAAAGCTTTCCGGTGAAATGCTTGACTTGAATATGAAAAGTGGGTTACTATCTGAAATAATAATAAGCCATTTTAAGCATGTTTTAAATCATTTAAACTTCTGCTCGAACTTTATTTACAACCCCGTTTCATTATTGAACAACATTTCTAGGATCGTAAATATTATCGATTCCAGAAGGCATGCTCATTTTATCAAAACATTTTGAACACATAATTTTGAAGGATTTAGAAAAACCTTTTGAAGAATTCTTGAAAAATTGTGTTCAACATTTTGAAAACCAATTACTTGAGCTTAAGAATTTGAATATCTTACTAAACGAGCTCAAGTCCGAGAAGTTGTAAGCTTCCCGTTGTGAGGGTAACTTTATCATCGGCGATAAGCTTTTCTTTAAACTGAAGAACGATTCCCAAGCTAACATTTACTTAGAAGTCGTTTTCATGAGCTTGAAAACTTTTGAATGTTTTAACATAAAGCTCATTACCGAGAAAGATGAATTTCTATGAGGAAAATTTCTCTTATTTAAAAGATAAACTTTCCTTTCTGAGCTTAAAACTTGGAATGTTTTAATACAAGCTCATGACCAAGAAAATTTAATTTCCCGTTATGAGGATAAGTTATCATTAAAGATAAGCTTTCGTAAAATTGAAGGCCGATTTACAGTCTGATATTTAACTGTAAGTCATTGTGCATGAGCTTAAAAAACATCGAATGTTTTTAATATAAGCTCTTGCCCGAGAAAAACTAATTTCTCGTTGTGAGAATAAGTTTATCATCGGCGATAACTTTCCTTTCTTTGAAGTTCGGGTCACAATATGTAATTTGATTGTTAACCATATACACGAGCTTAAAACCTTTGAATAGTTTTAATGTAAGCTCGTGTCCGAGAAAATTTAATTTATCGTTTTGAGGGTAGGTTATCGTTGCATAGATAAACTTCCCTTTATTTGAAGTCCGGGTCATCGTCTGTCATTTAACAATGAACCCCGTACATTGTAAGCTTAACTGCAAATCCCCTGAGACACTTGTTTCTCTGATATATACTTCTTTAATAACCAAACTCTGAGAGTGTCCTTAGTTGAACGGTATATAAAGATTGGACCGGTTTGTTTTTGTTGATCCTTGACTTTGGTACCTGCATTCTCATTAGGAGTTTGTATGCTTTGACATGGATTAGCGATATCTATCTTAGAACCATGCGGGGACTCACTGTTTTCTTTTCTTGTGCCAGAGGTGACCTGAGGAGATGATTCACTTGTCTTAGCTGGCAAACGTTTCCTTTTATAGAATACCTTAAGTTCAGGCTTAAGAGATGTATCATCCTTTTTAATTTCCTCCCTAGTGAAGTAGGATCAGAGACTATCCTAGTTACAGGGCACTCGTTTCCTACAAGCGTGAAAGTTCTACTAGTGGGGCGCCAAACTTTACCAATGGGTTTGATTTTAGCTAGCCATTGGGATTTAATTCTAGCATGGGATTTCACCTCATGAAGGAATTTCTTGACACAAGAGTCATGATTTACCTTAAAGACACATTTCCTACATGTTTTACAAGTAGCATATTTATTGTCCGAGTAAGATCTAGAATTCCTAGATGATTGATTGATGCTCCTAGTATATGACATGCTATGGTTAGTAGTGTTGGGTAATCTAGCAGGCATCTGACTAGGTTTGAAATTCCTATCTCTTACTTGTGTCTTTTGAATAGATTCCCTTAGACCAAAATTATGGCGCACATCATTTGAACTAGTTCTAGACGTATTCTTTGAAATATTCTTAGGGAGACTATATGCAATCATGTGATTATGTCTTGCAAAAGCTGTTTTAGTCACTGATATGAGCTTAAACTCATATCCTTTTAACAACAAATAACCCTAAAACATGAAGCAAAATACCAATTTATTTGGCAAAAACAGTGTTATGTGGTATGTTTGTGTTTGTGTGCACTTGTGTAGGTAAAAAGATACATTTTCAAGCAAACAAGGAAAAATCAAGCTCAAATGGATGAAAAAGACAAAGAAGGATCAAAAGTGACAAGACTTTGAAGTACAAGGACCTATCTTGACAAGTTATGAAAGTTGAAGGACTAAAAGTGCAAATAATGAAAAGTCAAGATTCAAGTCAAACTTGGTCAACTATCAAGTCAACTCAGTCAAGGGATTATTTTGTTCAAGAATCAAAGTTGAAGGACCAATTATGTCAAAGGAATGAAGCTACAAGCTCAAATTTACATTCTGCCAAGTTAAGGGGCTAATTCTGCCAAGATGGGAAAGTTACTTAAGTTTGATCCATGTGTCAAGGAGTTCAACCAATGAGAAGAAAGAAAAGGAGTCACACGGATCAAGCATTTAATATCCACTCAGCGCCTCACATTTATTACCCAATCCCAACAGTGCAATCCGTGTGACTGATTTTCAGCCAATAAAATGCTTACACGTGGCATCTTCAAGAAGGAAAAATTTTCCAGAATCGCGTTTGAGATAGAAGCCATTTCATGGAAAGATTTAAACACCAAAGTTGATCAATTTGAAGAGACGAACATAATGGTGCAACTCAATTAACATTTCATCCATCCAATCAAGAAAACCCAAATCCTTGTTCATACCTTCAAAGTGCAATTTGTAGAATTCTCCACGTGGCAAGCTGGGATTGGTTCTGATACGTCACCAACCCCAACAAATTCTTACTTCATGTCTATAAATAGCTGGATAAGACTTCATTTTCAGTGGTAGCTTAATTTTGTAAAAACACCTAGTTCTACTTTTCCTTTCTTTTTTCCCTCAATCTTACCCTAGCTACTCAAGAGTCTGACAAACTCTTGAGTTAGTTAGTTAGTTACTACCCTTGTAACAACTTTGTAACCGTTTTCCATTAATGAAATTCAAATTTACTCTTTCCCGCCAAAACTGTTCTTATCATTCCAGTTCAATTCTTGCTGCATTTGGATACTAGTGTTGCTGATAAGTGTTTGTTATGATCATTGATGGATCATAACTAACATTGAAGGAGTTAGATTGCTGTTTGATCAGAATTCAGTCATTTCCATAGTTTTTGAAGAAGTTCAAGCAGAATGATGATTCCAGTTGATTAGTTTGTTGATTCTTGTTGTTTGATTGACTCCTAGTGATAAGGTGGTGGTTATCACTAGGGTAAGAGAGCTCAGCGCTCCTCTTCTTCTCAAAGGATAACTACAATAGGTTCTAATAGTTCTCATTTTTGTTCCTCTCAACAAGTAAACTGCATGCTTTCTTTTCTTAGAATAAACTTGATGGCTGCATGATAAAGTTGTTAGTAGTTGCTGTTTGATTGAATTTAGTGTGTTTGTAACTTGATTTCTGCTCACTTGTGCTTTGATTTGGGTTAAGTTCTAGTTTACTGCATTAATTCAGTAATTTTTGGCCTTTTACCTTGATTGTAGTTCTAGTAGTGATAAGTACTTGTTCACTTCTTTCAAACCTTTCATTTTGATCATTGAATCTAGTTTGCTATAGCATTTGATTCAGTTTAAGCTAGTTCTTAAAAAGCATTTGAAAAAGTTTGTAAAAATCAGTAAAGGAGTGTTTGGGAATAGCTTAAAAATAACTTTCAAGCATTGAGATTTGGATTTTTAGAGTTCATTTACAGTCATTAAGTGTTAACAAGTTGTTTTAAGTCTTTTACAAGTCAAATACAAGGTCAAACAGGCAAATGGCATCTAAAAAGTTTGGGTCAGCCTTATGCATTTGAGTCATTCAGAAACTTGCCATTTTCAATTTGCTAGAACTCACTCAAAACTGGATGAATTTGGATCAAATTTGTTTCTATTTGTAGCTTATATCATAGAGTTTTAGATTCCAAGAGGATTTTATACAGTTTTCATTAAGCACTTAGTAATAAGCCAAAATCAGACATGAAGACTTAACTCAAGTTTCTGTAACTTGACAACTGAAAATCTGTATCTCATTTTCCTCTTCATAAACTTAGCACTTTTTCTTCACAAATCCATTTAGGTAGTTGAGTTACTTGATTTTTGAGAAAATTAGCTTTTTGAAAAAAAAAACTGGTCAACGCTTGGTCAACATAAGCTCTTTTTAGCTTAATTCATATTTAGAGCTTATTACTTGATGAAATTCGTTCTGGTTTGATTTCCCATTCTTTAAATCAGTTGCTTAATCAGTTTTAATAGAAAAATCAAGTTGTGACTGATTAGATTTGGCTAGAGCTTATTTTGTGCTTATTAATAAGCACTCATTTGCTTATTTCTGATTTTTAGCTAAATTCCTTGAACACACGTAGCTTAATGGAGATTTCAAGAGTTTTGCAAGTTGTTTCATCAAGTTTGGTTGAGTAATAAGCTCAAACGATCTTATTTTGAAGCTTGTCCCGTTTTTAGTTAAAAAGTTTTCAAAATTGCACTTTAGTCCCTGAAGTTCTGTCAGCGTTTAAACTTGGCCTAATTTCCATGTTTTTAGGGTTTGCATTTGTTTAGTCCCTGGAGTTTGGAAAGTTGTTAAAATCAGTTAGTATTTTGTTAGTTCGTTACACTTTTGGTTAGTTTGTTATAGTTGTTGCATTTTTGATCCTTTTAGTTAACAGTTTTACATTTTTAGTCCCTATAATTGTTAGAGTTTACATTTCAAGCATTTATTGTTCATAGAATTTACAATTTCAGTCCCTTTAGTTTCAAATTTTGCATTTTAAATTTTTACTTGAATAAAAACGTGGTATTTGCAATTTGTTTTACATATACGTAGGTGATATTTTTCCGTTTTGCAAGCATTTGTTGAATTAGCAATAGATTAACCAAGCAAGCTTAACAACCAAGAACAATTAAAAACCCGATATTGGTTGGACTTTCTATTAGCAAGAACTGAGAAAAAAACGAACTGCATTATACTCAATTTCAAATGGCGCCGCTGCCGGTTCTTTGACTACACGAGAGACTATCGATTGACGGTTTTCATTGGCTTTTGGGACCCGTTCACTTTGTGAACGTTATTTTTACGTATCATAAATCAAAAACAAATAAAAAAATCAAAAATATAAAAATATATAAAAACTAAAAGATTAACAAAACAATTCTTTTCCTAAAGAATTGACCAAAAAAAATAAAAAATCCAAAAAGCAATCTTTTTCCTAAGAGATTGCACCCAAAAATATATATTATTGGATTCTCTCGGTTTTTATGTACATATAGTATTTTCCCTTAAAAAAACTCATAAATACAAAAATATTTTCCATATATTATTATAAGTAAATACGTATACGTATAAGAACAATCAATCTACATATCTTCCATAAGTATTGCCGAGGCAATACACCGTGTTGAGGGGCGCTCCGATCCTTGACACGTGTATCGATCAAACAAAATAAAGCAAGAATAGATAAATACTCTCAATAAGCAACAATTCGAAGAATACGAACATTTAAGTGAATAGAAAGGCGATGTGCTATAAAATGCCATCTAAGGGTCAATAGGTACTTAAGTGCTTCGCGCCACCTAACCCCCGGTTCACTTGGGAGTATTCTAAGAAGGAAGGCTTCATTGAGGGTCTTGCACCCAAAGTAGTAAATACATATATTGTTATTTTCTTGTGGATATTTAATATTGAAACTCGAAGAGGATAATCCATTTCTCTTCAAAGTCACACGAGAGCTTCTCTCTCATTCCTCGTATTGAGTTGCATGCTCACTCGCGGGCGTGCACAAATACCGATTGGTGTACAACCTCTTCCTCCGAAAAGGAAGAAAAAGAGAAAGAGTAAGACCACCACCGTCCACCAAGCCGATCACGAGAATCGTGCTTTGACTCCACCACAAGAAGCCATGGCTATTGATAATCGTACTTTGTATGAACGTATGCAATCCAACATTCATGGATATTCTAGTGCCATTAAGATTCCCGACTTTCCCGCTAACACATTTGAGCTACATACATCTATGATCAATATGGTTGCTTTATCACCTTTCCTTGGTAAACACAATGAGGATCCTCATGCTCACCTTAAGAGATTCCTTTCACTTTGCAATACCATTAAGCATAATGGGGTTCCACATGAGGTCATTAGGTTGATGTTAGTGTCATTTTCCTTAGAGGGGAGTGCTAAGCATTGGTTAGACACCCAACCACCCGATAGTATCACCACATGGGAGGGTTTTACCACTAAGTTTTGAACAAGTTCTTTCCTCCACAAAAGACTATGGCTTTGAGGAATTTAATTATGGGCTTTCAACAAAAACCTAGTCAATCCTTTAGTGATGCTTGGGAAGAGTATAGTGAGTTGTTGAGGCGATGCCCTAATCATGGATTGGATCAAGTTCACCAAATAAGTCTCTTTTATGATGGCCTTAAAGCTCACCACCAAGATTCACTCAATGCTTCCGCGGGAGGGAGTATTCTTCTTAAAACTTATCAAGAGGCTTTGGACATCATTGAGACTAAGGCAATGGTTCAAACAAACAATCCATTTGAAGAAAAGGTTCATGTTATCCAAAATAATTCTCAAATCCCTTGTGACAACCAACTCCTCAAGTTTCAAGAAGCGATTTTTCAAAGGATGGATAGAGATAGTGAAAGGAATTTGCAAAGACAACAAGAAATGTTTCAAAATTTTAAGAGCATGACATTGAACAATTCCTCGAATAATGTGAATGCCATCACCATTTCTTGTGTTACTTGTGGAGGTCCCCATTCTTATGAACAATGTGATAAGGTGCAAGGGTATCAAGGGGAATGCTATGCTTATCAAGAGGAACATCGTGAACATTTCAAACCTAATATCAATCCTAATAACCTTTCTTACAAATCCCAAAATTACCTTACTCCACCCGGCTTCCCACCCCAACCACCCACCCAAATTCCACAAAATCCTCCTCAAATTTTAGCAAGGAATCAAGGGCAAAGACCACCATACCAAGGAAATAACTACAAGGCACCCAATCAATTTCAACCTCAAGCAAATACCTTTTATCCACCACAACAAGGATTTAATCAACCACTTCCATTTATTCCCACTCAAGCATATGCTCCAATACCAAATCAAGCTTACCCTCAAAATCCAACTCAAGGATATGGGATGCAAGAGACTCAAGAGTATGTTGACAAGAAAATGCGTGAAATTGAGAAGAGAATGAATGATCAAATGAAACGTACATTGGAGGAACAAATCAATAGGGTTTTAGTGGCGGTAACTCAAAGACCACAAGGGGCTTTACCTTCTAACACACAAACAAACCCTAGGGCCAATGTCAATGCTATTACAACAAGGAGTGGAACAACAACAAAGGATCCTTCACCTCCTAAACCTACTCTTGTTCAACCCACTTTTGCTCCTACTTGTGACAAGCCTTCTACTTCTACTCCACCTCCTCAAAATGCTCCTATTCACTCAAACACACCTTCTCAACCACTTCATACTTCTCCTTTACCTTCCACACTTCCCAATGAAGAAGCTAACAAAGACAAATCTTCCACCACAACATCTATTCCACCTACACCAAAACCTACTCTTCCATACCCTTCAAGGTTGAAAAAGGACAAGTTAAAGAACAAAGATGACATCCAAGTCTCCAATTTCTTAAGGATGTTCAAGCAACTCAATATTAACATATCCTTTGCGGAAGCTCTTGCTTATATGCCAAAGTTTGCTAAGATGTTCAAGGATTTGCTCTCAAACAAAGAGAAATTGGTTGATTTGCCCAACACATCACTTAATGAAAATTGTTCCGCGGTGTTACTTAAAACCTTACCAACAAAACTTGGAGATCCGGGGCGCTTCTTGATACCTTGTAATTTTCCCGGTGTTGAAAATTGCATGGCTTTGGCGGATTTAGGGGCAAGCATAAATCTCATGCCTTTATCGGTTTGGAAACAACTATCTCTTCCCGAGCTCACTCCCACTAGGATGACTCTTGAACTAGCCAACCGAACCATAGCTCACTCCGTAGGTATAGCGGAAGATGTGTTTGTAGGTGTGGATAAGTTTACCTTTCCGGCCGATTTTGTAGTGGTCGATTATGACATGGATCCTAGAGTGGCTTTGATTGTTGGTAGACCGTTTTTGAGAACGGGTCGTACCTTGATAGATGTGGCGGAAGGAGAATTAATTATGAGAGTAGAAGATGAGAGAGTGGTGTTTAAGTTAGGCAAAGTTTGTGATAGAAAAGAGGTTAAGGAGTCTAGACCTTGTGAGACTATTAACATTGTGGATGTGCTAGATGAAGTGTGTAATGAACACTTTCATGATGCTTGTAAGAGTGCTAGTGATGAGATTCCCCATGTTGAAACCGTGGCCTCAATTGCTCCCTCTTTAACACCTTTTGGAGAGAGTGATTTCCTATTGGAGGAATTTGAGTCCAACTTTCTTGGTGATGATGATTCTCCCATTAATTGGGAAGAAGATATTCTTACAATCCAAAAGTTGCTCAATGAGGACCCTATTCCTTCTCCTATTCCACAAGAGATTACCATTGAGGAACCTTCCATAGTAAAACCTTCCATAGAGAGTCCACCTCCCATTGAACTTAAGGAACTTCCATCCCACTTAGAATATGCTTTCTTAGAAGGAAAAGACCAATTACCGGTGATTATTGCTAAAGAGTTGAAAGAGGATGAGAAGGAGAAACTTATTGAAGTCCTTAAGAAACACAAGAAAGCCTTAGCATGGAAAATATCCGACATAAGGGGAATTGATCCACATTTTTGTACTCACAAAATCCTTATGGAGGATGACTATAAACCCGCCATTCAAAACCAAAGGAGAGTTAACCCAAAAATCCATGAGGTTATTAAGAAGGAAGTGATTAAACTCTTAGATGCGGGTATGATTTACCCCATTTCCGACTCCCCATGGGTTAGCCCGGTTCATTGTGTTCCAAAGAAGGGTGGAATCACCGTGGTGCCTAATGAGAACAATGAGCTTATTCCCACGAGACTTGTGACCGGTTGGAGAGTATGCATTGATTATAGAAAACTCAATGCGGCAACTAGGAAAGACCATTTCCCGCTTCCCTTTATGGATCAAATGCTTGAACGCTTAGCGGGAAATGAGTACTATTGTTTTCTTGATGGCTTTTCGGGATATTTTCAAATACCCATTGACCCTAAGGATCAAGAAAAGACCACATTCACTTGTCCCTACGGTACATTTGCTTACAAGAGGATGCCTTTTGACCTATGTAATGCACCGGGGACGTTTCAAAGGTGCATGATGGCGATTTTCCATGACATGATAGAGCAAACCATGGAGGTTTTTATTGATGACTTTTCCGTATTTGGAAATTCCTTTAGCTCATGTCTCACCAATCTTGAGAGAATGCTTCAGCGTTGTGAGGAAACACGTTTGGTGCTTAATTGGGAGAAATGTCACTTTATGGTGAAAGAGGGGATTGTTTTAGGACACAAGATATCCAATAAGGGATTAGAAGTTGATCGAGCTAAAATTGATGTGATTGCTAAGCTTCCCCCACCCACCTCGGTTAAAGGTGTGAGGAGTTTCTTAGGTCATGCGGGATTTTATAGGCGCTTTATACAAGATTTTTCTAAGATAGCTAGACCGATGACTCACCTCTTGGAGAAAGAGGCTCCTTTCATTTTTGACCAAGCTTGTTTAGACTCTTTTGAGACCCTTAAGGAAAAATTAACTAAGGCTCCCGTTTTGGTTTCTCCAAATTGGGAATTACCTTTTGAGCTTATGTGTGACGCTAGTGATTATGCGGTGGGGGCCGTCTTAGGACAAAGAGTTAATAAGCATTTTCAACCTATACACTATGCGAGTAAAACCATGACCGGTGCACAACTTCACTACACTACCACGGAAAAAGAGTTGCTTGCTATAGTATATGCTTTTGAGAAGTTTAGACCATATCTTGTGCTTTCCAAGACCATAGTGTATACGGATCACTCCGCTCTCAAGTATCTTATGACAAAACAAGATGCTAAGCCTAGGCTTTTGAGATGGGTTTTGTTGCTTCAAGAGTTTAAGATAGAGATTCGTGATAAGAAAGGGGCCGAGAATTTAGCGGCGGATCATTTGAGTAGACTTGAGCATCCTTTTCAAGGAGATTTCCCACATCAAGAAATCAATGAATCCTTTCCACTAGAGGAGCTCATGTCTATCTCTTCCCAAGAGGATGCCACACCTTGGTTTGCGGATATCGCAAACTATCTTGTGGGCAATGTGCTTATTGAGGGTCTTACTTATCAACAAAAGAAAAAGTTTCTTAAGGAAGTTAAGTATTACTTTTGGGATGATCCATATCTTTTTAGGCAATGTGCGGACCAAATCATTAGACGGTGTGTAGATAGGCCCGAGGCATTTAAGATCTTAGAGGCATGTCATAAAGGACCTACGGGTGGACATTTTGGGCCTAACTACACCGCCAAGAAAGTCTTTGATTCGGGTTACTATTGGCCTTCCATTTACAAGGATGCCCAAGAGATGGTGAAATTTTGTGATGTTTGTCAAAGACAAGGAAAAATTACACAACGTGATGAGATGCCACAAAATTTTATCCAAGAGTGTGAGATATTTGATGTATGGGGAATAGATTTCATGGGACCTTTTCCATCCTCTAAAGGAAACAAGTATATACTTGTGGCGGTGGATTATGTGTCCAAGTGGGTGGAGGCTAAAGCCTTACCTACTAATGATGCTAGAGTGGTTGTAAAGTTCTTGAAACAATTGTTTGCTAGATTTGGTGTACCTCGGGCCATCATAAGTGATCGTGGTACGCACTTTTGTAATGATCAATTCACGAGAGTTATGAAGAAATATGGAGTGAATCATAGACTTTCTACCGCGTATCACCCTCAAACAAATGGTCAAACCGAGGTCACAAATCGTGGTTTAAAGAGAATTTTAGAGAGAACGGTGGGAGAACATCGAGCTTCTTGGTCGGATAAGCTTGATGATGCTTTGTGGGCGTTTAGGACGGCTTTTAAAACACCAATTGGTTGTACGCCTTATAGGCTTGTCTAAGGAAAAGCGTGTCACCTCCCATTTGAGTTAGAACATAAGGCATCTTGGGCTCTCAAATGGGCTAACTTTGATTTAAACCAAGCCGGTTCACATAGGAAAGATCAAATCAATGAGATGGATGAGTTGAGAGCCAATGCCTATGAGAATTCTTTGCTTTACAAGGAAAAGACTAAGAAATTGCATGATGCTAAGATCAAGAATCGTGAGTTCAAAGTTGGAGAGCCGGTTCTCCTCTTTAACTCAAGATTGAAGCTTTTTGCGGGCAAGCTTAAGTCGAGATGGTCCGGTCCATTCACTATTGCTCAAGTGTTTCCATATGGAACTCTTGAGTTATCCCAACCCGATGGTCCAAATTTTAAAGTGAATGGTCACCGTGTTAAACATTACTTTGGGGAGGACATTTCCGTTGAAATGGTCCAAGAGGTCCCCATTTTCCCCATGAATTAATTCATTGAGGGACGAGTCGAGCTAGAGACTCATTAACTCAAGCATCGTATAACTAGGTTTAGAGTGTTGTAGGTTAGAAATAAAGGCATAGACTTGGAGATAAGTGTAGGGGAGACCTTCTTTTGTCTTCATGCTTGTTTGTAGGGTTGCTCACTCATCTCATGCTTTGGAGCTTATGGAGGAGGCCCTTGTATCCGGTTCACTTCGTTACTTTAGTGAATTTTCATTGACACCTTGTGCTTAAACATGATTTCACTAATAGTTGTCCTTTCCTTAACTTTGGTTAAGCAAAGTCTATTCATTGTCATAAGTGTAGGGGAAGTTTTCATACTTCCATGCTCTTAAACATTGAGGACAATGTTTAGCTTAAGTGTAGGGGGTCTTCTATCGAAGTGACCTTACCTAGAATTTGTCATTGTCTTGCATGAAAACATGGAAAATTGAATTTTCAACATTTTTCAAATTTTTGATCTACTTTGGCCAACAAAAATATGCATTCATAATTTTTGCATCAATCATTTTTCATTTTGCATAGCACATTTGCATTGTATATATATTTCTTCTTTTGTTTTTCATCAAAAATATATATAAAAGGAAAAATATAATAAAACATGGTTTTAACTAGTTTAGATTTCTTTGACATATTAGGCCGCCATGGATATTTTGACTCAACCCGAGTTTGCTTATCTTAGCACTCTCTAGCTAGTATCCTTAACCATGTAGTCCTTCATTGGTCTATTAGGCTAAGCATCCACCAATTTCATTATTTGAAATTTTAAATTTGTGGAGAATGGGAAATGATAGAGTTGAAGCAAGTGTAAAAGGGCTAGATAGACTTCATGGCAATTACTTGTGGATAAACCTTTCTCTTCTTGACCTCTAATTTCTTCGCATGTATATAATTGTTAATAAATAATCAAGTACGGTTTTAATTGGTTCGTAATCTCTTATGCATTTTTGGCTAATCATTTATGGTTGATATGAGTACGTCTTAAGATTCTAAGTTAGCACGTTTTATGTGTACTAGACTTATGTCATGCTCCATACTTAGCGGGTGTTTTTCCTTTTCTTCTTTTCAAATTTCTTTGTGAGGAATAAAGAAAAATAAGAGCGGCTTATGAAAAAAAAATGAGTGGCTAGAAAAAAAAAAAAAAAAAGAAAAAAAAAAGAAAAAGAAAAAAAAATAATGCAAGACTCCCAAGAGGGGCAGTGTGGTGTTAATTATAGTGACTATTGAGTTCCAATATTACCTTGACGGGTTGCGGGGATTCAATAGATTGCTCCAATCCAATATTGCCTTGACGGGTTACGGGGTTGAAGATCCAAAGTCTCAAAAAGATGGCGGATGTAAATTATTGCGTGAGTTTTATTTTTCTTTCCTTAGCGAGTGTGTAGCTACTTATGAAAGCATGACATGAGGATTTTACACATAAGGCGAATGACTTATTACTCTTAATACGGACTTATATTAATTGTGAGCGGTTTTCCAAGTAATGGATGAGAAGATTACTTAGGATTAAAACCGTGCTTCCTTATTTTTGGATTTTACACTTCTTATACTTCACACTTGAATAATGACAAATTTGCCCACAAGCAATTTGCTCAATTAATAACCGGTTCCATATGATATGAGCTTAAACTCATATCCTTTTATTAACAAATAACCCTAAAACATGAAGCAAAATACCAATTTATTTGGCAAAAACAGTATTATGTGGTATGTTTGTGTTTGTGTGCACTTGTGTAGGTAAAAAGATACATTTTCAAGCAAACAAGGAAAAATCAAGCTCAAATGGATGAAAAAGACAAAAGAGGATCAAAAGTGACAAGACTTTGAAGTATAAGGACCTATCTTGACAAGTTATGAAAGTTGAAGGACTAAAAGTGCAAATATTGTAAAGTCAAGATTCAAGTCAAACTTGGTCAACTCTCAAGTCAACTCAGTCAAAGGACCATTTTGTTCAAGAATCAAAGTTGAAGGGCCAATTATGTCAAAAGAATGAAGATCCTAGCTCAAAATAACATTCTGCCAAGTACAAGGACTAGTTCTGCCAACTTTTGAAAGTAATTCAAAGTTTGATCCATGTGAAGAGGAAAGGACCAATAAGATTGCAAGGAAGGTGGTACACGGATCACCAAATCACCCTCATTTAAATCCCACTCAGCCGACACTTCATTTAATGGGAATATCTCAACAGTGCCACGCACTCAACTTTTCCACCAATAGAAAATTAGGAGTTGGATAATGATCCGCAACTCATTCTCTTGTCCAATAAGAGTTTGCCACGTAACATCTTCTTCAACAAAAATTGCCAGGAACGAGCAAGAGCTAGAGTGAATTTCAGCAAATGGTATAAACATCAAAGTTGGTCTAAATCAAGAAAGGAAAAGATCCCACGTGCTTAATTAGCCTGAAGATCAATAATAAAGAAAAGCCCAAATCCTAGTTCATACCTTCAAAGTGCAATATGCAGAATTCTCCACGTGGCAAGCTGGGATTGGTTCTGACACGTCACCAACCCCAACAAACTCTTCTTTCATGTCTATAAATAGCTGGATTGTACTTCATTTTCATTTGTAGCTTAAATTTGTAAAAACACCTAGTTTTACTTTTCCTTTCCTTTTTCCCTCAATTTTCCCCTAGCTACTCAAGAGTCTGACAAACTCTTGAGTTAGTTAGTTAGTTACTATCCTTGTAACAACTTTGTAACCGTTTTCCATTACTGAAATTCAAATTTACTCTTTCCCGCCAAAACTGTTCTTATCATTCCAGTTCATTTCTTGCTGCTGTTGGATATTATTGTTGCTGTTGAGTGTTTGTTATGATCAATCATTGATCATAACTGACATTGGTGAAGTTTGCTAAGCTGTTTGATCACAATTCAGTCATTGCATAGTTCTAATGGAGTTTTCAAACAGAATGATGGATTCTAGTTGATCAGTTTGCTGATTCTTGTTGATTTGTTGATTTCCAGTGATAAGGTGGTGGTTATCACTAGGGCAAGAGAGCTCAGCGCTCCTCTTCTTCTCAAAGGAATTCTACAATAGGTTTTAAGCTTCTTGATTTTTGTTCCACTCAACAGTTAAATGCCATGCTTATTTTCTTAGAATAAACTTGATGGCTGTTTGATTAAAGTTGCTTGTTGTTGATGTTTGCTAGATCTTAGAGTGCTAGGAGTTTTAAACTTGTTTGCTTGTTCTTTGATTCTAGTTAACTGCCTTAATTCAGTCATTTTTGTTCTTGTAATTGATTTGTAGTTCTAGTGGAGTTTATTGAGTGCATTGAGTTCTATTATCTTTCATTTTGACCATTGGAGTTAGACTGCTATAGCATTTGAGTCAGCTTAAGTCAGTTCTTAATAAGCCTTTGTAAAAGTTTGTAATATCAGTTTAAGGAGTGTTTGGGACTAGTCTAAAAAGAGTTTTCAAGTTTTGAGTTTTGGAATTTTAGAGTTCATTTGTAGTTAATAGGTGTTATAAAAGAGTTTCAAGGAATTTACAAGTCATTTAGATAGTCAAACAGGCAAATGGTACTTAAAATGTTTGGGTCATCCTTATGCAGTTTTGGTGTTTAGAACTTGTGATTTTGATTTGGTTAGAACTCATTCATTTCTAGATGAAATTTCCCCAAATTTGTTTTCATTCATAGCTTACATCATATATTTTCAGATTCTAAGAGCATTTTCTACAGTATTCTATAATCAGATAGTAATAAGCATAATTCAGATAAGCTCACTTAACTCAAGTTTCTGTAAATGAAAGCTGAGATTTTGTATCTCCTTATTCTATTCATAAACATGCCCATTTTTCTTCACAAAATCTATTAAGTCATTGAGTTACATGATTTTTGAGAAAATCAGCTTTTTGAAAAATAAGCTGGTCAACGCTTGGTCAACATAAGCCCATTTTTGGCTTAATTCAGTTTTAGAGCTTATTTCTGGATGAAAAAGGTTCTAGTTTGATTTCCTGTTCATTAATTGGATAGCTTAATCAGTTTCATTAAAAAAATCAAGTTGTGGTTGATTAGATTTAGCTAGAGCTTATTTTGAGCTTATTAATAAGCACTCATTTGCTTATTTCTGATTTTTAGCAAATTTCCTTGAACACACGTAGCTTATTTTGAATTTGAAACGTTTTGCAAGTTGTTTCATCAAATTTGGTTGAGAAATAAGCCAGAACGAGCTTATTTCTTCCTTTGTCCCGTTTTTAGTTGAAAACTTTCCAAAATTGCACTTTGGTCCCTGAAGTTCTGTCAGCGTTTAAACTTGGCCTAACTTCCATGTTTTTAGGGTTTGCATTGTTTTAGTCCCTGGAATTTGGAAAGTTGTTAAAATCAGTTAGTATTTTGTTAGTTTGTTACACTTTTGGTTAGTTTGTTATAGTTTTTGCATTTTTGATCCTTATAGTTTACTGTTTTGCACTTTTAGTCCCTATAATTGTTAGAATTTACATTTCAAGCATTTATTGTTCATAGAATTTACAATTTCAGTCCCTTTAGTTTCAAATTTTGCATTTTAAATTCTTACTTGAATAAAACGTGGTATTTGCAATTTGTTTTACATATACGTAGGTAATATTTTTCAGTTTTGCAAGCATTTGTTGAATTAGCAATAGATTACCAAGCAAGCTTAACAACCAAGAACAATTAAAAACCCGATATTGGTTGGACTTTCTATTAGTAAGAACTGAGAAGAAACGAACTGCATTATACTCAATTTCAAATGGCGCCGCTGCCGGTTCTTTGACTACACGAGAGACTATCGATTGACGGTTTTCATTGGCTTTTGGGATCCGTTCATTTTGTGAACGTTATTTTTACGTATCATAAATCAAAAACAAAAAAAAAATCAAAAATATAAAAATATATAAAAACTAAAAATTAACAAAACAATTCTTTTCCTAAAGAATTGACCAAAAAAATAAAAAAATCCAAAAAGCAATCTTTTTCCTAAGAGATTGCACCCAAAAATATATATTATTGGATTCTCTCGGTTTCTATGTACATATAGTATTTTTCTCTTAAAAAACTCATAAATACAAAAATATTTTCCATATATTATTATAAGTAAATACGTATACGTATAAGAACAATCAATCTACATATCTTCCATAAGTATTGCCGAGGCAATACACCGTGTTGAGGGGCGCTCCGGTCCTTGACACGTGTATCGATCAAACAAAATAAAGCAAGAATAGATAAATACTCTCAATAAGCAACAATTCGAAGAATACGAACATTTAAGTGAATAGAAAGGCGATGTGCTATAAAATGCCATCTAAGGGTCAATAGGTACTTAAGTGCTTCGCGCCACCTAACCCCCCGTTCACTTGGGAGTATTCTAAGAAGGAAGGCTTCATTGAGGGTCTTGCACCCAAAGTAGTAAATACATATATTGTTATTTTCTTGTGGATATTTAATATTGAAACTCGAAGAGGATAATCCATTTCTCTTCAAAGTCACACGAGAGCTTCTCTCTCATTCCTCGTATTGAGTTGCATGCTCACTCGCGGGCGTGCACAAATACCGATTGGTGTACAACCTCTTTCTCCGAAAAGGAAGAAAAAGAGAAAGAGTAAGACCACCACCGTCCACCAAGCCGATCACGAGAATCGTGCTTTGTCACCACCACAAGAAGCCATGGCTATTGATAATCGTACTTTGTATGAACGTATGCAATCCAACATTCATGGATATTCTAGTGCCATTAAGATTCCCGACTTTCCCGCTAACACATTTGAGCTACATACATCTATGATCAATATGGTTGCATTATCACCTTTCTTGGGAAAACAAAATGAGGATCCTCATGCTCACCTTAAGAGATTCCTTTCACTTTGCAATACCATTAAGCATAATGGGGTTCCACATGAGGTCATTAGATTGATGTTAGTGTCATTTTCCTTAGAGGGGAGTGCTAAGCATTGGTTAGACACCCAACCACCCGATAGTATCACCACATGGGAGGGTTTTACCACTAAGTTTTTGAACAAGTTCTTTCCTCCACAAAAGACTATGGCTTTGAGAAATTTAATTATGGGCTTTCAACAAAAACCTAGTCAATCCTTTAGTTATGCTTGGGAAGAGTATAGTGAGTTGTTGAGGCGATGCCCTAATCATGGATTGGATCAAGTTCATCAAATAAGTCTCTTTTATGATGGCCTTAAAGCTCACCACCAAGATTCACTCAATGCTTCCGCGGGAGGGAGTATTCTTCTTAAGACTTATCAAGAGGCTTTGGACATTATTGAGACTAAGGCAATGGTTCAAACAAACAATCCATTTGAAGAAAGGGTTCATGTTATCCAAAACACTTCTCAAACTCCTTGTGACACCCAACTTCTTAAAGAGATCCTTCAACAAGTCAAACAAGGACAAGAAATGACTCATGAGATAGTTCAAAATTTTAAGAGCATGACATTGAACAATTCCTCGAATAATGTGAATGCCATCACCATTTCTTGTGTTACTTGTGGAGGTCCCCATTCTTATGAATAATGTGATAAGGTGCAAGGGTATCAAGGGGAATGCTATGCTTACCAAGAGGAACATCGTGAACACTTCAAACCTAATATCAATCCAAATAACCTTTCTTACAAATCCCAAAATTACCTTACTCCACCCGGCTTCCCATCCCAACCACCCACCCAAATTCCACAAAATCCTCCTCAAATTTTAACAAGGAATCAAGGGCAAAGACCACCATACCAAGGAAATAACTACAAGGCACCCAATCAATTTCAACCTCAAGCTAATACCTTTTATCCACCACAACAAGGATTTCATCAACCTCTTCCATTTATTCCCAATCAAGCATATGCTCCAATACCAAATCAAGCTTACCCTCAAAATCCAAATCAAGGATATGGGATGCAAGAGACTCAAGAGTATGTTGACAAGAAAATGCGTGAAATTGAGAAGAGAATGAATGACCAAATGAAACGTACAATGGAGGAACAAATCAATAGGGTTTTAGTGGCGGTAACTCAAAGACCACAAGGGGCTTTACCTTCTAATACACAAACAAACCCTAGGGCCAATGTCAATGCTATTACAACAAGGAGTGGAACAACAACAAAGGATCCTTCACCTCCTAAACCTACTCTTGTTCAACCCACTTGTGTTCCTACTTGTCACAAGCCTTCTACTTCTACTCCACCTCCTCAAAATGCTCCTATTCACTCAAACACACCTTCTCAACCACCTCATACTTCTCCTTTACCTTCCACACTTCCCAATGAAGAGGCTAACAAAGACAAATCTTCCACCACAACACCTATTCCACCTACACCAAAACCTACTCTTCCATACCCTTCAAGGTTGAAAAAGGACAAGTTAAAGAACAAAGATGACATCCAAGTCTCCAATTTCTTAAGGATGTTCAAGCAACTCAATATCAACATATCCTTTGCCGAAGCTCTTGCTTATATGCCAAAGTTTGCTAAGATGTTCAAGGATTTGCTCTCAAACAAAGAGAAATTGGTTGATTTGCCCAACACATCACTTAATGAAAATTGTTCCGCGGTGTTACTTAAAACCTTACCAACAAAACTTGGAGATCCGGGGCGCTTCTTGATACCTTGTAATTTTCCCGGTGTTGAAAATTGCATGGCTTTGGCGGATTTAGGGGCGAGCATAAATCTCATGCCTTTATCGGTTTGGAAACAACTATCTCTTCCCGAGCTCACTCCCACTAGGATGACTCTTGAACTAGCCAACCGAACCATAGCTCACCCCGTAGGTATAGCGGAAGATGTGTTTGTAGGTGTGGATTAGTTTACCTTTCCGGCCGATTTTGTAGTGGTCGATTATGACATGGATCCTAGAGTGCCTTTGATTGTTGGTAGACCGTTTTTGAGAACGGGTCGTACCTTGATAGATGTGGCGGAAGGAGAATTAATTATGAGAGTAGAAGATGAGAGAGTGGTGTTTAAGTTAGGGAAAGTTTGTGATAGAAAAGAGGTTAAGGAGTCTAGACCTTGTGAGACTATTAACATTGTGGATGTGCTAGATGAAGTGTGTAATGAACACTTTCATGATGCTTGTAAGAGTGCTAGTGATGAGATTCTCCATGTTGAAACCGTGGCCTCGATTGCTCCCTCTTTAACACCTTTTGGAGAGAGTGATTTCCTCTTGGAGGAATTTGAGTCTAACTTTCTTGGTGATGATGATTCTCCCATTAATTGGGAAGAAGATATTCTTACAATCCAAAAGTTGCTCAATGAGGACCCTATTCCTTCTCCTATTCCACAAGAGATTACCATTGAGGAACCTTCCATAGTAAAACTTTCCATAGAGAGTCCACCTCCCATTGAACTTAAGGAACTTCCATCCCATTTAGAATATGCTTTCTTAGAAGGAAAAGACCAATTACCGGTGATTATTGCTAAAGAGTTGAAAGAGGATGAGAAGGAGCAACTTATTGAAGTCCTTAAGAACCATAAGAAAGCTTTAGCATGGAAAATATCCGACATAAGGGGAATTGATCCACATTTTTGTACTCACAAAATCCTTATGGAGGATGACTATAAACCCGCCATTCAAAACCAAAGGAGAGTTAACCCAAAAATCCATGAGGTTATTAAGAAGGAAGTGATTAAACTCTTAGATGCGGGTATGATTTACCCCATTTCCGACTCTCCATGGGTTAGCCCGGTTCATTGTGTTCCAAAGAAGGGTGGAATCACCGTGGTGCCTAATGAGAACAATGAGCTTATTCCCACGAGACTTGTGACCGGTTGGAGAGTTTGCATTGATTATAGAAAACTCAATGAGGCAACTAGGAAAGACCATTTCCCGCTTCCCTTTATGGATCAAATGCTTGAACGCTTAGCGGGAAATGAGTACTATTGTTTTCTTGATGGCTTTTCGGGTTATTTTCAAATACCCATTGACCCCAAGTATCAAGAAAAGACCACATTCACTTGTCCCTACGGTACATTTGCTTACAAGAGGATGCCTTTTGGCCTATGTAATGCACCGGGGACGTTTCAAAGGTGCATGATGGCGATTTTCCATGACATGATAGAGCAAACCATGGAGGTTTTTATGGATGACTTTTCCGTATTTGGAAACTCCTTTAGCTCATGTCTCACCAATCTTGAGAAAATGCTTAAGCGTTGTGAGGACACACGTTTGGTGCTTAATTGGGAGAAATGTCACTTTATGGTGAAAGAGGGGATTGTTTTAGGACACAAGATATCCAATAAGGGATTAGAAGTTGATCGAGCTAAAATTGATGTGATTGCTAAGCTTCCCCCACCCACCTCGGTTAAAGGTGTGAGGAGTTTCTTAGGTCATGCGGGATTTTATAGGCGCTTTATACAAGATTTTTCTAAGATAGCTAGACCGATGACTCATCTCTTGGTGAAAGAGGCTCCTTTCATTTTTGACCAAGCTTGTTTAGACTCTTTTGAGACTCTTAAGGAAAAATTAACTAAGGCTCCCGTTTTGGTTTCTCCAAATTGGGAATTACCTTTTGAGCTTATGTGTGACGCTAGTGATTATGCGGTGGGGGCCGTCTTAGGACAAAGAGTTAATAAGCATTTTCAACCTATACACTATGCGAGTAAAACCATGACCGGTGCACAACTTCATTACACTACCACGGAAAAAGAGTTGCTTGCTATAGTATATGCTTTTGAGAAGTTTAGACCATATCTTGTGCTTTCCAAGACCATAGTGTATACGGATCACTCCGCTCTCAAGTATCTTATGACAAAACAAGATGCTAAGCCTAGGCTTTTGAGATGGGTTTTGTTGCTTCAAGAGTTTAAGATAGAGATTCGTGATAAGAAAGGGGCCGAGAATTTAGCGGCGGATCATTTGAGTAGACTTGAGCATCCTTTTCAAGGAGATTTCCCACATCAAGAAATCAATGAATCCTTTCCACTAGAGGAGCTCATGTCTATCTCTTCCCAAGCGGATGCCACACCTTGGTTTGCGGATATCGCAAACTATATTGTGGGCAATGTGCTTATTGAGGGTCTAACTTACCAACAAAAGAAAAAGTTTCTTAAGGAAGTTAAGTATTACTTTTGGGATGATCCATATCTTTTTAGGCAATGTGCGGACCAAATCATTAGACGGTGTGTAGATGGGCCCGAGGAATTTAAGATCTTAGAGGCATGTCATAAAGGACCTACGGGTGGACATTTTGGGCCCAACTACACCGCCAAGAAAGTCTTTGATTCGGGTTACTATTGGCCTTCCATTTACAAGGATGCCCAAGAGATGGTGAAATTTTGTGATGTTTGTCAAAGACAAGGAAAAATTACACAACGTGATGAGATGCCACAAAATTTTATCCAAGAGTGTGAGATATTTGATGTATGGGGAATAGATTTCATGGGACCTTTTCCATCCTCTAAGGGAAACAAGTATATACTTGTGGCGGTGGATTATGTGTCCAAGTGGGTGGAGGCTAAAGCCTTACCTACTAATGATGCTAGAGTGGTTGTAAAGTTCTTGAAACAATTGTTTGCTAGATTTGGTGTACCTCGGGCCATCATAAGTGATCGTGGTACGCACTTTTGTAATGATCAATTCACGAGAGTTATGAAGAAATATGGAGTGAATCATAGACTTTCTACCGCGTATCACCCTCAAACAAATGGTCAAACCGAGGTCACAAATCGTGGTTTAAAGAGAATTTTAGAGAGAACGGTGGGAGAACATCGAGCTTCTTGGTCGGATAAGCTTGATGATGCTTTGTGGGCGTTTAGGACGGCTTTTAAAACACCAATTGGTTGTACGCCTTATAGGCTTGTCTATGGAAAAGCGTGCCACCTCCCATTTGAGTTAGAACATAAGGCATCTTGGGCTCTCAAGTGGGCTAACTTTGATTTAAACCAAGCCGGTTCACATAGGAAAGATCAAATCAATGAGATGGATGAGTTGAGAGCCAATGCCTATGAGAATTCTTTGCTTTACAAGGAAAAGACTAAGAAATTGCATGATGATAAGATCAAGAATCGTGAGTTCAAAGTTGGAGAGCCGGTTCTCCTCTTTAACTCAAGATTGAAGCTTTTTGCGGGCAAGCTTAAGTCGAGATGGTCCGGTCCATTCACTATTGCTCAAGTGTTTCCATATGGAACTCTTGAGTTGTCCCAACCCGATGGTCCAAATTTTAAAGTGAATGGTCACCGTGTTAAACATTACTTTGGGGAGGACATTTCCGTTGAAATGGTCCAAGAGGTCCCCATTTTCCCCATGAATTAATTCATTGAGGGACGAGTCGAGCTAGAGACTCATTAACTCAAGCATCGTATAACTAGGTTTAGAGTGTTGTAGGTTAGAAATAAAGGCATAGACTTGGAGATAAGTGTAGGGGAGACCTTCTTTTGTCTTCATGCTTGTTTGTAGGGTTGCTCACTCATCTCATGCTTTGGAGCTTATGGAGGAGGCCCTTGTATCCGGTTCACTTCGTTACTTTAGTGAATTTTCATTGATACCTTGTGCTTAAACATGATTTCACTAATAGTTTTCCTTTCCTTAACTTGGGTTAAGCAAAGTCTATTCATTGTCATAAGTGTAGGGGAAGTTTTTATACTTCCATGCTCTTAAACATTGAGGACAATGTTTAGCTTAAGTGTAGGGGGGTCTTCTATCGAAGTGACCTTACCTAGAACTTGTCATTGTCTTGCATGATAACATGAAAAAAATTGAATTTTCAACATTTTTCAAATTTTTGATCTACTTTGGCCAACAAAAATATGCATTCATAATTTTTGCATCAATCATTTTTTTTCATTTGCATAACACATTTGCATTGTATATATTTCTTCTTTTATTTTTCATCAAAAATATATAAAAAGGAAAAATATAATAAAACATGGTTTTAACAAGTTTAGACTTCTTTGACATATTAGGCCCGCCATGGATATTTTGACTCAACCCGAGTTTGCTTATCTTAGCATTCTCTAGCTAGTATCCTTAACCATGTAATCCTTCATTGGTCTATTAGGCTAAGCATCCACCAATTTCATTATTTGAGATTTTAAATTTGTGGAGAATGGGAAATGATAGAGTTGAAGCAAGTGTAAAAGGGCTAGATAGACTTCATGGCAATTACTTGTGGCTAAACCCTTCTCTTCTTGACCTCTATTTTCTTCGCATGTATATAATTGTTAATAAATAATCAAGTACGGTTTTAATTGGTTCGTAATCTCTTATGCATTTTTGGCTAATCATTTATGGTTGATATGAGTACGTCTTAAGATTCTAAGTTAGCACGTTTTATGTGTACTAGACTTATGTCATGCTCCATATTTAGCGGGTGTTTTTCCTTTTCTTCTTTTCAAATTTCTTTGTGAGGAATAAAGAAAAATAAGAGCGGCTTATGAAAAAAAAAAATGAGTGGCTAGAAAAAAAAATAAAAGAAAAAGAAAGAAAAAAAAAATAATGCAAGACTCCCAAGAGGGGCAGTGAGGTGTTAATTATAGTGACTATTGAGTTCCAATATTACCTTGACGGGTTGCGGGGATTCAATAGATTGCTCCAATCCAATATTACCTTGACGGGTTGCGGGGTTGAAGATCCAAAGTCTCAAAAAGATGTGGATGTAAATTATTGCGTGAGTTTTATTTTTCTTTCCTTAGTGAGTGTGTAGTTACTTATGAAAGCATGACATAAGGATTTTACACATAAGGCGAATGACTTATTACTCTTAATACGGACTTATATTAATTGTGAGCGGTTTTTCAAGTAATGGATGAGAGGATTACTTAGGATTAAAACCGTGCTTCCTTATTTTTGGATTTTACACTTCTTATACTTCACACTTGAATAATGACAAATTTGCCCACAAGCAATTTGCTCAAATAATAACCGGTTCCACATTTAATTGTCATGAATAAGTTGATGCACTTTTTACTTGTGAATGCAATGATCCCATTTTTAAGCTTGGTATGGGGAAAGTGAAACTTGAGGGTGATAAGTATCCATGGTATCCAAGCCCTAATCCAAGTCATTGAATTCTTTATGAGTTATTTCCATCAAAACCATTTCAAGAAAAATCAAAAAGATATAGATAGAATTGTATTTTGATTCATTGTATTATTAAAAGTCCAAATCATGCATCATTTAGTTTAGAGTAGCATAGATGCATCTCATATGGCCAAGGTGGATTAATTATGAGGGAAATGTAAAATTTTGAGCCTTAAAATATAATATTGCATGAGGACATGACAATGTTCAAGTGTAGGGGAATTTGATATGAGCTTAAACTCATATCCTTTTATTAACAAATAACCCTAAAACATGAAGCAAAATACCAATTTATTTGGCAAAAACAGTATTATGTGGTATGTTTGTGTTTGTGTGCACTTGTGTAGGTAAAAAGATACATTTTCAAGCAAACAAGGAAAAATCAAGCTCAAATGGATGAAAAAGACAAAAGAGGATCAAAAGTGACAAGACTTTGAAGTATAAGGACCTATCTTGACAAGTTCTGAAAGTTGAAGGACTAAAAGTGCAAATATTGTAAAGTCAAGATTCAAGTCAAACTTGGTCAACTCTCAAGTCAACTCAGTCAAAGGACCATTTTGTTCAAGAATCAAAGTTGAAGGGCCAATTATGTCAAAAGAATGAAGATCCTAGCTCAAAATAACATTCTGCCAAGTACAAGGACTAGTTCTGCCAACTTTTGAAAGTAATTCAAAGTTTGATCCATGTGAAGAGGAAAGGACCAATAAGATTGCAAGGAAGGTGGTACACGGATCACCAAATCACCCTCATTTAAATCCCACTCAGCCGACACTTCATTTAATGGGAATATCTCAACAGTGCCACACACTCAACTTTTCCACCAATAGAAAATTAGGAGTTGGATAATGATCCGCAACTCATTCTCTTGTCCAATAAGAGTTTGCCACGTAACATCTTCTTCAACAAAAATTGCCAGGAACGAGCAAGAGCTAGAGTGAATTTCAGCAAATGGTATAAACATCAAAGTTGATCTAAATCAAGAAAGGAAAAGATCCCACGTGCTTAATTAGCCTGAAGATCAATAATAAAGAAAAGCCCAAATCCTAGTTCATACCTTCAAAGTGCAATATGCAGAATTCTCCACGTGGCAAGCTGGGATTGGTTCTGACACGTCACCAACCCCAACAAACTCTTCTTTCATGTCTATAAATAGCTGGATTGTACTTCATTTTCATTTGTAGCTTAAATTTGTAAAAACACCTAGTTTTACTTTTCCTTTCCTTTTTCCCTCAATTTTCCCCTAGCTACTCAAGAGTCTGACAAACTCTTGAGTTAGTTAGTTAGTTACTATCCTTGTAACAACTTTGTAACCGTTTTTCATTACTGAAATTCAAATTTACTCTTTCCCGCCAAAACTGTTCTTATCATTCCAGTTCATTTCTTGCTGCTGTTGGATATTATTGTTGCTGTTGAGTGTTTGTTATGATCAATCATTGATCATAACTGACATTGGTGAAGTTTGCTAAGCTGTTTGATCACAATTCAGTCATTGCATAGTTCTAATGGAGTTTTCAAACAGAATGATGGATTCTAGTTGATCAGTTTGCTGATTCTTGTTGATTTGTTGATTTCCAGTGATAAGGTGGTGGTTATCACTAGGGCAAGAGAGCTCAGCGCTCCTCTTCTTCTCAAAGGAATTCTACAATAGGTTTTAAGCTTCTTGATTTTTGTTCCACTCAACAGTTAAATGCCATGCTTATTTTCTTAGAATAAACTTGATGGCTGTTTGATTAAAGTTGCTTGTTGTTGATGTTTGCTAGAACTTAGAGTGCTAGGAGTTTTAAACTTGTTTGCTTGTTCTTTGATTCTAGTTAACTGCCTTAATTCAGTCATTTTTGTTCTTGTAATTGATTTGTAGTTCTAGTGGAGTTTATTGAGTGCATTGAGTTCTATTATCTTTCATTTTGACCATTGGAGTTAGACTGCTATAGCATTTGAGTCAGCTTAAGTCAGTTCTTAATAAGCCTTTGTAAAAGTTTGTAATATCAGTTTAAGGAGTGTTTGGGACTAGTCTAAAAAGAGTTTTCAAGTTTTGAGTTTTGGAATTTTAGAGTTCATTTGTAGTTAATAGGTGTTATAAAAGAGTTTCAAGGCATTTACAAGTCATTTAGATAGTCAAACAGGCAAATGGTACTTAAAATGTTTGGGTCATCCTTATGCAGTTTTGGTGTTTAGAACTTGTGATTTTGATTTGGTTAGAACTCATTCATTTCTAGATGAAATTTCCCCAAATTTGTTTTCATTCATAGCTTACATCATATATTTTCAGATTCTAAGAGCATTTTCTACAGTATTCTATAATCAGATAGTAATAAGCATAATTCAGATAAGCTCACTTAACTCAAGTTTCTGTAAATGAAAGCTGAGATTTTGTATCTCCTTATTCTATTCATAAACATGCCCATTTTTCTTCACAAAATCTATTAAGTCATTGAGTTACATGATTTTTAAGAAAATCAGCTTTTTGAAAAATAAGCTGGTCAACGCTTGGTCAACATAAGCCTATTTTTGGCTTAATTCAGTTTTAGAGCTTATTTCTGGATGAAAAAGGTTCTAGTTTGATTTCCCGTTCATTAATTGGATAGCTTAATCAGTTTCATTAAAAAAATCAAGTTGTGGTTGATTATATTTAGCTAGAGCTTATTTTGAGCTTATTAATAAGCACTCATTTGCTTATTTCTGATTTTTAGCAAATTTCCTTGAACACACGTAGCTTATTTTGAATTTGAAACGTTTTGCAAGTTGTTTCATCAAATTTGGTTGAGAAATAAGCCATAACGAGCTTATTTCTTCCTTTGTCCCGTTTTTAGTTAAAAACTTTCCAAAATTGCACTTTGTTCCCTGAAGTTCTGTCAGCGTTTAAACTTGGCCTAACTTCCATGTTTTTAGGGTTTGCATTGTTTTAGTCCCTGGAATTTGGAAAGTTGTTAAAATCAGTTAGTATTTTGTTAGTTTGTTACACTTTTGGTTAGTTTGTTATAGTTTTTGCATTTTTGATCCTTATAGTTTACTGTTTTGCACTTTTAGTCCCTATAATTGTTAGAATTTACATTTCAAGCATTTATTGTTCATAGAATTTACAATTTCAGTCCCTTTAGTTTCAAATTTTGCATTTTAAATTCTTACTTGAATAAAACGTGGTATTTGCAATTTGTTTTACATATACGTAGGTAATATTTTTCAGTTTTGCAAGCATTTGTTGAATTAGCAATAGATTACCAAGCAAGCTTAACAACCAAGAACAATTAAAAACCCGATATTGGTTGGACTTTCTATTAGTTAGAACTGAGAAGAAACGAACTGCATTATACTCAATTTCACCATATTTAATTGTCATGAATAAGTTGATGCACTTTCTACTTGTGAATGCAATGATCCCATTTTTAAGTTTGGTATGGGGAAAGTGAAATTTGAGGGTGATAAGTATCCATGGTATCCAAGCCCTAATCCAAGTCATTGAATTCTTTATGAGTTATTTCCATCAAAACCATTTCAAGAAAAATCAAAAAAGATATAGATAGAATTGTATTTTGATTCATTGCATTATTAAAAGTCAAAATCATGCATCATTTAGTTTAGAGTAGCATAGATGCATCTCATATGGCCAAGGTGGATTAATTATGAGGGAAATGTAAAATTTTGAGCCTTAAAATATAATATTGCATGAGGACATGACAATGTTCAAGTGTAGGGGAATTTGATATGAGCTTAAACTCATATCCTTTTAACAACAAATAACCCTAAAACATGAAGCAAAATACCAATTTATTTGGCAAAAACAGTGTTATGTGGTATGTTTGTGTTTGTGTGCACTTGTGTAGGTAAAAAGATACATTTTCAAGCAAACAAGGAAAAATCAAGCTCAAATGGATGAAAAAGACAAAGAAGGATCAAAAGTGACAAGACTTTGAAGTACAAGGACCTATCTTGACAAGTTATGAAAGTTGAAGGACTAAAAGTGCAAATAATGAAAAGTCAAGATTCAAGTCAAACTTGGTCAACTATCAAGTCAACTCAGTCAAGGGATTATTTTGTTTAAGAATCAAAGTTGAAGGACCAATTATGTCAAAGGAATGAAGCTACAAGCTCAAATTTACATTCTGCCAAGTTAAGGGGCTAATTCTGCCAAGATGGGAAAGTTACTTAAGTTTGATCCATGTGTCAAGGAGTTCAACCAATGAGAAGAAAGAAAAGGAGTCACACGGATCAAGCATTTAATATCCACTCAGCGCCTCACATTTATTACCCAATCCCAACAGTGCAATCCGTGTGACTGATTTTCAGCCAATAAAATGCTTACACGTGGCATCTTCAAGAAGGAAAAATTTTCCAGAATCGCGTTTGAGATAGAAGCCATTTCATGGAAAGATTTAAACACCAAAGTTGATCAATTTGAAGAGACGAACATAATGGTGCAACTCAATTAACATTTCATCCATCCAATCAAGAAAACCCAAATCCTTGTTCATACCTTCAAAGTGCAATTTGCAGAATTCTCCACGTGGCAAGCTGGGATTGGTTCTGATACGTCACCAACCCCAACAAATTCTTACTTCATGTCTATAAATAGCTGGATAAGACTTCATTTTCAGTGGTAGCTTAATTTTGTAAAAATACCTAGTTCTACTTTTCCTTTCTTTTTTCCCTCAATCTTACCCTAGCTACTCAAGAGTCTGACAAACTCTTGAGTTAGTTAGTTAGTTACTACCCTTGTAACAACTTTGTAACCGTTTTCCATTAATGAAATTCAAATTTACTCTTTCCCGCCAAAACTGTTCTTATCATTCCAGTTCAATTCTTGCTGCATTTGGATACTAGTGTTGCTGATAAGTGTTTGTTATGATCATTGATGGATCATAACTAACATTGAAGGAGTTAGATTGCTGTTTGATCAGAATTCAGTCATTTCCATAGTTTTTGAAGAAGTTCAAGCAGAATGATGATTCCAGTTGATTAGTTTGTTGATTCTTGTTGTTTGATTGATTCCTAGTGATAAGGTGGTGGTTATCACTAGGGTAAGAGAGCTTAGCGCTCCTCTTCTTCTCAAAGGATAACTACAATAGGTTCTAATAGTTCTCATTTTTGTTCCTCTCAACAAGTAAACTGCATGCTTTCTTTTCTTAGAATAAACTTGATGGCTGCATGATAAAGTTGTTAGTAGTTGCTGTTTGATTGAATTTAGTGTGTTTGTAACTTGATTTCTGCTCACTTGTGCTTTGATTTGGGTTAAGTTCTAGTTTACTGCATTAATTCAGTAATTTTTGGCCTTTTACCTTGATTGTAGTTCTAGTAGTGATAAGTACTTGTTCACTTCTTTCAAACCTTTCATTTTGATCATTGAATCTAGTTTGCTATAGCATTTGATTCAGTTTAAGCTAGTTCTTAAAAAGCATTTGAAAAAGTTTGTAAAAATCAGTAAAGGAGTGTTTGGGAATAGCTTAAAAATAACTTTCAAGCATTGAGATTTGGATTTTTAGAGTTCATTTACAGTCATTAAGTGTTAACAAGTTGTTTTAAGTCTTTTACAAGTCAAATACAAGGTCAAACAGGCAAATGGCATCTAAAAAGTTTGGGTCAGCCTTATGCATTTGAGTCATTCAGAAACTTGCCATTTTCAATTTGCTAGAACTCACTCAAAACTAGATGAATTTGGATCAAATTTGTTTCTATTTGTAGCTTATATCATAGAGTTTTAGATTCCAAGAGGATTTTATACAGTTTTCATTAAGCACTTAGTAATAAGCCAAAATCAGACATGAAGACTTAACTCAAGTTTCTGTAACTTGACAACTGAAAATCTGTATCTCATTTTCCTCTTCATAAACTTAGCACTTTTTCTTCACAAATCCATTTAGGTAGTTGAGTTACTTGATTTTTGAGAAAATTAGCTTTTTGAAAAAAAAACTGGTCAACGCTTGGTCAACATAAGCTCTTTTCAGCTTAATTCAGATTTAGAGCTTATTACTTGATGAAATTCGTTCTGGTTTGATTTCCCATTCTTTAAATCAGTTGCTTAATCAGTTTTAATAGAAAAATCAAGTTGTGACTGATTAGATTTGGCTAGAGCTTATTTTGTGCTTATTAATAAGCACTCATTTGCTTATTTCTGATTTTTAGCTAAATTCCTTGAACACACGTAGCTTAATGGAGATTTCAAGAGTTTTGCAAGTTGTTTCATCAAGTTTGGTTGAGTAATAAGCTCAAACGATCTTATTTTGAAGCTTGTCCCGTTTTTAGTTAAAAAGTTTTCAAAATTGCACTTTAGTCCCTGAAGTTCTGTCAGCGTTTAAACTTGGCCTAATTTCCATGTTTTTAGGGTTTGCATTTGTTTAGTCCCTGGAGTTTGGAAAGTTGTTAAAATCAGTTAGTATTTTGTTAGTTTGTTACACTTTTGGTTAGTTTGTTATAGTTGTTGCATTTTTGATCCTTTTAGTTAACAATTTTACATTTTTAGTCCCTATAATTGTTAGAGTTTACATTTCAAGCATTTATTGTTCATAGAATTACAATTTCAGTCCCTTTAGTTTCAAATTTTGCATTTTAAATTTTTACTTGAATAAAAACGTGGTATTTGCAATTTGTTTTACATATACGTAGGTGATATTTTTCCGTTTTGCAAGCATTTGTTGAATTAGCAATAGATTAACCAAGCAAGCTTAACAACCAAGAACAATTAAAAACTCGATATTGGTTGGACTTTCTATTAGCAAGAACTGAGAAAAAAACGAACTGCATTATACTCAATTTCAGTCACATTGGGCCTAGTTGGTGGAGTGACTGGTCTAGAAAGATGATACATATCAACTTGGGAGGCACACCGCGGTCTCGAGGATTTTGGTCCCTTGGATCTAAATGCAGTCAATTGTCTAACAGACTGATTTTGAGGCGGTTTCCCAAAGATTGATGGTTTTTCAAGCTTAGTGTTTACACTAGTTCCTTTAGTTTTCCTCAATTCATTTTTCAACGCAGCTATTGTAAAAACCTTTTCCTGAACTTGAGCCTTTAAAGTCTCATTCTCTTTGAGCAATTTATCTTGGGATGCCAATTTATATTCTAGCAACTCAATTTGTTTCAAAAGATTATCCATTTCAGCTTTAGAATCTAGAACTTTTTGATCTAATTTTCGTTCAAGAACAACGTTTGACTTTTCAAGTTTTTCAAAATATGTTTCAAATTTGTTCGTTTTTTTTGAAAATTCGAGTTTGGCATCCTCAAGATCTTTAGATTACTGAGCTATAATCATTTCGAGCTCTTTAACCTTGGAATTAGAAGCAGTTAATGAAGCAGTCATAAGGCAATTATCATGATTTTTAGCGTTTTGAACACTTTCTCCCCCATTATGACGCACATCGGATGAATCAGAAATGGTATCGCTATCACTCTTTTCCATCCCATGTTTGTCATAATTAGGTCCGAAATGCTCAATATGCGGCATTTCATCAGCATATACATCATATACAACATGACATTGTACCATATTTGTAGGCTCTTCGTCATAAACGGGTATGGTGTCATTATAAGGGATGTTTGTAGCATTCCCTGACGTGTTGATGATATCATGCTTTGCTATTGATTCCATGTCCTTGCAATCTTTAGGCTCCAAATTTTCAACCGTATGACCATTCTCCTCTTGCATCTGCATCGTAGATTCTTGCACTCCACTATCATACGCTTGCTGAAGTCTGGATTTTTCATAAATCGAAGACGAGACCGATGTCATGAATTTCATAGTGTACCATGCAACTCTTGAACCTCCGTATGTGTGTATTGAAGAAATGATTGACATATCCTTGAATTTTCAACTTAAAGAGTTGAATTGGAAGAAGTGTGTAAGTTGTGTCACTAGAGCTTGATATGCAGATTCTGATGCAGAGTGATTAAAGTCTTCTTTGTGAAGTTGCTCAGCTATTTGGTTCAAGTTGAGGAAAATTGAGTCGATGAATATATAACGATCTTGACCAAAGAGTGTCACAAATTCGCTTCCTCCTTGATGCAATGAAAGGGTTACTAGATGAGAGTGAAGTAGTCAAAATAAGTTATACCACTTTCTCTAGCTTTGGCTTGCATTTGATACAACTCTCCCTCTTGAGATGTCGAATGCAACGATTCCATTTGATATTTGATGGAAAATAAAGGTAAGGATTACTTGTTGATCGAGCAATGAAAGGAAGTAATTGTGTTTGTATTGTCGATTAGATCCCTTGATTAGTGAAGAAAAATGATTAAAGCCCCTAAGTATGTATACTCGAGCAACCAAAAATTCTTGAATTCGGAATATCAAATAAGCAGTCACGTATTTTTGTCACGTCACAAATCTCATCACTTTAGAAATACCCGAACAATCCAATAACACCGTAAACCAATAAATCTAACATGATTAATTTTGCAACATTCAGATATTTAATTGATGATTCCGAATTCGATTACAAAAATAATCGGACCATTATATGTCTTCGGGTAAATTAGTGATCGGCCCGTCAAACAATATAATACCAACTCCAATATATAAAAGTTTGCAACTCCAATGTCTTCGTGTAAAATTCGTGTAAATTTTGGTACTACGCGGTTCAGGCCCAAGGAAATCAGAAACCAAATATCAATAAATGAAAAACCTAATGACAACCCACGTGTCTTGTTATGTTATAATATGCATTTATTAAACTTCAAACTTTCGGAGAAGCAAAGATGATAGTGGCCCACGACCAAATCTAAACCGACTTCACATTTTGTCAAAGCCCAAAGGCACTAGCTGGTATATAACTCACCTTTACCCTAATAATACTCACACAACAAACCTAACCCTAATCTTTCTAACCCTAAAACACGCAGCCACAAAAACCAAATCTTATTAATCAAACATCTCTTAACCAATACTAGACGAGTACCCGCGCAAAGCGGCGGAAATTCCTAGCGACATATATTTAACGGTATTTAATATTGTGGTAAGTTTTTCGTATAACGTTCAAAATAGAACGTGAAAATTTTCAAATAAACTTACAAACGCTCGTAACATCAGATAAATTAAATAAGGTTAATCAACTACTGTATAAGAATACAAAAAATAATTATTTATGCATAACCAACAACAAAAAAAATGTTGGTATAAAAACTTTATCAGCAGAAGTTTGCCACCAGGAAAATCTGATGACTTGATAATGTATATCCACAGGCAAGGAACTTGCAATGCCGTAAGGCGAATCATGAGACCAGTTGGAAAGGTTTATGACACACAAAGATATCCACTAATACACATAGAATACTAAAAAGGATAGAGATAGTGTTAAGACTATTAAGCGGGTATGTTAACTACATGTTTCCACCTATTTAATGATTTATAAATAACGACAAAAATTACAACAGTGTTCTTGATGTGTATGTGAATTGGCCAAATAAAACATTTAACGTGCAGAAAGTGTTACAGTTTTAACCTTGATGACAACGTTGGTGGAATAGCTTTACACATCTGCCACGATGATGCTGGACGCGTATCTTAACTACACCAACAAAGACAATATCGAGAGAAGCTCATTTTTCAAGGCACGACGATGTTCTTTAATTGGAACACCAACATGACTGACTATGTTTGTATGGCATCATCATTGTATAACTTGATATAAGCTCTAAACCTTATAGAATTACTTCTGATACCTAGTGCTAGTAAAAAATAATACTAATCTTGGGTTGTTCGTTTTCCTTCCAGGTTTCACTTTATGATTCACATTTTGGTGAACTGTAACCCAACCCTTAAGGCACAAAACAACAGTAGACACGATATTCAAGATTAATGAACATTCAAAACAGCATATAGAACATAACCATTTCCTCTATTAAAAAAAGTAGAACTATACAATAACAAAGTAATAACATACGAGACGAAAACGAACAAGGCCATTCTATTCATTTGCATCCCTAATGCTATTCGATGACAATGATGATGATTTGTTTATATATGTGACATGAAAATTCTGAAATACCTTTAAACCGTAAAGTGTCTCAGCTTGAGGACGACCTGCAAAAGTGATCTAGTATGAAATAGCTAGATTTTTCATACACATACAATTTGATCACTAAAAAAACAGTAAATGAAAAAAATTATGTGATGTGAGAATCTAGGTAAACCACAAGGGAATATATACTTTAACATGCTTTTTAAAAAGGAGACAAAGGAAGTTCATGGTAATATCACGGGCAGTTAAAAAGCAAGCAAGTTGACTAAAAGCCTATTCTCATCGATCAGATCGAAACTCAAGCCAATCTTATATATATGTCGATTATGAGCTGTTAAACAAACAATAAGAATAATGCCTTAGAGATATGAATCACAGTTAACCAAAATAAAAAAAATCTCTTATTGCTACCACCGTATATTACTTTTGAGTTTTGACAATTCTAGGTTGGGATTTTAGCAAATAACTAAATAAATTATGTACATCAAATACTCACCATGTTGGCAATAATTTGCAAATAATTGTTTACAACCCCATGCTGATCTAATCCATATTCTCAGATGCTTAGTTCGATCTCATGAAATCCGCTCATTCTGTCAAGAATCAACACCAAAAAAAAATTGTATTCGGTATTTTTTTTTTTTTGTAAAAGGCTGGTAAATGAAACCCAATCATTTTTTGAGATTTAAAGGTGAAAGACAAATTTATCATTTAACCTCAAAACCGATTAGAGGTTCGTTCAACAATAACTAAAAGATTAATAGCACAATGGAAAATGATTGGTATTAAGTTCGAAAATGTAAAAATGAAACCTTGATTGGCTGTTGAAGAGCATAAACTAAATTTGATCGACTTATCACGTGTTGCACTTTTGACCAAGAATAAGTAATGACACAAACCAAATTAAATCACGAAAAACAAAGCATCTCATGTTTCGTTTCAATTTTAAAAATCACAATTCTTAAATACATACCTTTAAGTTGAATCGGGTATGTATCTGCCCAAACAAGAACAACAAACAACATATCTCAAATAAAAAACAAGATATCAAGAGACAAATACCTTTTAATTTGAATGTTGCAAGGTATGTTGAATGACCTACGAGTTGATGAGTATATTTATACTATTTGAATTTGAATTTTGAGATGCACGCAGAATTCGTGTTTAAATTAGTGATTTGATGTGATCAAATTAACAAGTTTCCAATAGAAACCTCGTCCAGCTCTCCATATTAAACCACTCTCTAACATTACAATAGTTTACTGTTTTAAACTAATCATCCAACTCGTGCATATTAAATGGTTCAAAACAATAATACAATAGTTTTCGTAAATACTTTATTATTTGATATATATATACATATAACCTGTAAATGACAAAAGATTCTCGACGCCCAAGTGACGACGACTGCTTATTCGGCGACTTGGCTTTTTCCGGCAATAACTGGAAGAAAAAAACATAATAATTTTTACAAAAATGCAGATCTAAAAAACAAATTTACATATTTAAAAAATAGAACTTTCAAAATTTAATTAATAGTAACAGATTTATTATAAAACTCAAAACACACCTTAATCTTGAAAATCCCTATTAGCAGTCGTTGGTCTTGGTGGTCTTGAAACTGTGGTGCTTGTCTCTCGAGTGGTGGTAGAGTAGAGTGGTTGATAGGATTTTGAGATAAAGTGTGTGTTTTGTATATTATGATTTAGGTTTGTTTTCTGTTTTTGTAAAAGAGATTTTTGCAAATATGGTAATGTTAAATCGTATAAAAGAATATAGTCCCAATTAAAACAGGCCTCAACTTTGTTAACATTTCAAAGTTTCCTTATTTACCTAATTGTTGAAACTTACATAAGAAGCTTTGTTGAAAAATTTCAACTTTCAACATATGGGATCCCTCCTTTATAATTAGTATAGATTAGACTCAATCCCCAACTATCTATACTATCACAGATCTTAGCAACCACAAACACGTCTTAATCTATCTTATCTGATAAAACCACAGCCAAATTATAAACACCTTTCTGATGGACCGATCACCATCGAGAAGAACGAATTCTTCAAGATCATAATATGGTCTCGGGTACGTTTTTTTTTGCATGTGTTCTAATTTTGTGCTGAGTTTATAGATCGAAATAGAGAAATTGATTGAAACATAATTGTTATCAATCACTCTTTTACTTCGTATATCAAATACAGATCTATGATGAGTAGATCTCGATTCGGAAAGATCTAAGTTGAATCTTAAATAACGAACGAGATATAATCTGAGATAACGTTTAAGTTTCGAGTCTAGAGTTCATTTGGTCTGTAAGAGATGAATCGTTGGGTATAGAGTAGTGGCGAAGGGATTATAGTTCGAGTTGGATTTGTTTGTGATTTGGATTGGCTGTATTTGAGACGAGAGTGTTTGTATTCTTGAGTCCGTTAAGTATCGAGTCTTTGGGTGGATGTTGTCTGTGCCAGGTTGTAAGAAATGATGTGAGACGATTTTGAAAAGAAAAATGATTTTGTTTATATGGTTCGAGTGGATTTGGTTGTGAGTTTGGTGTTGGGATAGGGTTGAACGAGTCGGTTTGTTGATTTTGAGAGGTGATATTGGATTAGTGATGGCTTTCGGTTTTTCGTGTATATTCTGACTTTAAAATGTCTCGGACGAGAGTGTAATATACGAAAAAACAAAGAACTGAGATCTTCATTGATAGGTTTGGTGTGTTCGAGTCGAGTTGGTGGGCGAGTCTTGGTTATCGAGTCGGGTTGAGTTTGGCGATGTGAATGAGGTTCGAGTCGAGGCAGGTTATGTTGAGAGAGTCAGTTGAGACATGACTTAGATCAATGCAAAGTTCACTTTCGCAATAAAGTCAAATCACCTTCGCAAAAATTCAAAAAACAAACTTCGGAATAAATCAAAAATTATCTTCGGAATGTTATGATCTTTGAAATGTGGATACTTTAGAAGTTCGGAATACTCAATGAAAAGGTTATTTTCGGAATGTAAAAAACTTGGTACTTTGGAATAAACGATGTTACTATCTTCGCAATATTAAAGACTCCAACAGTCACAATGTGTGAATGCCAACTAACTAACTGTCGCAATAATCAAAATGTGTACTTTGAAGAAAGAAAAAAACCCTAGGTTCTTCGCAATAAACAATAAAACCCTAGGAATATTCAAAATGTATACTTCGAAATATTCACCAAAATTATTTGTACTTCGCAATAACAACCGAGTCTTAGGAATAATAAAACCCTAGGGATGACTTCACAATCTAGAAACCCTAGGATACACTTCGGAATAAAACAAAACTATATCCGACTTTTTATAACCCGATATCACTAATATTCGTAAAAAACACCCCGAAAATCACCAAATGACCAAAAAAATTGGCGAATTTGACCAAATCAATTAACCCAAATCACTACCACTTCTATGTAGTCGATTTGTCTAAAAACTTAAACCACAAAACGCAAAATTTTCAAGATTTGAGCTTGATTATATCAAAACTCACTAAAATCAATCAAAACAAACACAAGAATAAACCAATTATCCCATGGCTCTTGATATCAATTGTAGGTCCACGAAATCTTTGGATTGTCTATGTGTTAGAATGATCTAAAGAGGGAGGAAGAGATGAAGAACTAGAGAGAGAAAGTAGAGAGAGAGGAGAGAAGGAGAGAAAAGATGAATAATAGATTGATGAAATGTGAACCAAACCCTCCTAACATGCTAGGAGGGGGTATATATAGCCCACCCTACATGTGGGCTTTATGGGTTATATTGTTTCATTACTAGATTGCGAGCCCATACTAGATGTATCTTGTTGGAGTGACCGATCCTTCCTAAATACGTAAAAACGTATTTCCAACAAAAAAAAAGGTCTAGAAAGAAGCCATTGAAGCTCTTGAAGCTTTGGTAGCAAGTTGTGTTCATAAGAAGCCCTATAATTCATTTTGGACCTACTCAGGTAATAACTATGTTAACTAAGCTTTGATATTCTTATAATGCTTTTCTATGACTTCTAATAATGTTTATAAGATGTTAATAAGCTAACTTAATAAGCTTTAGTTCATATAATAAGCTAAAATGGAAGTTATAAATCAAAGATGTTATAAAACCTTAGTTTGATAATTTACATGAAATAATGATTTAAAATCCATTTCAAAAGCTATAATTATGGAAAATTAAATTTATTATGATTATTATTATGTTTATAAACTTTGTTTTAAGTTCATACATCATTTGGTACAATTTTGAGGTTGTTATGTAATTTTTAACAAGTGTAAGGACTTAAATTGTCGTTTTTGAAACTATAAACAATTTGGGCCAAAAGTGTCATTTTATCATAGTTAAGCCTATAAGGATTAATATTGCAAAGCTTGAAACCCTAAGGTTAATATTTGAAGGTTTAAAATGTTAATACTAAAACTATATACTTTAGTGGTTAAAAGTGTAAATATACCAAACTTACAACTAAAAGGACTATTTTTGCCAATTTTGAAACTAAAAAAAATAAATTATAAATATAAGATAATATACAATGTATCATGTTAGTAGGGAACTGTATACAAAGATGTTCCATCTTGATATTACGTTCTGACAAAGTGGTTGGGTTTACGATTTAAAGTGCCATCGCTTCTCAAACGTTGATAGAATGGCTTCTGAGTATAATGGCCCGAACAATGATGTTATAATTTTGAAATAATCAAATAAAATATAATTATTATATAAAAAGATTGAACTCATAGATTACGACTTGATATATATACATATTTACGTGTTAACTCAGATCTATGAGAACTTGTGATATTCAAATTGAAAATACCGTAGTAATCCAAGGTTCTGTATGATAAGGTGAGTTCATAACCTCACTTTTGAAAGTTTGTAAATGCATTGAAAACCAGTGAGGGGGATATATGCTAAAATTAGAATATAATTGTTTTTGTACGCTGCCTGATGTGATTATTGACACTACATTTACTTGTTACCATTAAGTCTCTTTTTAATCGTTACCGCTAATCATTTCTAGAAAATGAGTGCTAATATTGTAAATAGTACTATTTAAGGACTGACATCCTCTATCTGGGCATGTCGCACTTGCTGGAATGCTAAAGGTTCCCACCTAGGCTAAACGGATACACGTTATTTTGCTAAACTCAGGATACCCAGCAAACTACCTACATGAGGGCAATTTGTTGGTTTTTCTGATAATGTCTAGTCGTGGGGTCATGAGCTAGTGCAATAAGAATCAATGAATTCAATAATAACACTGTAGCCCTAGAGTCATGCTTGTATTTAAATATTGTTTAAACCTATGAATTCATTCAACCATTGTGTTGATTTTTAAGCATATGTCTTAGGTGAATGAAGACTGGTGGGCTGAGGATGGTGAAATCTTGAAAAGTTATCATTCTAACAAATAAGACTAGATCTTTGGGAAAACTGTGATGTACAATTTATGTGCAGTTGTTTTTATTAAAACTCTGATGAATAAATGAATGATAACGTAAATATTTATAAAATGTCATTTTTGAGCATTTTTCTATTATTCTGACTATGATACCTTGAAAGAAATACGCTAGATTAGCTTCCGCTACTATATGCTAAAAATGGGGGTGTTACCGATTGGCATAAGAGCCTACGATTATAGAGCATAAAGATTTTTCTTAAATTATACCTGAGTTTTGAAATTTCAAGATCATCAGCCATCATCAACGCTAGTGTAAGATTTTTATCTCTTTAGTAGCATATCTTATGTTATTATATTATAAAATCTACAAGGATGTCTACCTCTACGTTTATTATCGTCTCCGATGATGATGAAAGAGAAGTTACTATGTTCAAACCATCTCCCACAGATGTGCGTGTTCCTACCCTATCATTTATGATGACCCCAAAGTGCAAGAATATTTTGCGCGTCAAAATGAAATGATAAATAGTACGCCTTCACCTACGTCACATTATTTTCTTCTTGAGGATCTTTATTCATCTCCCAACCGAAGTCGTGAAGAACCATACCAAGCTAAATATGTTTATAGAGCAAGGATTGTTGTAACACCCCACTTTGATAAGTGGACCATTACATGATAATTATGGTGTGTCATCAAAGCATGCAAGGTAAATGTGTTAAAACATAAATGACCATAAAAGAAAACCGGAGTCAAACATCGGTCCTGAAACATAAGCTCACACATGCATAAGTAAAGAATGTAGAAAAAGGACTAAACAATGTCCAAGCAAAGCATATGTATATAAATTCATAAAGGAAATGAAGTCAAAGGGAGCCTCCATCCTATGCACGTACTCTTGGATGCGTAAGTCTGGCCTTTAGTACCTGCCGTATGGGAAAATGGAAAGAAAATACGGCTGACCAATACGCTCAGTGAACGGATATAATGACATGATAAGAAATGACTGAAACATATGTAAAGTATGAAATGCAACGGAATAAGTATAAGTCCTAGAAAACCTGGAACATGTTTTATAACTGGTTTATATCTGAAAAGTCTTATGTTTATTATGTTAATTAATAATATAAAACTGGAACATGTTTTATAAATGCCAAATAGGTCATATAGGTCAAGAAAGGTATCAACGTGCATGAATACATAGAGGGGTGACCTCGTCATGCAATTAGAGGGGTTGCCTCTAATTATATAAGTTTGGGTGGAGGGATCAACTCCAATGTAACGGATGTAGAGCACACACCACAGTCACCGTGTAAATCAACAAAACTTGTACTAGGATGCACCCATACGCCCCACATGATAATAATAATAATGGCCAAGTAACTGAAAGGGACACCGCGAGAAATCACTCTCGTCGCGGAAGAGCCATAACACCGGTGCCTCAAGTGTCATGGTTATGGTACCTCCATAACTAGGTGGACATGGTCATGCATGTATATAGCTCAGGCAATTTAAATTGATAACATGGTAATTACTGAGAGGTTTATAACATGTAAACTACTGGGGAAAACAGATGGTAGCAAACAGGAAATCCTAGTTATGCACAGAAAGAGAATGTCCTTATTGAAGGATAGAATATCCGTACCTTATGTCCAGTAACGATGAAAGATGAAAGGCGAAAAGTAATCTACCCTGACTTCACAAGTGCTACATAGCAAAGGACGTGAATGAGTTGTATGTTCATGTATAACTTGCTGATTATTAGTTTACTTTACTTGTTCTTGACTTGTTTTACTTGTTCTAGACTTATTTTACATGTTCTTGACTTGTTTTACATGTTCTTGACTTGTTTTACATGTTCTTGACTTCTTTTACATGTTCTTGATTTGTTTTACCGTTCTATGTTTTATCATGTATTTCTTAGTGTTTAATGTGTTCTTGGTTAACGTATTTCATGTTTCATGTGTTATTATACTTGATGTTTCATAATGAGTAACTTTCTAAAAATAACAGGTTTCTATATATTGTAACATTCCAAAAATAGCAGGTTTCCATATATAGCAACTTTCCAAAATTGTAAGTTTCTATATATAGTAAGTTTCTGAAATAGAAGTTTTCTATAATTAGTAAGTTTCCAAAAATAGAAAGTTTCCATAAATAGTATGTTTCTATAAATAACATGTTTCCATAAATAGTATGTTTTCATAAATAGCATGTTTCCATAAATAGTATGTTTCTATAAATAGCATGTTACCATAAATAGTATGTTTCCATAAATAGTAATAAGCTTGGTTAATAAGTATGTGATATAAGCTAAAGCTTAATGAATATATTTTGTAAGTCATGGTTCATTAAATGTCACAATGTAATAAAGTTTATTAATAAATAAATACTTAGTCTAACATAATAATTATTAATTAATAACATAATACATGATTTATAAGTGATTATTAATTAATAATATAACATGATTTTATAATAATAAAACTTTTCCATAACTTGATACTTGTATAAATAAATCAAAGTAAGATATTAATTTAATTAAACCTTGATTAACATGTAATTAAATAATCATGCTAAGTCCTTAATTAAAGTAACTAAATGTGTCATGTAATTTATCATGAATAATTATATAAAATAATTATTATAAGTGTGTACTTTATTTATTTAATGGCCATGTTAATTTCATGATTAATTAATTAGTTAACATAACCTAAGTCTCAATTAAATTAGTAAAACTAAAAAGCCGAACACACCCTTGGTGTGTTTCGTGTACCCGAACCTCGAATCCATGCCACACCTATACTCCCAAGTCTCGGCTCTCTCGAACAACAACATCACCACACCCGTTGCGGCTGTGGCTTTGCCACCCTCGGTAGAAGCAGCCACCGGCATCAGCCAGGTGCCGCTAGCGGTAAGCCAAACACCCCACCGCTGGGGTTGTTTGGTGTTGCGGCTGATAAAGCAAAACAACCACCGACCCCACTGTGGGGTTTGGCTGGCCGAACAATAGTCCCACCCAGACCCTTGTGGTCTCGGTTCTCGTAACAACCAAACCAAAACCCGATTAAACCTTATTTTAAATCATGTTTTTTATTCGTTCATACATGTGTTCATAGATTTAAATTAATTGATTCATGAATACATGAATATAAAAATTAAAAGATTAATGATTTTGGGATACCGTATGATTTAATGAATGATGAACACACACAATCTAACCCAAATAATCCAACACCAAACTTGTATTTCTTCTTCCTTTTTCTTTGTATAACCGGCAGCCAAAGAGAACCAAAGGGCTACGGTTTTTGTTTTCTTTTGTAAATCTTGTATAATGAAATCCCTGGGACCTTTTTGGTTACATGTTAAGTTGTTTAACGGGCCGGGCTATAAGCCCTTTTTCTTGTTCTTTAATAATCGGCCAAACAAGCACCCTTTATATACTTTTCATTTTTCGTGTTTTAATTACTTCTCGTGTGTTAAAATTCATGACATGTGTTCGTGGTTTAAACCCGTGTTAATTCTTGCCGTGTTTTATTTATTATAGGTAAATACTTGTAAATAATAAATAATAATATACGTAATTCTTGTATTCATTCATTAAATGTTCATGATACGTGTGGTGTATTAATTAATTAAAAAGTTTAGTTAATCCATGTTTTCGTGCAATTAATGCTTCATGTATTTTATGTGAGTTTTACAACTCTTCCCCTCTAAAAGAATAATTCTTCCTCAAATTAGAGATACGATAAGCTGAAAAGGACATAACTGGATCATAGACGAAAAGGAGGGTAAGAAGTCCAGATAGACTCCTCCGTTTCCCAAGTGGCTTCCCGTTCAGGATGGTCCCTCCAAAGGATGTTGAAAATGGAATCATCTTTCTCTTGGTGACTCGATCGTGATGATCGAGAACTGCCTTGGGATCCTAAACATAGGTGTCACACCCCACCATGGCGGAATATGGTGCGCGACGTATGGATATCATCACAACAATAGCGTGTCTATAGAGTTAACTAAATGAAATATAAATGTCATAAAAAGGTGACACAATGTCATGACAATATCTCAAATAATGTAGGCGTCTAGGTAAGTAGGTAACATGCCTACCTCTTACCAAAGACATTCAAATAACACACATCAAACATATAGGTATCAAAAAATTTATTAAATCAAAAGACAAAATAAAATCTAAGAGAAAAGGGATTCCGCCTAATGCAATCCTAGCAGCCTCTATACTCTAACCACTTCTAATATCATCTTGCACAACTTCCTCACCTGAAAATGACACTAAAATCTATCAACATAAAGTTGGTGAGAACATAGGTTTAAGTTATCTAGAACATCATAAGAAACCTTGACATCTACTGTAAATAAGTTGAAGAAAAACAATTTATAGTAATGGACCATAATGTGATAATCATGTTACATGCATCCACAACAAAACGTAAACCAAGTACCGATCACATCTACAATTCACAAAGAACACTATAACAATCAAGAAGTATCCCGTCACACACACAAGAACACACACCACACTATCCGGATCTTTCCCACACCACATGTGGAAGATGAACTATATCCCCGTCGAGATATCTTGCCTCCAAAGAGACGATGCACAAGTACTCAGGATGGATCGTGCCCCACGAACCAAGAACTCAGAACCAAGAACTCAGGACGGATCGTGCCCCACGTTCCACACACATCACAACTGGTCCCATAGACGCCCATACATCTATGTACCAATCCCAATCATAACACAATCAAGATTCACAAATCATGACACATATCAAAGCACATATGAGAACACATAAGCACGCAAGACACACAATAACACATCTGTGTCCAAACATTTTTAAAAATATAGTACCAAAACATTTTAGGAACACCACAAGTATCATCTACATCCCATACTAGAAGAAAACATTTAAAAACTCAGTGAAAATGGGACTATGAACTCACCTGATAGCACAACAAGCTAGCACTCCTACAAACCTATAAAATCATACACGACACCCTTGGCTCAGTTCCTACACCCAATTTAAGTAACAATAAAGGAGATGAATCTAATCCCCCAATTCCCACTATCTAGTTCTCTCACTACAAGCTATTCTATACGTAAAAATCCAGTTTTTCCCCGGTACGGTTTACTAGTCACTAAACGATCACATGAAGTGAACTTAACACCACACTTGGTTCCTAACCTACTGTAATTATGATTTTCTATGATCTAAGAACTCCAAAACCCAATTTTACTTTCTAATTACACGTTTAACCCTTTCGTTTAGTCTTTACACCAAAAGTCGATTTCACAAAGCTGATTTTCTGTACATGCTAAATGTTCGACACAAAAATCCAGACCTAAACACCATAACTTTTATTGAAAACCTCCAGTACTTTCATATATAATATAAAGACTTCCCAAATCAAAAATATTTGGCTATCTCATTCGTTTGGTTAGGTTTTGACTCAAATTCCCGAAATCCAAATTTATTCCTGAACAGCGTACTATTTATGTAAAAACTGTTTGACGACCTTCTCGGACTCCATTTTCGACCAACCTTATATTTTTGAAAAGTAGACTCTCTGAAATTAGTTTAAAAAAAGAAACTCGACCAAAGGTGCTACCTACTGCCCGGAACAGTCGACACAAGACAGCCTTAAAAATCAGACTGTTTTACGCCTTTATGCACTAACCTTCTAAACATCATTAATTACCCCTAAAATATTAAACAAGAACCCTAAAATCATTAATTGATCTTAATTACTATATTTTCCAGAAAATTAATAAAACCCTAATCATCTCAATGATGGTTAATTAACATTACAATCATGATTAATTAATAAAAACATGAATTAAGTTAAGATTTTAATTGATTACTTACATTGAATCAAGAAAAATTTATGAACCCTAATCATAATTTCGAATCCTCTTGATATCCATGGAAGATTTAGACTGATTTTAGGTTTATTTAGGGTTATTAGTCGTTTTTAGGGGTCTAGGGGTGTTTATATAGGTCTTGGTAACCTTCTGGACAAGTTTAGGCTTAATTAGGACTTTTAAATGGTAATTATCCTATTTTTATTAGTTTAATATTTAAAATTTCAGCTATGGGACCCACAAATTCGACTCCCCTCTGTGTTTTATCATATTTACACTCTCCCCCTCCTATTTTATGTTTACTTATACTCCTATACACTTTCGGGACCAAACCGGGCACCCTTTTGCTAATTTTTTGACTTTTTACGCGATTTTTGAACTAGCCTTCATTTCTAAAAGTTTCTAAATATAGAAAGTAACTATAAAACTTATCCTAACCATATTATATATACTTAGTAGATACATACAACATACGATACGTAAACGAAACCTTATAAAAACGCTACCCGAACTTTTCTGCAGTTCATTTCTAAACTCATTTCATTTCATTCAGTTTCATTTCATTTCCAACTTATACCATGATTTACACATTCATGTGAACTCATGAGCACGAAACAACCCCATCACATCATCATATAACGTACCATGTACTACGTAAACAATGTCTAACATCATGATAAAGTCTCAAATATGAACACATAACACATAAACGCACACCAAGCACATGATCAACATCAAATAGTCAAAAGTGACAAATCCAAAATCTAGGGTTGTCACATCACTCCCTCCTAATAGAAATCTCGTTCCGAGATTTACTCCATAAGCTCAAAAAACTTCATTTCACAACTAACTCGCTATCTCTCTCATAAGAACGTAACTGGATCATCCGTATGACTACAACAACGCCCTCAATGAATATAAGCTCACGACAAATTTTAGGACCCCCAACTTCGGATAAACGATCAAGCCCATGGACAACTTACGGACGTTTACGTTAACGAATTTAAAAATATGAACCAAAACCATGAGACTCCATAAGATACTCAACATAAAACATGTATCGACTCCCAACGAACCATGGAAACGGACCAATGACACAAGAAGCACCCAGCGACAACCGAAACGTGTTACGACCGGTGACATACTATTAAAACCTTGTGAAAACCAAATTTTACCCCAGAATGGATTTTGTACTGTAATGTATATTAGTTATTCTAAAACCATGGTATCACATTAGTAATTTTTGTAATCATTTGACGAAAAAAATCTATAGTCTCTTCACGAACGATCAATTGTCTAAAGCACACAACACAATATCACGCGTCAACATTGACTCCGGAACCCGTATTCTTCATTAATGTAACAATCTCTATGATGGATACATCTGAAATCATATCCCAAAGCAGCCCTATGTTAGCCTTCTAAGTGTCCACTATCCCAAAATACCCAAAACACGAGTTTAAACCATGTTGTCCGAAAATTAATCTTGAACTCGACAGTTGTACAATTAACTCGACCAAGCTACTGACTTCTATTGACAATACATTCTAAATAATTGAAAAGTACGCTCCGAGTACATAACATTAAGCTTTTGAATCACCCAAAAAGCTTTAAAATCGAATAAGTTATAACCAAAACGATTTTTACCTAGAATCTTCCCAGACATTAGCGACAGTTTCTGACAGTTTAGCGATGAATTCTGACAATTTAGCGACAGTTTCTGCCTAATCCGATTTAAACAAAAAAAACGATTTTAAACCCAAAAAAAACCGTCATTAATTACAAAATTCAAGGTCTAATTTATTTTAATTCCAGAAAATTAAAACTCTCACCCATCATATGATTAATTACTTGATTTAAACATATTTAATTAAATATAAACAATATTTAAACTAAAGAACAATAACTTTAGGTGATCAAATCTAGTATATTTTAAAATAAATAAGTCATGCTTATATGTTAAAGAATTTATATTTCACCCTATTTCAAACACGTTTTCGACACTTTATCCTTATTTTATCAACTACCAACAACTATTTTAACTATTTGCAAATTTCATTTCTTTTACCACGTAAGACTCAAAATAAAAGATATCGTTACCCCAAATAAACAAAGACAATGGAATTCTTAAACTATCTCAATAACATTTACGCTAAAAGTACCGTACAAACGAACACCTGAAATGAGGACTCGTTAAATGTGCTATTACGGAAGTTAAACATCTCGAAGAGGAACGAGCTAGAAAACCATCACAAGAAAACAACCGATAAATAGAAGGGAATTATACATATATAGGCATATGCATACATACACTCAAATCCATCCAATGTATACTATACAAACATGTATCAACCCTCTTTTATACAACCATACTCAGGAATCCATTGATGTTGTGGTACTTGTGTAACTATGTTGGCCACCATACTTATACAAGTCCCCTTTCACCAATGCACTCCCTCCTATGATGACACTTATAAGAATTAATACTACACATAACACATCGGTCTACCAACTCAAATAAGCACATAGATCCTACAACTCATATAAGGACATAACCACTACATAAAATAATATCCAAAATCCCATGTATTAAAATAACATAGATAATGCATGAAACACATAAACTCATAGTCCAACTGAACCAGCATAGACAAAATTCAAAATGAAATAAGAACATGAAAACATAATTAAACGAAATCCAACAATGACTAGCGTATACGACTATGGTTCAACCCGCACTAGTCAAAACTCATAAATAAAAAAACATGTAGCTAAGTATAAACTTACTATGGTTCAATTAATACTAGTCAAAACATCGCAATAAATAACATGCAAACACATCAATTAATATAAAATGCACACATACTCCAATGACGCCTATATGCAGGGACCCTTACGCTATAGACTAGGCTATACGACTAGGCAACCTAATTCTCTATAACCATTGGCTCTGATACCATTCTGTCACACCCCACCATGGCGGAATATGGGGCGCGACGTATAGATATCATCACAACAATAACGTGTCTATAGAGTTAACTAAATGAAATAGAAATGTCATAAAAAGGTGACACAATGTCATGACAATATCTCAAATAATGTAGGCGTCTAGGTAAGTAGGTAATAGGCCTACCTCTTACCAAAGACATTCAAATAACACACATCAAACATATAGGTATCAAAAAATTTATTAAATCAAAAGACAAAATAAAATCTAAGAGAAAAGAGATTCCTCCTAATGCAATCCTAGCAGCCTCTATACTCTAACCACTTCTAACATCATCTTGCACAACTTCCTCACCTGAAAATGACAGTAAAATCTGTCAACATAAAGTTGGTGAGAACATAGGTTTAAGTTATCTAGAACATCATAAGAAACCTTGACATCTGCTGTAAATAAGTTTAAGAAAAACAATTTATAGTAATGGACCATAATGTGATAATCATGTTACATGCATCCACAACAAAACTTAAACCAAGTACCGATCACATCTACAATTCACAAAGCACACTATAACAATCAAGAAGTATCCCGTCACACACACAAGAACACACACCACACTATCCGGATCTTTCCCACACCACCTGTGGAAGATGAACTATATCCCCGTCGAGATATCTTGCCTCCAAAGAGACGATGCACAAGTACTCAGGACGGATCGTGCCCCACGAACCAAGAACTCAGGATGGATCGTGCCCCACGCTCCACACACATCCCAACTGGTCCCATAGACGCCCATACATCTATGTACCAATCCCAATCATAACCCAATCAAGATTCACATATCAGAACACATATCAAAGCAAATATGAGAACACATAAGCACGCAAGTCACACAATAACACATCTATGTCCAAACATTTTTAAAAATATAGTACCAAAACATTTTAGGAACACCACAAGTGTAATCTCCATCCCATACTAGAAGAAAACATTTAAAAACTCAGTAAAAATGGGACTATGAACTCACCTGATAGCACAGCAAGCTATCACTCCTACAAACCTATAAAATCATACACGACACCCTTAGCTCAATTCTTACACCCAAGTTAAGTAACAATCAAGGAGATGAATCTAATCCCCCAATCCCCACTATCTAGTTCTCTCACTACAAGCTATTCTATACGTAAAAATCAAGTTTTTCCCCGGTACGGTTTACTAGTCACTAAACGATCACGTGAAGTGAACTTAACACCACACTTGGTTCCTAACCTAATGTAATTATGTTTTTATATGATCTAAGAACTCCAAAAACCAATTTTACTTTCTAATTACACGTTTAATCCTTTCGTTTAGTCTTTACGCCAAAAGTCGATTTCACAAAGCTGATTTTTTGTACATGCTAAATGTTCGACACAAAAATCCCGACCTAAACACCATAACTTTTATTGAAAACCTCCAGTACTTTCATATATATTATAAAGACTTCTGAAATCAAAAATATTTGGCTATCTCATTCGTTTGGTTAGGTTTTGACTCAAATTCCCAAAATCCAAATTTATTCCTGAACAGCGTACTGTTTTTGTAAAAACTGTTTGACGACCTTCCCGAACTCCATTTTCGACCAACCTTATATTTTTGAAAAGTAGACTCTCTGAACTTAGTTTAAAAAAAAAGAAACTCGACCAAAGGTGCTACCTACCGCCCGGAACAGTCGACACAAGACAGCCTTAAAAATCAGACTGTTTTACGCCTTTATGCACCAACCTTCTAAACATAAATAATTACCTCTAAATTATTAAACAAGAACCCTGAAATCATTAATTGATCGTAATTACTATATTTTCCAGAAAATTAATAAAACCCTAATCATCTCAATGATGGTTAATTAACATTACAATCATGATTAATTAATAAAAACATGAATTAAGTTAAGTTTTAATTGATTACTTACCTTGAATCAAGAAAAATTTATGAACCCTAATCATAATTTCGATTCCTCTTGATATCCATGGAAGATTTAGACTGATTTTAGGTTTATTTAGGGTTATTAGTCGTGTTTAGGGGTCTAGGGGTGTTTATATAGGTCTTGGTAACCTTCTGGACAAGTTTAGGCCCAATTATTAAATGGTAATTATCCTATTTTTATTAATTTAATATTTAAAATTTCAGCTATGGGACCCACAAATTCGACTCCCCTCTGTGTTTTATCATATTTACACTCTCCCCCTCCTATTTTATGTTTACTTATACTCCTATACACTTTCGGGACCAAACCGGGCACCCTTTTGCTAATTTTTCGACTTTTTACGCGATTTTTGAACTAGCCTTAATTTCTAAAAGTTTCTAAATATAGAAAGTAACTATAAAACGTATCCTAACCATATTATATATACTTAGTACATACATACAACATACGATACGTAAACGAAACCTTATAAAAACGCTACCCGAACTTTTCTGCAGTTCATTTCTAAACTCATTTCATTTCATTCTATTTCATTTCATTTCCAACTTATACCATGATTTACACATTCATGTGAACTCATGAGCACGAAACAACCCCATCACATCATCATATAACGTACCATGTACTACGTAAACAATGTCTAACATCATGATAAAGTCTCAAATATGAACACATAACACATAAACGCACACCAAGCACATGATCAACATCAAACAGTCAAAAGTGAAAAATCCAAAATCTAGGGTTGTCACAATAGGATAGGTCCTCACGAATTTGATCGAGTGGATACGTAACAATGTGCAGATGATGATAATTGTAGCCTCTGAGTAAGGACATGTGGAACACATTGTGAACATGAGATAGCTGAGGAGGTAACGCCAAACGATACGATACCTCACCGACACGTTCGAGGATATCGAACGATCCGATGAAACGAGGACTGAGCTTGCCCTTAATACCAAAACGCTTGAATCCACATGCTGGTTACCATTAAGAAAACATGATCACTAGGCTGAAATTCTAAAGACCTGCGATTATTGTCAACATAGCTCTTCTAAAGAGCACGAGCTTCCTGAAGTTTTGCCTTGGCGATGACGACCTTCTCATAGGTCGCCTCAATCATCTATGGCCCTTCAATGATTTGTTCACCAACCTGATCCCAGCAGGTTGGAGCACGACACTTTCTGCCATACAACAACTCTAATGGTGCACACTTGCTACTTGTGTGCCAACTGTTTTTATAAGGTAACTCAACCAAACAGACGTAGTCATCCCAATTCCCTGTCCACTCTAACGCACAAGAACACAAAATGTCTTCTAAAGTCTGTATAGTACGCTCTGGCTGACCGTCGGTCTGAGGATGGAAAGTTGTGCTAAGCTTGAGTCTTGTGCCCCAAGCTTTCTGAAAGCCTCTCTAGAACCGAGATGTAAATCGTGGATCTCTATCTGATATGATTTCTGATAGAGTACCGTGTAGTCTCATGATCTCCTGCTGAAATATTTCTTCCAATCTGCTAACTGGGTAATCCTTACGGATTCGAAGGAAATGTGCAGATTTGGTCAAATGATCAACAACAACCTAAATAGCATCATGCTTCCTCTGAGTCAGCGGTGGTCCGGTAACAAAATCCATGGATGTGACAACCCAAGGTTTTGGATTTGTCACTTGGTCTTACTTTTATGTTATTTTATGTGTGCTTACTTGATTTGTGTGATTACGTGTTTATTTTGAGTGATTAAGGTTGGTCTGGTTATCGTTTATGAGTATAGAAGTACTCATAAGTAAATCGAGTAACGTTTATTTCGTGTTCATGAGCTCACAAGTTGTGACTATGAAAGGAAATGGTAATAGTTTGGTGTTTACGTATACGTATAAGTATTATAGTAATAGTATTTTTTTTTACGATTTACGGTTTAGCATTTAGAGGTCTCGGATGAGGTAATTAGTCATATGGATATTTTTCGGGATGGTTTTAAGTCATTTAGGACTTAGTTATAAAGTTTATTTTAAAATTTGAGCTTTTTTCTAAAACTGTATATTTTACGTCTTTTACGGTAAAACGCGTAAATTTGACTAGTTTTACGGTTTTGAGGTTTTGGAGGCTTTAGGAGCTGAAATAAATTAAGGAAAATTAATGTAATATTATTAATACATATATTAATAATAAAAAGAAAAAAAACGAATTTAAGGGGTGTTTGGGTCGGTTTGGACGCACCAAAGAAGGGAAAAAAGGAAAAAGGGAAATAAGGTAAGTGGGCTTGTAGTTGGACTAGGATTTTGTGCTATATAAAGAACACAACACCTCATAACAAACGAATTTTTTATACTTCCTGGAGTTTATAGTCGACTAAATAGAGGAGAAAAATTAGGGTTCTTCATAAAATTGGGTTTTTCTCATCTTCCATTAATTTAAAGGTAAAACCTTCTTAACCCTTTTTAATTTAATTGTTTTTATGTTTTTTTTTTTGGGTAAAGGGGAATTGACCCCGGTAAAATATATTACGCCAAAAAACCATTAAGTACAAAAGATATAGGTGAATCCTATATCAAAGCCCATTACATAGGCAACTACCAAGCACAACTGCTAACAGCCAAACACCTACATAAAAGGACACTCCCTCTTATGACAACTATCAAACTACTTCCTACCACTATGCTGAAGAGAAAAGTCACGGAACTCCTTACGTTTTCCAGGCAAATCATTGATCTGGTCCGCATATTCTTCACTAAAAATGTCAAATTCATCTTCATGCTGGTGGCCCCCTCCCATAGAAGACATGTAAGCTGCAAACTCCTCAGGAGATGCAAAAACCTCATCATCATCAGAATCACTAGGATTAAGAATATTAGAATATTCTAAACTTTGTTTACTTGATGACTCAACCTTCTCCATAACACCAATATCCTTGGAAGTACTTGGAGATGTTGCATTTACCTTCTTTGGATCAACCTTATCATTATTCGTTGCTACAACCTTTTCAGCCTCTTCCAAACCCGCATCCATACTATTAAGTTTCTCAAAAGAATTCTTTAACTTCAAACTCGAAATATCATCTTGTATTTGTTTAGTAGACGAAGTGGAATTCTTACCCGTAGAGGATTTAGATGTCGGTTTCATTACCCATACAGATTTAGGTTTTGTAAACCTAATTCCTTCAATTTGCTTAGGCTTAGCCGGCTGTTTTTTCTTCCTTTTGACTTCTACAAAATCGTCCTCCAGATTTGTAACCTGACTACTAACCTGTGGTTTTTTAGGGCAATCCATATCAACATGCCCAAAAATATTGCATGTACTACATCTAGGAGGCTTCCATTCGTATTCGACAGTGATAGTTTCAAAAGAATGCCCCTCTTCACCTTTAATAGGAATAGCCACAACAAAGGAATCAACAAGATCCCTATCCGCATTGACCTCAACAAGTGCACGCGCATAATCACAACGTCCCCATGAATTCTTACACATTTCAGCCGTATGAGCATCCAACATAATAGGGGTACCAACCTTAGTGAAGATCAAACTTAATCCATTGGAAGAATAAGCAACAACAGGAACATCATGGAATTTGACCCAAATTGGTACCTTCTTGATGTCATCTTTAATAAGCTTTTTAGTTGGATTCCAAATATTAAGCATAATAGGTATCGACCTAATCCGCCATGGACCATTTGCAAGAACTTGCTCCATACCTGTCTTTGATGAAAACTGAAAAAAGAAAAAACCATGATGAAACATGGTTCGTTTGATACCGTAGCGAGCCCAAGCATTAGTGACATAGTTTTCAACAATGGGAAATGCGTGTCTCTTCCCAATAAAATAGCCATAAAGAGTATTAGCTAGTTTATCCGCTTTTTCATCGACCACTTCTCTTGGAATTTCAATATCAGCCCCGGATACCACATTATCATTAAAAAGACACTTAAGCTGAACCATACTAGACGTAGATTCAACAACAAACGTATCTTTGTGAGCATTTTTATCAAGCTGCGAAACCCCTTCCTTCCCATCAGAAACACTCGAAACAACTACACCAGGAGTAGTAGCCTCATTACCACCACGTTTTAGAATAGACTTCAATGGTACAAGTTTCGGGTAATGAGGCTCAGCATCAGATTTAAGATGAGTATCAACATTATCAGAAGTAGGCGTATTAAGAACACGCCTAGCCTGCTGTAATTTACCTGATGTAGCAATAATCTTACCATCAATATTACGACCTTGTTTGCCCAGTTCCTTCAACGTCACCTTAGGTTTGACAGCAGCATTCAAATTACGTGGACTGTTAAGGAAACCTTTTTCCATCTCTCACACCCCGCAGCCAACTAGAACACAGAAACCCTAGATAAAGATAAACATGAAGCAGTCACAATGATAACAGCCGAGCCCTAATAGATGTAGCAGTAACGATTACAACCAAACCCTAATTCCGAACAGTACAAAACCCTAATCTATTTCTCATTAAAAAACGTCACAACCAATCATATATCATGAACAGGAGATCGATGTCTTAACGAATATATCAAACCCTAGTGGATACCCGATTAAAAACCTAAATCAGAATTAATCCAAAATCAAAAGATTTAGGAAAACCCTAATCGTGGATTTAATACGATTACCCAAGAGAGATTCGAAAAAACAGAAAGATATAGATCAACTATTAATAATACGAATGAATATGATGCAAAGTAAAGAGAAAAAATTAAGGAGTTAGGCTGATCGGAAAAAGAAAGCCTGGTGGCCGGAAATCACCATTGAACTAGGGTTTTCTTTTATTAGGCGCTCAGTTTGTTCAAGTGTTTGTTTTGAACTAGGGTTTTGTTTTCTAATTTTTATGTTTTTATAATCATCTTATGATGGATTTAGGTTAGGGTTTAATTTAAAAACAGTAAATTAATGTTATATTAATGAGTTCATAATGATTACATAAATTAGGGCTTGTAATTAGAGGGATTAGAGTTAATTAATGAGGTTGATTTTGTTAAACCCGTTTTAAAAACTGGGCAGAATTTTGAGTCAATTGTTTTGATCATATCGGGAGTTCTAGGAACATTCAAGATGCGATCCAAGTATCCCTGAAAAGGTAATTGAAGTGGCTTTCTAATGCATGAAACTAGAACTAAATTGGAGGTCGGGAAGTGGGTCAAAAACAGGTTACAACAGTCGGAGGTAAATACAGTTTTGAAGTCAGCCTGTTTTCTTTTTAAGTTTTGGGTTGTTTGGGGTACTTAGGTTGCATTGGGATCTTCTCACGAACATGAGAGATGGTTTATATATTTTAGCAAGTATATGCACTTGGGCTAAGGTTGTGTTTTAGGGTAAGACCCTCTAATGGTAACAAACTTTTCATACGTTTAAAATCAGTGAATTCTGGATAGGTGGCAATATATATACATATATCGGGGCCTTAATAGTAGCTTTAAGGTTAGGGAAAGTGGGAGGTTTTAGTAACATATTTAAAAGTATGAATATTCCTTTTACCGAAACCATGGGTATGTTTAATTGATCGTTTGACTTAAAGTTTTGAGACCTAAAAACTGGGACTGTTTTGTGTAAAATATGAACGGGATAGTTATTAAACTTAACCAAGTTAAGGACTTGTTAAGGAAAGGTAATGGGGTGATTAGAGCTTATAAATGAAGTATTTATATGGGAATAGGCTAGATGTCCATCATAGGTTGATGAGCCATCTTAGTGATTGGTTCATGTATTGATTGCGTGTTTTTGGTTTGTTAGCTTGTTGCTAGTGCGAGGACTTGTGAAGAAGCAATCAGGTGAGTTTCATAGTCCCATATCTTTTAATGATTTTCACTTCCAGATGGGATGGAAGAGACACTGTATGGTTTTGTAACTAATGCTGTGAATGTTTTTATGGTTTGTGATGGACTTGTGTGTGCACTTATGTGATTAACTGCTATGTGATTCTTGATTGTGTTTATGATTTGGATCGGGGGACACGTACCGTCTCAGTTATTGTGGTTTGATAAGGTAGGGGCCTTGGGATAGGTACATAGCGTGATCGTCTATGGGACCAATGGAAAATGACAAGGTAGTGGCCTTGGGATAGGTACATAGGTGTATGGGCGCCTATGGTACCATGGTTGTTGGTAAGGCGTGATGCCTTGGTAATTATGGTTGTTGATAAGGCGTGATGCCTTGGAAATGTGATGATTGATTTATCTTGAATGCTAGTTGTTAATGCATACTTGTAACACATTGTCCATATGTTATTGTGTTGATGGTTGTTATTCACAACTTGTAACTGATTTAGCGTTGGAGTCTAAACCTATGACTCTCACTAACTTTATGTTGACGTGTTTTAGTGTCTCTTTCAGGTATGAATGTGTTTAAGCTTGAGGATAGAAGTGGCTAGACTTGGATGCCTTAGGATTGCATATAGAAGGAGATCCCCGTTCCTTCTTAGTTTACCTGTATGTTTGTTTTGTTTGTGTTCTTTGTTTGTCTTAGATAAGAGGTAGGACTGTTACCTACTTACTTAGACTCCTACATTGTTGAGATATTGTCATGACATTTTTGTCACCATTTTTATGACATTTCTTATATCATTTAGTTAACTCTATAGACACGCTATTGTTGTGATGATATCCATACGTCGTGCCCCATATTCCGCCATGGTGGGGTGTGACAGAATGGTATCAGAGACAATGGTTATAGAGAATTAGGTTGCCTAGTCGCGTAGCCTAGTCTATAGCTTAAGGGTCCCTGCATATAGTCGTCATAGGAGTATGTGTGCATTTTATATTAATTGATGTGTTTGGTTGTTATGTATTGCGATGTTTTGACTAGTATGAATTGAACCATAGTTAGTTCATACTTAGTTACATGTTATTTTCTTTTCGAGTTTTGAATAATGCGGGTTGAACTATAGTTATATACACTAGTCATTGTTGGATTTCGTTTAATTATGCTTTCATGTTCTTTATACATTTTGAATTTTGTCTACGTTGGTTCAGCTAGACTACGAGTTTATGAGTTTCCTGCATTGGCTACGTTATTTTAATACATGGATTTTGGATCTTATTTTATGTTGTGATTATGTGCTTATATGAGTTGTAGGATCTATGTGCTTATTTGAGTTGGTAGACCGATGTGTTATGTGTAGTATTAATTCTTATAAGTGTCATCATAGGAGGGAGTGTGTAACACCCCCAAATTTATACAACTCAATACAGCGGAAGACTAGTTGGTGTTACGGGATAGCACATTACTCACATCATAGACAACGCATAAAAATCGCGTCGTTTAATAATAAAGCATTTCCATTCATAAATATCAAAGTTACATAGGTCCCAAGTCATTGTATTTAATACAGGTTTTACAAAACATTTGAATGGAAATTATAACTTAAGTGCGGGCAATGAATTCTTGTTGTCTTCCCGAGAATTACCTTCAAGTACCTGAGATAAAACATGTTAAAATAAAAGGGTCAGCGATAACGCCGAGTGAATTCATAGAGTTTAATAAAATCCATCAATATAATATCAGTATAAAATTATTACTGAAAATCATTTTGAACAAATTATTTTAATAGGCCATAAAATAGCCAAAGTCTTTTTATACAAATCCTCATCAAAATCATAATATAGGCGTTTGCCTTAAAAATCATTATACGAGCCAATGTCGTAAAAACATCATACAATACGTCTTATGACGTTGTATGAAAATAAAAACCGTTATATGAGTATGGTTATGAAAAACCAAAACACGAACATAATATCAATAGTATGACCCTGTATTGCTAGTCAGGCAATACATCGTAATTCGGAGCGTCTAGTAGTATTTCGTTAGTTTTTGGATTATTATAAGCCGCATGACATTGTTACCTTACTAAACAAACAACGGGTAGCTAACCCGATACCAATTTTGCCCATCTAATGTAGCGTGTCGTCACAAAGGTCACGCAATGGAAATCTTCTCATACATAAATTCGCTTACCAATCAATGTGGCACGACGGGGATCAACCGTCAAGGCGCGAACTGGGGTGATCGTCCCCAAATAGTACTATTAAATGCATAAGCGTCTACCAAATCCCGGTAGTTCACAATTCATGCTAATGGGACTTTTAGTGACATAACCTAACTTTAATAATCTATTTTATTTCATCTATCGGGTCCTTTAATCATTTATCGGGTCATACAATCGGGTCATTCAATCATTCGGGTCCAAATCAATAAACAAACAATCGGGACAAATAGTGTCCTATTTTATAAAAACTAACATGTTATATCCCTCGTGGGTTTATAAAACATTTCATAAAAACTTTTAAAAGAGTGTGAGGCTATGAACTCACGTTGATGTGGGAAGGCGGGTTATCGGCAACTCGGACGTACGGTACGTGCTTCAATCACGGAAACCTATATAAATAATAATCGGTCTTAGACGTTTGTCCAATGACTTTATAAAAATAACAATTATGTATACATATGATGATTATATATATATGATGATCAAGTGGGTTTACATATTCTCATTTACTCATTTTTATGTTATGTGTCGATAACTTTTATACTAGTTTTCTAGTTTTACCTATTTACGTGTTTTAGGTCCAATAAGCTTATTATAAGTTCTTTAACTTGTATCAATCCATGTTATACTTATATTATCAGTATATACACTTTACATGTTGGGCCCAAATGGGTTAAGCCCAATAAATAAGTTTATAAGTGTTTTAGTCCATTTTGTTGTATTATTAGTCCAATAACGTTAACTTAGCTCGTTAATGTCCGTATGTTATATAGTTCGGGTTTTATCGGTTTTTACTTGTTATATATGTTTATATATCAGTATATGAGTTTTATAAAGTTTACATTAGACGGGTCCAACCGTCTAAGTTTTATTTAGCAAAAACGTTAATTTTACGGTAATAGCCGAAAAAGTCGTAAAAATCATGTTTATAGTTTTATAACTTATAAAACTTATCAAATTACCATCTTTATAAAATGTCCACTTATTTACCCTTGTACATATTTATATAAAATCCATAAGTTAGTGGGTTTTTTTTTACAATTTATATAATATAAATTTTGAGTGCTTATATAATAATAATAAACATTAATTCTCAAAATCTGATTTTTATTTTCATCTTCACCAAAACTGCCATATCTAGAGTTCTATATGGAGATAGATGCTCAAATTTTTATCACATAAACTACATGATATGTGATCCATTTAACTCTTCTATAGCTACTGTTGAATCATCTTCTAAGTATTTTCTAAAAATCGTCCAAAACAGTGAACTCAGATTTGTACTTTAAACTTGTTTTGATCATATCTCACTCATTACAATGATTCCATTGCATGGCCAACTCTCACATGTGTACAAGACATATTACTTACTGTATATTGCTTCTACTTTTCCCTTTTATCAGTCTAACATGTGGTCCTTTACTGTTTTATACAGCCAACAATCTAAACAAGATTTACCCATTTTACATGTAGTTTGTCCATCTTTTTATCCATGTTTATCCAATCTATCAACACCAAATCCCCACATAACATTTTTAATCATCATTCATCATCATATACATATACATAAGTAAAAGAAATACAAGATTACATAATCAAAATAATAAGAGGATACGAAGAACAATCTCTATACCACCATTAGTGATGAAAAGATGGGATTGATGATGAACAAGACTTGGTTTTGGGTAACCAATCTTATGAGATATCAACACCACTTCTAGGATCACCAAGTATTTGTAGATTACTTGTGAAATCAGCCCTTGATCTTCATGAAAACTCCTTGAGAAATCAGCCCTTGGACATCACCAAATCACCTCCTTGGATGTTAGAATCACCTCCAATCTTCAAGGCTTCAAAGGAGCATCATCATGTGTATGAATAACACATGATTTATGGCTAAAATAGATCAAATAGGGGTGTTTGATGATGGTTTTGGGACGAATTTTAGAGAGAGGGAGGAGAGTAATGAGAGTGGTATTGCATGTGTGTTTTGTGAGATAATAGTTTAGTGTTGGATGGTTTTGAGGTAACTTTAGCTTAGATGTTAGGCTAGTACATGTGTTGAAGGTTATTAGTTAAGCTTGGACACCTCATGGGGTGAGGTGGCTTAATGTTGGATGCCACACTTAGTGGGGTGGGCAAGTGTAAAACTTGTCCCATCCCACTAATTTACGGGTATTCCTCGATTCTAGTTTCCTCGATTTGTGTGCCCTCGGGTCGTTTTACGAAAAACGTTTTTATAAATTATGAATCAACGGCACAAAACGAATCTAATAAAATTTGTCTCATCAAAAACGGAGTTCGAAAACGTAAATACGTAATCCTAAGGTTTCTGGTTTAGTCGTAAAGGACGTTAAAATAAAATCGTAAGTCCTAGTCTCTTCTCGTAAATTTGTGAGTTTATGAACCAACACAAATTTAAAACTCCAAAATAATATTCACGGATAAATTTATTTTCTGAAATGTCGGACTGTCACCAAAGACGGTGTATGTAAACGTAAGCACTTAACGTTGAATCCTCCGGTTTAGACGTAGTCGATGCTACTTCAAGACGTAAATCCAAATTTCTTCCCAAAAATAAGTGAGTTCATAATATAACATTAAAATAATGTTTTCAAATAATATTGGAGAATAAAATATCAATCGTAAATTGACGGATTGTCACAGAGTGCATTGGTGAAAGGGGACTTGTATAAGTATGGTGGCCAACATAGTTACACAAGTACCACAACATCAATGGATTCCTGAGTATGGTTGCATGAAAGAGGGTTAATACATGTTTGTATAGTATATGTTGGATGAATTTGAGTGTATGTATGCATATCCCTATATATGTATAATTCCCTTCTACTTATCGGTTGTATTCTTGGGATGTTTTGCTAGCTCGTTCCTCTTCGAGATGTTTAACTTCCGTAGTAGTACATTTATCGAGTTCTCATTTCTTGTGTTCTTTTGTACGGTACTTTTGGCGTGAAGGTTTTTGAGATGGTGGAGATTTCTTTTGGGGTAACGATATCTTTTGTTTCGAGTTATACATGGTAAAAAAATAGAACTTGCAAATTGAAAAAAAATAGTTGTTGGTAGTCGATGAAATAAGGAAGTGTCGGAAACATGTTTCAAATCAGGTGGAATATAAATTCTTTAACATATAAGCATGACTCGGTTATTTTAAAATATTTTGGTTTTGAGCACCTAAAGCTATTGTTCTTAAGTTAAAATTTTGTCCTTATTTAGTGAAATATGTTAAAATCATGTAATTAATGAGGGGTTTTAGGGTTTAAAAATCGTTTTTTTATAAATCGGAGTAGGCAGAAACTGTCGCTAAACTTTTAAAATATGTCGCTAACTGTCAGAAACTGTCGCTAATGCCTAGGCAGATTTTGAGTAAAATCGTTTTGGTTATAAATTATTCGTTTTTAAAGCTTTTTGGGTGATTCAAAAGCCTAAAATTATGTACTCGGAACATACTTTTCAAATATTCAGAAAGTTTAGTAATTGGAGTTCAGTAGCTTGGTCGAATTAATTGTACAAGTGTCGGGTTCAAGATTAATTTTCGAACAACATGGTTTAAACTCGTGTTTTGGGTATTTTGAGATAGTGGACACTTAGAGTGCTAACACATGACTGATTCGGGATAGGATTTGAGATGTATCCATCATAGGGATTGTTACATTGATGAAGGATGTAGGTTCTAGAGTCAATGTTGACGTGTGATATTGTGTTGTGTGCTTTAGACAATTAGTCTTTCGTGAAGAGACTATAGATTGATTTTCGTCAGATGATTACATAGATTACTAATGTGATACCATGGTTTTAGAACAACTAATATACAGTTTCAGTACAAAATCCATTCTGGGGTAAAATTTGGTTTTCCACAAGGTTTTAATAGTATGTCGCCGGCCGAAACACATTTTAGTTGTCGTTGGGTGCTTGTTGTCATTGGTCCGTTTCCATGGTTCGTTGGGAGTCGATACATGTTTTATGTTGAGTATCTTTTGGAGTATCATGGTTTTGGTTCATTCTTTTAAATTCGTTCACGTAAACGTCCGTTAGTTGTCTATGGATTTGATCCGTTATCCGAAGTTGGGGGTCCTAAAATTTGTCGTGAGCTTATATTCATTGAGAGTGTTGTTGTAGTCATGATCTGGTTACGTTCTTATGAGAGAGATAGTGTGTTGGCTGTGAAATGAATTTATTGAGCTTATGGAGTAAGTCTCGGGACGAGATTTCTATTAGGAGGGAGTGATGTGACAACCCTAGGTTTTGGATTTTTCACTTGGTCTTACTTTTAGGTTATTTTATGTGTGCTTACTTGATTTGTGTGATTACGTGTTTATTTTGAGTGATTAAGGTTGGTGTGGTTATAGTTTATGAGTATAGAAGTACTCATAAGTAAATCGAGGAACGGTTATTTCGTGTTCATGAGCTCACAAGTTGTGACTATGAAAGGAAATGGTAATATTTTGGTGTTTACGTATACATATAAGTATTATAGTAATAGTATTTTTTTTACGATTTACGGTTTAGCATTTAGAGGTCTCGGATGAGGTAATTAGTCATATGGATATTTTTCGGGATGGTTTTAAGTCATTTAGGACTTAGTTATAAAGTTTATTTTAAAATTTGAGATTTTTTTTAAACTGTATATTTTACGTCTTTTACGGTAAAACGCGTAAATTTGACTAGTTTTACGGTTTTGAGGTTTTGGAGGCTTTAGGAGCTGAAATAAATTAAGGAAAATTAAGGTAATATTATTAATACATATATTAATAATAATAAGAAAAAAAACGAATTTAAGGGGTGTTTGGGTCGGTTTGGACGCACCAAAGAAGGGAAAAAAAAGAAAAAGGGAAATAAGGTAAGTGGGCTTGTAGTTGGACTAGGATTTTGTGCTATATAAAGAACACAACACCTCATAAAAAACGAATTTTTTATACTTCATGGAGTTTATAGTCGACTAAATAGAGGAGAAAAATTAGGTTTCTTCATAAAATTGGGTTTTTCTCATCTTCCATTAATTTAAAGGTAAAACCTTCTTAACCCTTTTTAATTTAATTGTTTTTATGTTTTTATAATCATCTTATGATGGATTTAGGTTAGGGTTTAATTTAAAAACAGTAAATTAATGTTACATTAATGAGTTCATAATGATTACATAAATTAGGGCTTGTAATAAGAGGGATTATGGTTAATTAATGAGGTTGATTTTGTTAAACCCGTTTTTAAAAACTGGGCAAAATTTTGAGTCAATTGTTTTGATCATATCGGGAGTTCTAGGAACATTCAAGATGCGATCCAAGTATCCCTGGAAAGGTAATTGAAGTGGATTTCTAATTCAAGAAACTGGAACTAAATTGGAGGTAGGGAAGTGGGTCAAAAACAGGTTACAACAGTCGGAGGTCAATACAGTTTTGAAGTCAGCCTGTTTTCTTTTTAAGTTTTGGGTTGTTTGGGGTACTTAGGGTTGCATTGGGATCTTCTCACGAACATGAGAAATGGTTTATTTATTATATCAAGTATATGCACTTGGGATAAGGTTGTGGTTTAGGGTAAGACCCTCTAATGGTAACAAACTTTTCATACGTTTAAAATCAGTGAATTCTGGATAGGTAGCAATATATATACATATATCGAGGCCTTAACAGTAGCTTTAAGGTTAGGGCAAGTGGGAGATTTTAGCTAACATATGTAAAAGTATGAATATTCCTTTTACAGAAACCATGGGTATGTTTATATGGATGTTTGACTTAAAGTTTTGAGACCTAAAAACTGAGACTGTTTTGTGTAAAATATGAACGGGATAGTTATTAAACTTAACCAAGTTAAGGACTTGTTAAGGAAGGGTAATGGGGTGATTAGAGCTTATCAATGAGGTTTTTATATGGGAATAGGCTAGATGTCCATCATAGGTTGATGAGCCATCTTAGTGATTGGTTCATGTATTGATTGCGTGTTTTTGGTTTGTTAGCTTGTTGCTAGTGCGAGGACTTGTGAAGAAGTAATCAGGTGAGTTTCATAGTCCCATATCTTTTAATGATTTTCACTTCCAGATGGGATGGAAGAGACACTGTATGGTTTTGTAACTAATGCTGTGAATGTTTTTATGGTTTGTGATGGACTTGTGTGTGCACTTATGTGATTAACTGCTATGTGATTCTTGATTGTGTTTATGATTTGGATCGGGGGACACGTACCGTCTCAGTTATTGTGGTTTGACAAGGTAGGGGCCTTGGGATAGGTACATAGCGTGATCGTCTATGGGACCAATGGAAAATGACAAGGTAGTGGCCTTGGGATAGGTACATAGGTGTATGGGCGCCTATGGTACCATGGTTGTTGGTAAGGCGTGATGCCTTGGTAATTGTGGTTGTTGGTAAGGCGTGATGCCTTGGAAATGTGATTATTGATTTATCTTGAATGCTAGTTGTTAATGCATACTTGTAACACATTGTCCATATGTTATTGTGTTTATGGTTGTTATTCACAACTTGTAACTGATTTAGCGTTGGGGTCTAAACCTATGACTCTCACCAACTTTATGTTGACGTGTTTTAGTGTCTCTTTCAGGTGTGAATGTGTTTAAGCTTGAGGATAGAAGTGGCTAGACTTGGATGCCTTAGGATTGCATATAGAAGGAGATCCCCGTTCCTTCTTAGTTTACCTATATGTTTGTTTTGTTTGTGTTATTTGTTTGTCTTGGGTAAGAGGTAGGACTGTTACCTACTTACTTAGACTCCTGCATTGTTGAGATATTGTCATGACATTTGTGTCACCATTATTATGACATTTCTTATATCATTTAGTTAACTATATAGACACGCTATTGTTGTGATGATATCCATACGTCGTGCCCCATATTCCGCCATGGTGGGGTGTGACAATGGAGATCTTGTCCCACTTCTACTGGGGAATTTCTAATGGTTGTAGTAAACCACTAGCTCGCTGATGTTCTATCTTAACCTGCTGGTAGGTCAGACATTTGGAAAAAAAGTAGCAACATCTTATTTCATGCCGCTCCACTAAAAATGCTGCTTGAGGTCATAATACATTTTGGTAGAACCTGGATGAATCGAAAATGTAGAGTTGTGAGCCTCAGTCAATAAGGCTTCTCTGAGTGTAAGATCTTCTGGAACACATACCTTGGTACCCTGCCATACAATGCCATCGTCATCTAAACAGAACTCTGTCTGTTGATCGATATTCTGAAGAATCGCCTATATCTCACCATCGTCCTTCTGAGCTGCCTTGATCCAAGAGATTAAGTCTAGCTCAACTCTCAGATTAGCCCAGTACCCATGTTGTCCACGTACAAAGAGCTCAATGTCTAAACGTTTAAATCATAAATACTCTCCACTTCAACCTTGATGCCAACAATCATGCCTGATTTCCCGCTAAAGCATTGGCCACCACATTAGCTTTACGAGTGTAACACCCCATTTTGATAAATGGAATGTCACGCGTAATTATGGCGTGTCATCAAAGCATACAAGGATAAATGTCTAAAACATTACATGACTATAGGGATAACCTGAATCAAGCATCGGTTCCCTTACATAAGCCCAAAACATAATAAAGCAAAAGAAATGAATGAAAGACTAAACAAGCATAAATGTATGAAGGCAAAAAGGAAAATAAGTCTCTAGCAGCTTCCATCCTATGCACGTCCTCCAAATGCTCGAGTCTTTCCTAGGGTACCTGCCATTTTGGGACATGGAAAGGAAAGTAACGGCTGAGCAAAACGCTCAGTGCACGGATATAGACATAGTATAGATGACTAAAACATGATAAAGACTTAAAAGCAGCGGAAATGTATAAGTCCTGGAAAACCTGGAACATGTTCATAAAACTGGTTTTATAGTTTGAAAAGCCTTATGTTTATCTTATGAAAGCTGTTTTACATATTTTACTATTAGCCAATATAGGTCATGAAAATCCACCGTGCATGAATACTTGGAGGGGTGACCTCATCATGCAAATTAGAGGGGCTGCCTCTAATTTAATATACTGGTTTGGGTAGGAGGGATCAGCTCCTTGTGAAGGATGCAAGGCACACACCACATTCACCATGAAATCCTGACTGAAACATGTAACTAGGATACACCCATACGCCCCACATGATAAATATAAATAAATGGCCAAAAGCTGAAGGGACGCCACGAGCAATCACTCCGCCGTGGTGAAGTCATAACATCAGTGCCTCTAATGTTATGGTTATGGTACCTCCATAACTACGTGAAACTGGTCATGCATGTATATGGCTTTAGGTATTCTAATTAAACATAAGCAATTCAAAAACATATAAAACAAATACTGGGAAAACAGTTGGCTGCATACGGGAAATCCTAATAAGGAAAGAATGTCCATACTGAAAGGACGGGAATCCGTACCTTATGTCTAGTGAATGAAGAAGAAGAACTGAGAGGAATCCTACTTCTGTATCACTAATGCTACATAAATACATACATGAATAAGTATCTGCTTACTAAATACGTAACTGGTTTTACGTCATGTCTTAGCTTATTTATATGTTCATATCATGTTATACTGTTTTAAGCCTTAAACTGTGTTTATCTTATATTCTGTTTACTCTGATTAAGTATTTCTGGTATTTCATGTATTATTATACTTACTGTGTAATAATAAGTAACTTTCCAAAAATAGCAGGATTCCTAAAATAGAAAGTTTCCAAAAATAGAAAGTTTCCAAAAATAGAAAGTTTCCAAAAATAGAAAGTTACAAAAAATAGAAAGTTTCCAAAAATAGAAAGTTAACAATAATAGAAAGTTTCCAAAAATAGAAAGTTTCCAAAAATAGAAAGTTTCCAAAAATAGAAAGTTTCCAAAATAGAATTACTGCTTAAAATATATAAGTTTCTAAAAGTAGAAAGTTTCCATAAATAGATCAGCTGCCTTAATTAAATAGTTTCAATAAATAGATTAGCTGCCTGAAATAAATAAGTTTCTAAAAATAGAAAGTTTCCATAAATAGATTAGCTGCCTTATTTAAATAAGTTTCTAAAAATAGAAAGTTTCCATAATTAGATATAAGCTGGTTAAATAAGCTAAGTATATAAGCCTAAGTGTTTTCATGATTATTTTCTAAGTCATAATGATATAATGTATAGTTTATTAATTATTTCATGTAATTAGAATAAACTATAGGTTAAAATATTTAATTAAAGTATATCATGTTTTTAATTAAATAAAGTTAAATACTTAGGTTAAAGCATGTATTATTATTTATTAATAATATAACCTAAGTCATGTTAATTAATTAATTATAACCATGTTTTTTAAATAATTAATTAATTATAAGTCTAAAAATATCAAATACTTAGGTTAATAATTTCATGATCTAATAATTAAATTATAACCTAAGTCATGTTATTAAATTAATCATGTCATACTTATTAATTTAGTTTTAACATATGATTATATAAAAAAAATAATCTTAACATAAACCGTGAACGGATCTTGACTAGAAACCATGAACCGGACATGAAATCGACACCATACCCCGAACCACTTCGGGGTTCCCCTTGTCTTGCTTCTGCCGTGGGACCCACACCACCCAACCGGGACCATATGGTCTCGGTGGTGGTCGAGTAGCCAAACCGAGACCCCCTTGGGGTTCGGTTTAGGCGCCGACCAACAAACACCCCTAAAACAACCCTTTTTGATTTACCCAATAACCCTTTTCATGTTAGATCGATGTTTTTAATTAGGTTTTAAAAACATCATGTTCTTAATTAATTATTAGATCAAATCAAAAAGAAAAAGTGTAAAAAGAATATACCGAATGCGTGAATCTAAACGAGGATGAACAAACACGAACACTTGCACCAAAAACCAAGATCAAAATCAAATAAACACCCTCCTTAGTGTGTTTATGTGTGGCGGCCAAAAAGAAGAAGAAGAAGAGAAGGAGAAAACTTTTTAGGGTTTTTGGTGTTTTCATGTAAAGTGAAAAATGACCAAAATCTTTCCTAATTCCTTGTTTTAGTAAAAATTGATGGGCTAAGCCCATCTTCCCTCCCTAATTTCGTGGTATGGGGCCCATATGGGGTAACCCATACATTTCCTGAGTCTAAATATTATAGTGTGTTCTCGTGTGTTCTCGTGTTCGTAATTTACGTGTTTAATTAGTTATCGATCGTGACTTAATATATTTATTCGTGTTCGTAATAAATATATATACGTAATTAATCTGAGCTGGTGATTTAATTACGTTCATGATTTCATGATCGCATGTTCGTGATTAATTATTGTTTAAATAGGTATTGCGTGTTCGTGCGTAATAAATACTTATCGTGTTCTAACACGTACGTAATACGTAAAATCCTAACACGTAAACGTAATCATACTATAAAAGGAAAGTTTTAATCTAGTACGTACGATCTTAAGGGTACTATTCATGGTAAAAGCATGGGGTTTTACAACTCTTCCCCCCAAAAAAGAATAATTCGTCCCCGAATTATAGATAACGTAACTGAAAGAGAAATAAACCCGAATCAAACTGAGAGGGTATGTAAGATTAATGAACGTACATGTGACATGGTAGAAGGAACGTGAAACGTGACATGTCTTGAAAGGACATGGAACGTGACGTGACTGAAAGGACATATCTAATTGATAAGAGAAAACAGATAAAAGTCCGGATGAACTTTTCCGTCTCCGTGTGGCTTCCCTCTTGGAACGATTCCTTCTCAAGGTCTCGCCAAAAATCATAAATCTTGGTCCTCCTGACCTTGACTTGGAATACGAAGAAGTTCTTGGTTATCAACTTAAGGTAGATCCCCTAAATTTGATCGAGGGAATAAGAATTAACGTGTAAGGGCAACTAAAACATTATTGTGCAAAACACTTCTAACTTAACTGATAATTAGCAACGATGCGCGAGACATAAGGAAACGTAGTACGTGAAAAGTTTTGAACGTAATACGTGAAAATTTTGAACGTGATACGTGGAAAATTTTGAACGTGATACGTGGAAATATGATGAGTGTAATATGAGTAAACATATCGTGATCCATGATACGTGTAACATATCTTGATCATGATATGAGGAACGTGGAATGTTCATGACATGTGAAACATATCGTGAACATAGAATATAATGGCGGTAACGCCAAACGCTACAAGGTGAGACATAGAATATGACGAGAAACGTCTATCTGAGGATAGGGAGTTATACTAAACTTGGGTCTGGTCTCCCAAGTTCTTGCAAAACTTCCCAGAATGAGAAAAACAAACATAAAATCGTAAGCCGAGATGCCATATGAACGTTAATAGTGTCATGAACGCGAGCGCGAAAGCAAGTCGTGAAATTAGAACAAGGACGTGAAGTAAATAAGGGGCACAATTGCGAATATTTGTCTGACCCGATAACTGAGAAATTTCCAAGTGATCGGATGAGCCTTGGCTGGAACATGTCCGATAAATCTGTTGTTTCTGAAATCCTTGCGGATGTAAGGATTCTGCAGATTTGATCAAACTGTTCGCAATAACCCAGATAGCATCATGCTTCTTCTGAGTTTGCGTTAATCTGGTAACCAGAGTCCGTGGAGGTCTTGTCCCTTTTCGATTCACAATTTCAGATGATGAAAACATCCCAGTCCGTTGGTGTCCTATCTTAACCTGTTGGTATGTCAGGTACCTAGATATGAACGTAACTGTATCTTGCCTCATAGAACTTGATACAAAGGAGTTTGCGAAACTAAAAGTCTCTGAGTTTAGACTTCTCTTAGCATAGGATTTTCTTGGAACACCTAACGTAGTGTAGGGTTCTCACCTTTATGCATAAGCTGAGTCATGGAAAGATTAACTGTGAGAATACACGTGATTCAGCGTGTCACTATAATCAACCAAAAGTTAGATTGGAAAAATTTCAGGGTGAAATTTCTCTTGTCATAGAATGTGCAACATTGTGCAATTTTGTCTTACTGTTCTTCTCTAGACTTAGAGGAAATCAGGTTGTTCTCGATGAAAACACTGATGAGTTTGTTTATGAGTTCATGGAAACTCATTTATTAAGTCCATAATGCTGCTAGAGCATTTATGAGACTAATACAAAATCATGAATTTAGCATGACCAAGTCGTGTACGAATAGCAGTCATGGACATGTCCTGCTTTTCACTCGTCACTGTTGGCATCATGATCATGAATCCGATCTGGTAAAGTTCTTAACACCATACGGTTGGTTGGACATGTCGTCAATACGTGGAGGAGAATAACGGTTATGAATGGTGATTTGTTTACATCGACGGTAGTCGACACATAATCTCATGGTACCGTCCTTCTCCTTAAAGGTTCTTCTGGAGTGTAAGGGACAATTTTGGAATAATCCGTTGGTTATGTGTAAAAAGGACTTCAGTAGTCGTGTCTTACTGACAGCTAGAAAATTTTAGCAATCATGGCTAACAAAGCACGTGCTTAGAAAGCATAGATAATTTGTACAGATTTTCCTGATGGAAAGTCAAGCTGAATATATTCAGGAGCCTGAACATTACTGTATATAATTATGAATCATAGCATGGTGTGCTGTTCATAGTACATAATTAGGATAAAATGCATCTCGTGTCTGTCCGAGGAAATGCGTTAGCAGCTTGGATCTCATCATTAAGCTGAAGGAAAACCTTCGTATACGTGGGAATACGAAAGGCGTCCTTCATGGTCATGAATCAATGATTTATGGTTACAAGAATGAAAGTGACATCGGCAACGTGACAGTTCTCACTGATGCGCCGGTAATGGTATTGAAATTCTTGTGGCCTGATTAATACATGGCACAACAAAATGGATATACCCTTGGAGGGTACCCTGAGTTTCTTAGAAATGTTCCATAGTTGGACGTGAGTCATGTGTCTTGACTCGTTTCTTGGAACTATAAGCATGACATATGTCTTGACTGGTGTCTTGACATGTGTCTTAAGAAAGTATACGTGAGACATGTGTCTTGACTGATGTCTTGACATGTGCCTTCAGAAAGTATACGTGAGACATGTGTCTTGACTGATGTGTTGACATGTGTCTTCAGAAAGTATACGTGAGATATGTGTCTTGACTGATGTCTTGACATGTGCCTCGAGACGTAATTCAATAGAACTACAATATTAGGTCATTATGCCAGACTTGGCGGATCGGTTGGACTACTGATCCTTTGTATGTCTGATCACGTCCGCGGCCGGAGCCTCGGTTGCGATTTCTAGGATAGTTCTGTCATAGTAGTGGTTACTATCGTCTTGTCTGTCAGTTCCATGAAGATCATTCTCATGACCGTGATTCATGTAACTATTCAGCTGAGTGGCCGGCTGGTACCGTTTTGCACTCATATGGCTGAAATGACAGCCGAATGACGTGTGACATGTAACTAAGAATTAGGGACAATGATTGATAGAAATCGTCTGATGTTGAAGCATCTTCTCGTCCGATTGCTTTGCTCTGACGCCTTTGTCTTCGTCTTGTAGTATCTCCAGGTTGTGAACAGCATCCGCATCTCGTAGTGTCTCCGAACGTCAGCAACATCAACCTTTAGTAACATCTCCCAGTTATGAGCGGCATCAGCAATCTTGTAGAATATCAGCAATTGAAAATACGCCTGAGGTGATTCAGAATCGACTAGCGAATACCCGTGAAGTATTGCAAGTGAAATACACATGGATTAAGGTACGTGTAATACACATGAAATACGGTACGTGGATTACACGTGGAATGCACATGAAATGATCGGTATGGGTTCAATCATTTATCATGATTTAAGGAAAGTATATTGGTTAAACGGTTAGGAAAACCATCATGATAACCTGGCAATGCCAGTATATACCTCATTCTGGTTGCATAGAGAAACGCTAAAGTATGGTTACACAAAATTTAACGATGATTTGCCTGACAGCATGATCAATCAAAACCAACCATGACTATCATGAAAGCAGAATTCAATGAAATCCAACAATGTCTTGTGTGAAAGCATAAATAAAAAAAGAGGCGTAAGACGTAATCAACATGAAGACGGAATTATCTTGAAGGAACATAAAATGATCTATCATAAATGAGTGTATAACATAATCAGCATGAAACCGAAGTTAACCATGACAGTATGAAAACATAGTTGACATAAAAACATAGTAACTTATGAGGGGACATGAAAAAAAAAATTATGCCAATAAATCATGAGAAACATTTTATGCATGAATGCGTAATGTTAGTTTATAAAAACCATTTATATGTGCGAGGGGACGCCTATGGGTCGGTCCCAAAACAAAATACATGGCGAGGGGACGCCTATGGGTCGGTCCCAAAATTAAAAGTTTCGATAAAAGCACATGCGACTAAATAGGGCCAGTTCTGTACCAACCATTACTTAGTCATAATCCCTGCAACAATGATACATGAAACATAAATAAATGAAACTCATCTGTCAAAACTTATCAGAAAGTTTTTTTTATGTGACTAATTATGAACTACTGGGGTTCAGTCCACATAGCCACTGTTCACGAGGAACATTATGCATGAAACAATGACACATAACTAAATATGAATGACGGTTGTCCATCCATATTAGTAAAACAATATCGATGAAAACATCAAGGTTAAAACCTCAAGGTGCTGAAAACGTCATGGTTAAAACAACAATGCGCTGAAAACATCAATACGTGGAATAACAAACATTGGCTTAGGAAGCTCCTGGTGACTACCCACTAGTCACAGGTCGAGTTTTAGAGCCTACAGGTCGAAGCCTTGGCTCTGATACCTTAATTATAACACCCCATTTTGATAAATAGAATGTCACACGTAATTATGGCGTGTCATCAAAGCATACAAGGATAAATGTCTAAAACATTACATGACCATAGGGATAACCGGAATCAAGCATCGGTTCCCAAACATAAGCCAAAAACATAATAAAGCAAAAGAAATGAATGAAAGACTAAACAAGCATAAATGTATGAACGCAAAAAGGAAAAGAAGTCTCTAGCAGCTTCCATCCTATTCACGTCCTCCAAATTCCCGAGTCTTTCCTAGGGTACCTGCCGTTTTGGGACATGGAAAGGAAAGTAACGGCTGAGCAAAACGCTCACTGCACAGATATAGACATAGTATAGATGACTAAAACATGATAAAGACTTAAAAGCAGCGGAAATGTATAAGTCCTGGAAAACCTGGAACATGTTCATAAAACTGGTTTTATAGTTTGAAAAGCATTATGTTTATCTTATGAAAACTGTTTTACATATTTTACCATTAGCCAATATAGGTAATGAAAATCTACCGTGCATGAATACTTGGAGGGGTGACCTCATCTTGCAAATTAGAGGGGCTGCCTCTAATTTAATATACTAGTTTGGGTAGGAGGGATCAGCTACTTGTGAAGGATGCAAGGCACACACCACATTCACCATGAAATCTTGACTAAAACATGTAACTAGGATGCACCCATACGCACCACATGATAAATATAAATAAATGTCCAAAAGCTGAAGGGACGCCACGAGCAATCACTCCGCCGTGGTGAAGTCATAACATCAGTGCCTCTAATGTTATGGTTATGGTACCTCCATAACTAGGTGAAACTGGTCATGCATGTATATGGCTTTAGGTATTCTAATTAAACATAAGCAATTCAAAAACATATAAAACAAATACTGGGAAAACAGTTGGCTGCGTACGAGAAATCCTAATAAGGAAAGAATGTCCATACTGAAAGGACAGGAATCCGTACCTTATGTCCAGTGAACGAAGAAGACGAACCGAGAGGAATCCTACTTCTGTATCACTAATGCTACATAAATACATACATGAATAAGTATATGCTTACTAAATACGTAACTGGTTTTACGTCATGTCTTAGCTTATTTATATGTTCATATCATGTTTTACTATTTTAAGACTTAAACTGTGTTTATCTTATATTCTGTTTACTCTGATTAAGTATTTTTGGTATTTCATGTATTATTATACTTACTGTGTAATAATAAGTAACTTTCCAAAAATAGCAGGTTTCCTAAAATAGAAAGTTTCCAAAAATAGAAAGTTTCCAAAAATAGAAAGTTACCAAAAATAGAAAGTTTCCAAAATAGAAAGTTACCAAAAATAGAAAGTTTCCAAAAATAGAAAGTTTCCAAAAATAGAAAGTTTCTAAAATAGAATTACTGCTTAAAATAGATAAGTTTCTAAAAATAGAAAGTTTCCATAAATAGATCAGCTGCCTTAATTAAATAGTTTCCATAAATAGATTAGCTGCCTGAATTAATTAAGTTTCTAAAAATAGAAAGTTTCCATAAATAGATTAGCTGCCTTATTTAAATAAGTTTCTAAAGATAGAAGGTTTCTATAATTAGATATAAGCTGGTTAAATAAGCTAAGTATATAAGCCTAAGTGTTTTCATGATTATTTTCTAAGTCATAATGATATAATGTATAGTGTATTAATTATTTCATGTAATTAGAATAAACTATAGGTTAAAATATTTAATTAAACTATATCATGTTCTTAATTAAATAAAGTTAAATACTTATGTTAAAACATGTATTATTATTTATTAATAATATAACCTAAGTCATGTTGATTAATTAATTATAACCATGGTTTTTAATAATTACTTAATTATAAGTCTAAAAATATAAAATACTTAGGTTAATAATTTCATGATCTAATAATTAAATTATAACCTAAGTCATGTTATTAAATTAATCGTGTCATACTTATTAATTTAATTTTAACATATGATTAGATAAAAAAAATAATCTTAACATAAACCGTGAACCGGATCTTGACTAGAAACCATGAACCGGACATGAAATCGACACCATACCCCGAACCACTTCGGGGTTCCCCTTGTCTTGCTGCTGCCGTGGGACTCACAGCACCCAACCGGGACCATATGGTCTCAGTGGTGGTCGAGTAGCCAAACCGGGACCCCCTTGGGGTTCGGTTTAGGCGCCGGCCAACAAACACCCCTAAAACAACCCTTTTTGATTTACCTAATAACCCTTTTCATGTTAGATCTATGTTTTTAATTAGGTTTTAAAAACATCATGTTCTTAATTAATTATTAGATCAAATCAAAAGAAAAAGGGTAAAAAGAATATATCGACTGCGTGAATCTAAACGAGGATGAACAAACACGAACACTTGCACCAAAAACCAAGATCAAAATCAAATAAACACCCTCCTTGGTGTGTTTATGTGTGGCGGCCAAAAAGAAGAAGAAGAAGAGAAGGATAAAACTTTTTAGGGTTTTTGGTGTTTTCCTGTAAAGTGAAAAATCACCAAAATCTTTCCTAATTCCTTGTTTTAGTAAAAATTGATGGGCTAAGCCCATCTTCCCTCCCTAATTTCGTGGTATGGGGCGCACATGGGGTAACCCATACATTTCCTGAGTCTAAATATTATAGTGTGTTCTCGTGTGTTCTCGTGTTGGTAATTTACGTGTTTTAATTAGTTATCGATCGTGACTTAATATATTTATTTGTGTTCGTAATAAATATATATACGTAATTAATATTAGCTGGTGATTTAATTACGTTCATGATTTCATGATCGCATGTTCGTGATTAATTATTGTTTAAATAGTTATTGTGTGTTCGTGCGTAATAAATACTTATCGTGTTCTAACACGTACGTAATACGTAAAATCCTAACACGTAAACGTAATCGTACTATAAAAGGAAAGTTTTAATCTAGTACGTACGATCTTAAGGGTACTATTCATGGTAAAAGCATGCGGGTTTTACAACGAGGATGGTACTGAATGTTTGTGTCATAATCCTTTAGTAGCTCTAACCACCGTCTCTGTCTCATGTTTAGTTCTCGCCAAGTGAAGATGTATTTGAGGCTCTTATGATCAGCGAAGATGTCACATGACTCACCGTAAAGGTAATGACTCCAAATTTTTAGTGCAAAAACAACTGTTGGTAATTCCAGATCATGAGTGGGATAATTTTTTTTTCAGATGGCTTAAGTTGTCGTGATGCATACACAATCACCTTCCCATGTTACATGAGTACACATCAAAGTCCTTATCTTGATGTATTGCTATAAATCTGAAATCCACCTATACCAGATGGGAAAGTAAGAATAGGTGCAGAAACCAAACGATGCTTAAGTTCTTAAAAGCTCTTCTCCCACTCATCATTCTAGACGAATGTCTCTCCCTTAAAGAACCAGCTTAGTCAAAGGCAAGGCTAACCGTGAAAAGTTCTCCACAAACCTGCGATAATATCCAACTAAACCCAGAAAACTACGAACCTCAGTTGTAGATGTCGGTCTTGGCAATTTTGTGATAGCTTCAACCTTCGCAGGATCTATGGTTATCCCTTCTGCTGAAACGATGTGGCCCAGAAATGCCACCTTAGTTAACCAGAATTCACACTTGGAAAATTTTACATACAGTTGCTTCTGGCGAAAAATCTGCAGTAGCGTGCAAAGATGCTCCTGGTGTTCTTCCTTAGATTTTGAGAAGATCAGAATGTCATCGATGAATACAATGACGAACTTGTCTAGAAACTCATGAAAAACGTGGTTCATCAAGTACATGAATATCGCTGGAGCATGGTGAGTCTGAAAGGCATGGCAACGAACTCATAGTGACCATATCGTGTGCGAATATCAGTGTTAGAAATATCCTGCTCCTTCACTCGCAGCTGATGGTAGCCTGATCGTAGATCAATCATGGAAAAGTGCTTGGCACCTTATAGTTGGTCAAAAAAATCATCGATACGTGGTAATGAAAAGTTTTGGCACTTTGCAGTAAAGGACGTGAATGAGTTGTATGTTCATGTATAACTTGCTGATTTTTAGTTTACTTTACTTCTTCTTGACTTGTTTTACTTGGTCTTGATTTGTTTAACATGTTCTTGACTTGTTTTACATGTTCTTGACTTGTTTTATCGTTTCATGTTTTATCATGTATTTCTTAGTGTTTCATGTGTTCTTGATTAAAGTATTTCATCTTTCATATGTTATTATACTTGATGTTTCATAATGTGTAACTTTCTAAAAATAGTAGGTTTCTATGTATAGTAACTTTCCATAAATAGCAGGTTTCCATATATAGCAACTTTCCAAAAATAGTAAGTTTTCATAAATAGTAACTTTCCAAGAATAGAAGGTTTCCATAATTAGTAAGTTTCCAAAAATAGAAATTTTCCATAAATAGTATGTTTCCATCAATAGCATGTTTTCATAAATAGTATGTTTCTATAAATAGCATGTTTCCATAAATAGTATGTTTCCATAAATAGCATGTTTCCATAAATAGTAATAAGCTTGTTTAATAAGTATTTGATATAAGCTAAAGCTTAATGAATATATTTTGAAAGTCATGGTTTATTAAATATCATAATATAGTAAAGTTTATTAATAAATAAATACTTACTCTAACATAATATTTATTAATTAATAATATAATACATGATTTTAAGTGATAATTAATTAATAATATAACATGATTTTATATTAGTAAAACTTTACCATAACTTGATACTTTTATAATTAAATTAATGTAAGATATTAATTTAATTAAACCTTGATTAACAAGTAATTAAATAATTATTCTAACTCCTTAATTAAAGTAATTAAATAAGTCATGTAATTTATCATGAATTATTATATAAAATAATTATTATAAGTGGGTAATTTTTTAATTAATGCCCATTTTAATTTCATGATTAATTAATTAATTAACATAACCTAAGTCTCAAATAAATTAGTAAAACTAAAACGTCGAACATACCCTTGGTGTGTTTCTGTACCCGAGCCCCGAATCCATGCCACACCGAGACTCCCAAGTCTCGGCTCGGTCGAACAACAACATCACCACAGTCGTTGCGGCTGTGGCTTTGCCACCGTCGACCGAAGCAGCCACCGATATCAACCATTTGTCGCTGGTGGTACAAATCACCCACGGAGTGCCAAAGGCTCTCGGTTGCCACTGGTAAGCCAAACACTCCACCGCTGGCGTTGTTTGGTGTTGCGGCTGATAAAGCAAAACAGCCACCGACCCTACTATGGGTTCGGCTGGCCGAACAAACGTCCCGCCGAGACCCTTGTGGTCTCAGTTCCCGTGACAACCAAACCGAAACCCGATTAAACCTTGTCTTAAATCATGTTTTTAATTCGGTCATACATGTGTTCATAGATTTAAATTAACTGATTCATGTATAAATGAAAATAAAAATAAAAGATTAAAGATTTAGGGATACCGTATGATTTAATGAATGATGAACACATACGATCTTACCCAAATTAATCCAACACCAAACTTTTATTTCTTCTTCCTTTTTCTTTGTGTAACCAGCGGCCAAGGAAAACCAAAGGGCTGGGGTTTTTGTTTTGTTTTGTAAATCTTGTATAATGAAATCCCTGGGACCTTTTGGTTACGTGTGAAGTGGCTTAACGGGACGGGCCATAAGCCCTTTTTCATGTTCATTAATAACCGGCCAAACAAACACCCTTTATATACTTTTCATTTTTTGTGTTTTAATTACTTCTCGTGTGTTAAAATTCACGACATGTGTTCGTGTTTTAAACCCGTGTTAATTCTTGTCGTGTTTTATTTATTATATGTAAATAATAAATACTAATATATTTAATACTTGTATTCATTCATTAAATGTTCATGATACGTGTCGTGTATTAATTAATTAAAAAGTTTTAATTAATCTGTGTTTTCGTGTAATTAATGATTCATGTATTTTATTCGGGTTTTACAATTGTGGAGAGACGTGACAAGCAATTATCCGCGATTTCAAGTCATCTCGCCGAGATATCCTTAGAAGCTTTTAGAAGGATGGAAAATAATATTAAGAATTTGATGATGGGAAGGATGGAAATTCAAGAACATGTTAGCCAGTTGGAATATAAGTTGGACGTTACTCGACACCATAATATTAATCTGAGAAAAAGGATGCACCAATATGAAGTGAATATGGCAAGATTAGATCACGAGAACTTTAAACTAAAGAAAGGACAGATGATAACTGGGGCTTAATCAAGAGACTATCATCAACAATCTTAATACAACTCAACAATCTGATTCGGGATATATCTTGGATAGGATTGAAGAGATTAAGATGAGAAGTTAAGTAGAAATCTAGTTCTAGTTTGTAAAATATGTATAGTTTTTGTTTATTGTTGATACAAAAGTTGGATGATCCTAGATTGACCCGAATTAGGCTTAATTCGGGTGTTTGGGCTCCGGTTCTTACACCAAGTGAACTTTGGTTTAAGATCATGCACACTAAAGAAACACGTTGTTAGACTTACCGTGGGAATGTATCCCACGATTAGACTCCAGCGTGAGAGTAAGTAATCGGTTTAGGGTTGATAATGCGTGAGATTGTGAGAGTCAAGAATATAATACCTTTGTGGAACCCTTGGGGGTTCCTTATATAGGTGGTAAAACCCTAGTGGGCTTTTACCAAAACTTCGGCCCTAAGTAAAGGATAAGGACCATAATTAGTTGATTGCTATCTTCTAATTATGGTTAGTGTATATCCTCTATCTTAGGGTGAATTAAAGTCCCAATTGAGTTGTGATTCTGTTCAACCCCGTTTCGGCCATGCCGATCCGTGGGCCGCACATAACTTATGCGGCCGTTGTTCATCCGAAACCCATAGTCAATGACATTTATCCAACCCATCTGTGATGGGCCGATTACGGGTAGTACTCGTGGGCCAGGTTCATGACCCATTTGGGGACTATATGTCATCATGTCCCCCCAGTCTAGTTGTTACAGCCGTAGGCGTAACCTCTAGACTAACAAATGCCCCCTGTCCTCATTGGATAAAAACATCCGCATAACAAGAAATGTTGATCGGGACAACATTAATGAAGGAATTAATGGTATTCAAGGTATGGTCGCATGATGACCTGAAAAAGTGCAACAGGCAGGCCCTACTATCGAGCCACGTAAAAAAAACTGTTCAAGAGGTTACCCGTAGGCCCCTCTGACGTTTCAACTACACTCTAAATCCCATCCGTTTGATGGGCGTAGTGGATTACACATGGAAATCATCCTACCAGCCTCGTAAACCAAGGCCAGACTATAAATACTCGTGTGTGACTGTGCACACACACAGTTCATAATACTTTCCATTATTGTTGTAATCTCCCTTCAATCCTTCTTCATTCATTCTACAGATATTCGTATTTCTAGGTTAGATCATCATGCCCTTCTCCATACTTTTAGAAATCATGGTGAAAGACAACCCGACTATTACGACCGTGCTCAACGTATTTCCTCCTGAGTAATTCATTGATTTCTGTTCCGATTACTACATTCCGGAAAGCGTACATCCCACTTATCCAGGTGATGATGAAGCTATCACGAATGCTCCGACTGGGAAAATAGGTGTATATACGCGCCTATTTGACTCGGCCAACTACCTCATTCCTTTGTCTAGGTTCCTTGTAGATATCCTTACATACTATGATTTCCATATAACCCAACTACATTGAATAGGAGCGTGTAAGATCAATCACTTTGAAATAACATGCCATACATGTGACGTAAGTCCAACAGTTAGTCTATTTAGGGTTTTCTACATCCCCCAAATGATGAACGACTGGTTGTCATTTAGAAAACGCCCGGGGAATACCCTCATGTGCCATAGCAAAGCACTAGACTCATTGAAGAACTAGTATGACCAGTACTTCTTCGTAGATGCTAAGGTATTCCCCACTCCCTTTGTGCTAAAAACCGCAGTCCAGGTAGACTATTGTGACAATCTAACATTTTCAGGTAGTGAATTATTTTCTCATATAATATTTTGAAACTTATTTTTCTGTTGGTTGATGAACTCACAATTTACGGATTTAAATTTGGGCTTACGTGCATAATTTAGCGTCCTTTACGATTAAACCGGAAACCTTAGGATTACATATTTACGTTTTTGAACTCCGTTTTTGATGAGACAATTTTTATTGGATTCGTTTTGTGCCATTGATTCATAATTTATAAAAACGTTTTTCGTGAAACGACCCGAGGGCACGCAAATCGAGGAAACTAGAATCGAGGAGTACCCGTAAATTAGCGGGATGGGACAAAATAATTTATCCCACCCCACTATAACATGGGACGGCCAAACATGACACCACATCAAAGATGTGGCATCATGTAAACTAGTAGCTTACAAGTGTAAGCTTAGCTTAACACTTAAGCTAGTTTTTACCCACCAAACTAACAAAAACAACTAGCTTCTCATTTACCACCATTCACTCATGCAAATCAACTAAAAACTCTCTCAACTCCATCACCATTGCCGTCCCACTTCAAGAACAAACACCCCTTTTGATCTTTTCTAGCCACAAAATACTTGTTATCTAGCTATATTATGGAGTTACCTTGAAGCCTTGATTACTTGGTGGCCATTTTAACAACAAAGGAGGTGAATTGCTTGTGTCCTAGGGCTGATTTCTCAACTTACTTTCTTGGTGTTTGATGATCTTGGGGATACATTTGGTGTTCATCAAGTTCTTGTCTTCCAAAAACAAGATATACTCTTGGTTGGTAAAGAAGATCATCCTTTCCATTTCTCTTGTTATTTTTGTAAAGATCAAATGTATTTTCTTTCTTGTTGTATATGTATATGATGAATATATGATGATAAAAATATTGTGTGGGGATCAAGTGTTGATAAATATGCTTTAAAATATTAATAACCATAAGAAACAAGGCTAAAATCATGCTTAATTTGTTGGCTGTATAAAAACAGTATGTAACCAAAACTTGAACTGATAAATTTGCATGGTAGAATCCGTTTACAGTAAGTACAAGATGTCATACACATGTGAGAGTTGGCCATGCAATGGAATCATTAAAATGAGTGAGATATGATCAAAACAAGATGAGTGTGCTAATCTGAATAAGCTGTTTTGTAGGGACTGTTAAGGATAGTTAAACTTAAAATGAGCAGTAGCTATAACTAATTTAATTGTAGCACATAATATGAAGTTCATGACACCCAAAAATGAGCTTCTAATTCATTGTAGAACTCTAGATATGATAAAAATGGTGAAGATGCAAATAAAAATCAGATTTTGAAGAATTAATGTTTAATACTATTATATAAGCACTCAAAATTATATAGTATAAAATGTGAAATTAAAACCCACTAACTTATGAATTTGATTTATATAAATATGTATAAGGTTAAATAAATGGACAATTTATAAAAATGGTAGTTGAATAAGATTTATAAGTTATAAAACTATAAACATGATTTTTACGACTTTTTCGGCTATTACCATAAAATTAACGTTTTTCGCCAATTAAAACTTAGACGATCAAACCCGGCTAATGTAAAGTTTTTAAAAGTCATATACTGATATATAAGTATCTAATAGAAGTAAAAACCGATAAAACCCGAACTATAGGACATACGGACATTAACGAGCTAAGTAAGCATATTGGACTAATAATTGGACTAAATAAGTTAAACACTTATAAAAAGTACTTATTGGGCTAATGAGACTGCTTTTATACATAGTCTCATCGTCCAATTAGGGCTTAAAATGCATTAAATATCATCAAAATACCCAAATATATGCTTGTGTTTGTTGCTTGTGTATTTTAGGTACGGATATTGAGAAAATGACAAAAGATCACAAGAATCATGCAAAAACGAACACGGGAAACGAAGCCGCACGATGAACCAAGCCCTAATGAAGAATATTCCAAAGAAAACCCTTGAATATTTGAAGAATTATGAAGATTGGTCCTCTAAGTTTGAAGAATTGACACTTTATACCCTTGTATCTTCATAATTACAAGTTTGGTCCCTAAAGTTTGTCAAAATTACAAAAAGGACCCTTAACTTTGAAGAATTGGAAAATTTAGTCCCTCAACAAAACTAAATTGTCAATAATGGTCCCCCAAGAATTCAACAAACAAGTCAAGGCCTTGAAGTATGAAGACATGTCAAAAACAGCCCTTGAAGATTGCCAAAATTACACTTATAGTCCTTAAAACAAGTTTCAAAACTTGTTGTGCCAAAACTGCCAAAGTTCAAAAGTTGATATGTGTTAAATGGGCGTTGATAGCCATTTAATACAACATGCACAAAGTATGAAAAGTGAAGGACCAAACCTACCAGACAAACAAACTCAAACCCTCCACTCAGAAACTGCCACCTCACCCACTCACACCATTTAACCAATCACAAACCACTCCTTCACCACGTCACCTCTCCACTCACAATAACTGATTTAATTAATCAGTTTAACCCTTCCCTCCAAACACAAAATTTAAATAATTAAACCCCCAAACTGGATTAAACCCGTCCCTAATCCACCCTTAAACCCTAATTATTTCCAGGAAGAACATCAATTAAATCAAAGGGTTTTTGGGTAATTATTTCCAGATCCTTGATTAAACATCACCTAAACCTAAAACCATCCTTAAACTCCCATCACCATCACCTCACATGCTTGTGCAACCCTCCCCTGCCCCACATTTTGGCTCCAAGAAAAAGATTGACAGCAGGATCAACATCCCACAACAATTTCGTGTTCCCAAAGGCTAAATGGACGTCCAAGATCTCTTTTTCATCACTGGCATCTCAGCAACAAGCCAAAGATCTTCACATGGCTTATTTTTGACTGGAAATTCAAAATCGTCCAAGGGCAAGATTGGAAGTTCAAGTGTTAGGGTTTTTAGCTTCTATTCACTTCTAGAATCAAGTGTAAGCCTATATAAAGGCACATAGGACTTAGCTAAGTTTCTGTTCTTGATTTTCTCCTTTTTCACAAGCTTTGTAAATCCAGTTTATTAAGGAATATAAATGGTTTAAGTGTTGTTGATGAGAAATATTGAGTTCCCTTTACATTTCATGTTGATTTAAGTTCATTGTTTGAGTATTGGTTTAATTTTCAGCAAAAGTTTTTTAAGTTTCAAAGTTTCTGTTTCTTTTTCAAAGTTTTCTTATATCTTAAATTTTCATACAAACCTGATACAATGGTGATTAAGTGTGTTGGTGTGATGGTATTTGAGCTTGTGTATGTCCAAGACACCATGGCTTGTTCTGGTGTAGTGGGTACCCAAGTTTAAATAGCCATTGGTTTGGTCATTTCCTTTTCTTAGTTTATCAAAATCTTACTCATAAGCTAAGGTTTACTTCTAGCTTAATCTATAAGCTAGGGGCAAGCTCTTAAGCTTTTACACAAGCTTTGTTCCCTTTTCTCTTAGCATATTCAAAAAGGAACCAATCTTATTCATTTTTGTTAAGCAAAATTTCATCAAAATCTCAACCAAGTTCAGCACAAGCCCGGGCTTGTTTGGAGGTGACTATTCAGTCACTGTTGGGCCTGGATGTAGGCCCAACAAGGTAGCATCCTTGTTCTCTTTTACATTTTTCAAAATATTCAGTTTTATGTGATTTTGCATGATATTTGTGAGAATTTGTTAAGTGTTATTTTAAGTGCTTAATTTTGCTCCAATTAGGGTTGTATGCATGCTAGAAGTGATTTGATTCAGTTTGGATTGAATTGGAATAGAGTTGCTTTGTTAATTTTGAATTCAGTAAATTTAAGGGGTGTTTGGATTAGGGTTTTAGTTGGCCAAATTGTTGTTAATCTTGTGTGAAACTTGGTTAAACATACTCCCTTGGTTGCTAAAATATGATACATGCTATTGGTTTTCATTTTGGAAGAGTTTAAAACATTTTGCATGCTTAATATTTTGAAAACATTGCCTTAATCAGAAAAGTTCATTTGTCTGCTTGTTTTGCTTGAATTTGTGCATCATAATCTTGAAAGTTGTTAGATTATAGGTCTAAGTAGGTTTGTGTAAGGTTTGTATGCTAGTTGGTAGGTCTGTGTGCTTGATTTGAGTCTTTAAAACTCACTTGTGTACACACTAAACCAGCAAATACCATTAACCTTGTGCAAGTCATATCAGCAACCTTAATCTGCTTACTTTGTGTGATTTGATTGTTGTACTTGCTTATCTTTGCATCTGATTTGACTCCTTATACTCCAAAGAGTATAAGGGTGCCATTTGTCCACCAAAAGCAACACCAATATCAAAGATTCAAGTCCTCTTGGGTGTGTTTTCACTTGTGAAAATATCAAATGAACACACCCTTGTGTTCATCAGAAAGTTGAGCAAAACTGGGCACGTTTTTGGATTTTTAGGGCTTAATTCTTGTTTAATTTGGATTGTGTTTGAGTTTTAGTGAGTAAAAAGGTTACTGGATTTGAGTTTAAAAAGTAAAAAAAAAAGAAAATAAAAAGCAAAAAGCTCACCTTGCCTGGGCTCGAACACGCGACCTTGCTTTCCAAGGACTAACGTGTTAACCAGTGATCCAGATGGCTTTTTACGTTTAGGTTTCATTTCATTAAATACTTAAGTGATTTTAGTTTTATAGCTTATTTGATTAGCAGCTTGTAAATAAGCTGTTTCTAGCTTATTTCCTTAAGCTTTTTCCTGTTTAAGATTTTTCCTAGGTTTTTCTAAGGTTGATTGACTTTTCTGAGCAAAAAGTATATTTTCCCATTATTAATTAATTTATTAGGATTATTTTAAGTTTAATTTTTAGAAAGTCATTTAAAAATAGTAAAAGGTAATTTAAAAATCTGAAAAAATAGTTTTTAGGTTTTTAATCATATTTTTGAGGTTTAGAGCTTTTTAAGTTTTCAATTTAGCTTATTTTTGATTTTATAGGATTTTAGGGTTTTTAGCTAATTTAAAATTCAATATAAAATTATTAAATAGGTTTCAGAAAATTTGGATTGCATTTTTGTTTTAGTTACATTATTTAGGATTTTTGGTAATTTTTTAGAATTTATTTATAAACTTTTTATTTTTTTGAATATTTTAATATTATTTTATTATTTAAAATTGAAGTTTTATTTTTTCTTGTTTTTACATTTTTCCTAGGTTAAGGACACTTAATTAGGAGCTTTGTCACTTTCCAAATATTTTTTAGACTTTTCAATTAATTTCTAGAATTAATTTAAGATTTAATAGATTTTAATAGTTTTTAAGTGTTTAAAAATAGTTTAATTTGGTTTTAAAATTTTTAAAAATAGTTTTTAGCTTAATTAGGACATTTTTGAGGTTTACAAACTATTAGATCTTGTTTAAGGCTTTTTAATAATTAAAAGTGATTTTTAGGGCTTTAATTAGCATTAAAAGGTCATTATCTAATTAATTAAAAGGTTTTAGCAAGTTTGGATTTTTTGTAAACTCTTAGAATATTATTGGGGATTTTTAGTATTTTTTAGGAATTTTTAGGTTAAAATTTTAATTTTGGCACTATTTACGGTTTTACGTGTTCGCCTTTTTCGTCTTAGTTTAATTCATTTTTGTAACCATCTTTCTCTTCTAATCCTATTTCTTTCTCAATCATATAATCACAAACATTAATCAACTCTTAACACAACGCACTTGCCTCCTTGGGAAACGAACTTGTTTGGTCATTAGTGCTCGGTTTTCCTAAACCGACACTTAACGCTTACCACTACTTTTACTTCCTTTTCATAAAGGTCGTATTTTACTACAATCATTTTGGCGCCGCTGCGGGGGAGGCGTGTTGTGTTTTGGTTGAACCATTGTTGTTTTTATATAGCCATAAATAGCTAATTGTATTAGTAGCACTCTACTAATACGTATTATCGGTTTTTCGTTTTTTGTGAATACTATTACTATATTGTATACGTAGAACAATAAATTTACAAGTACTCCAAATACGTGAGAAATCACAACCTTGACTTGGGAGGTCATTACCCAATCATTGTATTCGAATCTCAAACCAAGAAAAAGGCAAAAATAGATAAATACTTTCGTGAAGCTCGATTTTGAGAAATACAAACTATAAGGTGGGTTTAAGGCGGTTGTATTTCACGACCTAAAGGAAAAAGGCTCTTAAGTGCTTCGCGCCGCCTCGTTTCCTCCGCTTGCTTGTGCGTATTTTGATTTTGAAAGCTAATCGAGGGTTTTGCCGCCCAAAGTATTACTTAAGTATCATATATATTTTCTTGGTTTCATTTGATTAAACCCTCTTGAACGATTTGGTATTCCACCATCGTTCTAAAGTCATCGAAGGCGTTCACTTCACGTGATCGTTTTCATTCCTTGAGGCTTCTTTAATCGAGAGATTTGATTAAGGAGGAGATTTGTAGATTTTGGTCTACTTAATACATTCCAAAAATCCAAAAAAAAGTAAAAACAATCAAAAACCACAAAAAAATTGAAAAAGTAAAAACACCAAAAAGAATCTTCTTTGCTCGCCTTCTCGTTGTACGTGACGTTTATGCAAACTCGCTCTAAAGCAAGACGTGCTCGTAAACGAAGAAACAAATCAATCACTCCTACTAGTGAGGAGTCTCCTATTGACGAACCCATTGTAGTGAAAGAAGCACCCATGGCTAATCGAACTATGATGGAGTTGCTTCAAGCACCCACCGAGGGTTATAGAGAGGCGATTGTGATTCCCGCTATCCTTGCGGAGAATTTTGAGGTTAAGACGGGTTTATTGTCCATGATTCAAAACAACAAGTTTCGAGGTGACGAAAAGGACAACCCTCATAACCACATTCGCCAATTAAATCGTCTCACCGCCACATGCAAGTTTAAGGACATCTCAAACGACTCGATTAAGATGATGCTTTTTCCGTATTCCTTAGCGGGGCCCGCAAAAATTTGGTTAGAGAAAGAGCCACCCAATTCTATATTGACGTGGAAGGATCTCGTTTCAAAATTCGTGAACCAATTTTTTCCGCCCTCTAAGACTACGCACTTGAAAAACGAGATTTCAAAGTTTTCACAAGAGTATAATGAGAGTTTTTCAACGGCTTGGAATAGGTTTAAAGAAATGTTGCACGAATGTCCTCATCATGGTTTTTCCGACTTGCATCAAATTGACACGTTTTACAATGGCTTGAACGATCATGAGCGTGATTATCTTAATGCCGCCGCGGGTGGTAATTTTTTGTGTAAGACGGTCGAGGAAGCATTGTTAATCATTGAGAATAGGTCTAAGGTGTATAGTCCTCGTAGCACGTCGAGTGTTCGTAAGACTTCGTCTTCGTCTTCGCCTTCATTGTCACACACCGTTGATGCTTGCCAAATCGAGGCTAATTTGGAGAACAAAATTTTTGATAAGTTGAAAGGATTGTTAATTGAGTTTAAAGTTGGTGAACAACCCGCTCCCGCTACGATTAAAGCGGTTGAGGTTTCTTGTATGTATTGTGGTGGAGCTCACGATTATTCCGAGTGCATTACCAACGGTGGTAACACTTCGAGTGCCTTCGCGGCCGCGGGAACTTATAACCAAAACGGTCAAGTTCCTCGCACTAATCAATTGACTCCACCGGGTTTTCCACCAAATCAAAATGCTAACAATTATCGAAACAATCAAGTTGGTTACCAAAGCAATCAAAGGAACAATTACAAGGGTAATAACAACTATGGGAATCAAGGAACTAGTAGCCAATTGCAAAATCAAAATCAAAACCGTAATTTTCAAAACACAAGTCAAGGTCCTCAAAATGTTTACACAAAAGAACTTCCAATGGACTTTTTGAATTATGCCACGGCAAATGATGAGATTTTGGAAAACATACAAGAGCAATTGGCTAGTCAAGCTAGGGACACGGCTAAAAACACTAAGGAGTTGGCTAACTTTGTGAAAGAAAATCTTAACATGAGAAATGAATTGAAAAATGATTTTGCTAATCAAATTCGAGGTCAAAACAACAAGATTGAACAAAGTCATGCTAGGCTTGAACAAAAAATTGACGAAAAAGCCGTTAGTCAAGATTTGAAGTTTAATAGTCACGATGCTAAGCTTAATGCTATTTTAGAAGCCGTCATGGGAAACAAAGCCTCTACTTCGAGTGGTCTACCTAGTAACACCGTTTCAAACCCGAAGGGAGAGATGAAAGTGATTACCACACGTAGTGGTAAGACACTTAAAGAACCGACTCCTCAACCAATTACTCCAACGGTGGAGGAAATTGAGGAAGAACCCGAGGTGGTGGTCGAAAAGGAGCATATTTCAAGCCCACAAAGTACCGCTCATGCCACACCTACGGTCGACCCTTTACCAACATTGGAACCCGAGATTCCAAAGGCTATGCGTATGCCCCAACCCACACCACCCTTGCCTTACCCATCGAGACTTAGGAAGGAGAAACGACAAGAGCGCGACAACTACCAATTTGAGCTTTTTATGAAAATGTTTCGCGAGTTGCACCTTAATGTGAGTTTCGCCGATGCTTTGGTCATGATGCCTCGATTTGCCGCTAACTTTAAGAGTATGTTGAACAACAAGGAGAAATTGCACCAAATGTCTAGTTGTTCGTCGGTTTATCTTAATCGCATACCTCAAAAAGTCGGTGATCCCGGTAAATTTTTGATCCCTTGTGCAATTCAAGATATGGAAGAATGCTATGCCTTGGCCGATCTTGGTGCTAGCATTAATTTGATGCCACTTGCAATCTTCAAGTCGCTCAATCTTCCTAATCTTACTCCTTCACGAATGTCTATTGAGTTGGCCGACCATTCCACAATTCTTGCATGTGGTTTGGCGGAAGACGTTTTTGTGAAAGTGGGGAAGTTCTACTATCCCGTAGACTTTATTGTTGTTGACATCCCCACGGATCCTCAAGTTCCTCTTATTTTAGGTCGTTCGTTTTTAGATACGTCTATGGCTTTAATTGATGTGCATGCTAGAGAGATCACCTTACGTTTCAATGACGAGGAACTTGTTATAAACGCAACTCAAAATTCTCAACTTTCTCATGTTATTCCGTTGCTACCATAAACCTCGTTGATATGATCGACGTGGTTTGCGAGGAATTTTCACAAGAAGTTTTAGGGTTTGGTGATGAAGAAACTAGTGGCAATCCCACTATGTTAGATCCAATTCTTGATAATTCGACACCAACCTTCACTCCTTTCGAAGGTGGTGGTTTTACGTTGGAAGAATTCGATGTTCCACGTACTTGTGACGAAGACCTCGACAACGATGAGGACTTCTCGATTATCAAGGATTTTCTCAACGATTTCCCATTTCCTCCACCCGAGGAGGTTATGAGTATCGAGCCCAAATCTTCACTTGAGGAACCACCTATCCTCGAGTTGAAAGATTTACCTCCTCACCTCGAATATGTCTATTTGGAGGAGGACGACAAGTTGACGGTTATTATTGCGAAGGATCTTTCGAATGATGAAAAAACCGCACTTGTCGATGTTCTAAAGGATCACAAAGGGGCGATTGCGTGGAAGTTATCCGACATTAAGGGAATCGATCCCAAGTTTTGTACCCACAAAATCTTAATGGAGGAGGATTTCAAGCCAACAATCCAAAGTCAAAGGAGGGTGAACCCCATAATTCACGACGTCATAAAAAAGGAGGTCCTTAAACTCCTTGACGCGGGAATGATTTACCCTATTTCCGATAGCCCTTGGGTGAGTCCTATTCATTGTGTCCCTAAAAAGGGAGGGATGACCGTTGTGCCAAACGATGCCAACGAGTTGATTCCCACTAGACTCGTGACCGGATGGAGAGTGTGCATTGACTATCGAAAGTTGAATGAAGCCACTCGAAAAGACCATTTTCCCTTGCCCTTCATGGACCAAATGTTGGAGCGTCTTGCGGGAAACGATTTCTATTGCTTTTTAGATGGTTTTTCCGGTTACTTCCAAGTTCCCATCGATCCTCGTGATCAAGAAAAAACTACGTTTACGTGTCCATATGGAACGTTTGCCTATCGTAGAATGCCATTCGGACTTTGCAATGCACCGGGAACTTTTCAACGATGCATGATGGCTATTTTTCATGATATGATCGAGAAGACGATGGAAGTCTTCATGGATGACTTTTCCGTGTTTGGTGATTCTTTCACTTCGTGTTTGTCGAACCTAGAGAGAATGTTAAAACGTTGTGAGGAAACCAACCTTATGCTCAATTGGGAAAAGTGTCATTTTATGGTTAAGAGTGGAATCGTCTTAGGGCACAAGGTCTCGAAAGCGGGGATTGAGGTAGATCAAGCTAAGGTAGACGTCATCGCCAAACTACCTCATCCCAAAACCGTCAAGGGAGTTAGGAGTTTCCTAGGCCATGCTGGCTTTTATCGTCGATTCATCAAGGATTTTTCAAAGATTTCTCGACCCATTACACATCTTCTTGAAAAAGAGGCACGTTTTGTCTTTGACGAAGATTGTGTACGAGCCTTTGAGATCCTTAAGAGGAAACTTACCGAAGCTCCCATTCTTGTTGCTCCCAATTGGAACCTCCCCTTTGAACTTATGTGTGATGCAAGTGATTACGCTATAGGGGCCGTTTTGGGGCAACGTCATGATAAGCACTTCTTGCCTATTCACTATGCTAGCAAGACGATGACCGAGGCTCAACTTAAATACACTACAACGAAAAAGGAGTTCCTTGTCGTGGTGTATGCATTTGAGAAATTCCGACCTTATCTCGTCTTGAAAAAATGCATAGTGTATACGGACCATTCGGCTATTAAGTATCTCATGGCAAAGCAAGATGCTAAGTCGAGATTACTTCGTTGGATTCTCCTCCTTCAAGAATTTGATCACAAAATCGTTGACAAAAAAGGAGCCGAGAATCTAGCGGCCTATCATCTCTCTCGTTTGGAAGATCCTCACCAAAGTGTTTACGAGCCCAAGGAAATCACCGAAACATTTCCGCTCGAGACACTTGGTGTAGTGAATTCTAAGCTTGATTCTTCCACCCCATGGTTTGCGGATTTTACAAATTACCATGCGGGCAACTTCATCATTAAGGGTATGACGACTCAACAAAAACGAAAATTCCTTCGTGACGTCAAGTTCTACTTTTGGAACGACCCTTACTTGTTTCGAACTTGTGCGGATCAAATCATCCGCCGTTGTGTATTTGGCACCGAAGCTTCTAACATCCTTAGAGCTTGCCATGAGGGACCCACGGGTGGTCACCACGGTGCTAATCTCACGGCTAAAAAGGTGTTTGATGCCGGCTTCTTTTGGCCTACTATTTACCGAGATGCACAAGATCTTGTGAAGTCGTGTGATGCATGCCAACGACAAGGAAAAGCCTCACAAAAAGATGAAATGCCACAAAATACCATCCAAGTGTGTGAGATCTTTGACGTTTGGGGTATAGACTTTATGGGGCCGTTCCCATCATCTCGTGGTAATAAGTACATTATCGTTGCGGTTGACTACCTTTCTAAGTGGGTGGAGGCAAAGGCCTTGCCCACCAATGATGCTCGTGTGGTAGTCAAGTTTTTGAAGCAATTGTTTTCTCGGTTTGGAACCCCTCGTGCTATCATAAGCGATCGTGGAACCCATTTTTGTAACGACCAATTTGAAAGGGTTCTAAGAAAATATGGGGTTACACATCGGCTTTCTACGGCTTATCACCCACAAACGAGTGGGCAAGTCGAGGTTTCAAACCGAGCTTTGAAGAGGATTTTGGAGAGATCCGTGGGAGAAAACCGACAAACTTGGTCGGATAAGTTAGACGATGCTTTATGGGCCTTTAGGACCGCTCATAAGACACCCATTGGGTGCACTCCCTATAAGCTTGTGTATGGAAAGAATTGTCATTTGCCTATCGAGTTAGAACACAAGGCTTATTGGGCCCTAAAGCATTGTAATGATGACATGGAGACCGCGGGAAAACACCGGAAAATGCAATTGAATGAATTAGATTAATTGAGAGACATTGCTTATGAAAATTCATTAATTTATAAAGAGAAAACTAAAAAGTTGCATGATTCTAAAATTAAAAACCAGGTTTTTAACATTGGGGATCAAGTTTTGCTTTTTAATTCAAGATTGAAAATCTTTTCTGGTAAGTTGAAATCCCGTTGGTCCGGTCCATTCACCGTGACTCAAGTGTTTCCGTATGGGACCATCGAGCTAGCTCAAGATGATGGTCCTAACTTCAAGGTGAATGGACATAGGTTGAAGCACTACTTTGGCGGGGAAGTTCCATCCTTGAACTACCTCGACCATATCACCTTACCCAATGATAATTAGTATTGAGGGGATCGAGTCGAGCTCATGACTCGGTAATCAAAAATGAGGTGCCTCGTGGGCGAGTCCCATGCTTATCCTATGTACATATTATCGCTTTCTAATGTAGCTTACGTGTGGGGATTTGTGCCCTTCCAACCTTTGTTCTGTGGTTGTTTGTGAATTGTGAACTTTAGATCATGATCTTCACGATTGGAGCCTCTCGTGTTCGTTTTATGGGAGCACTCGATCGTTTGCTTTGGAGACATTTCTCAATATCCATGATATATCCTTTTGATGTTCTAACCATAGGTTTTTAGCACACTTCATAAACGGCTATTAATTTAATGGTTACACCCTTTCCATGCAAGATTAGGCATTCGACTACGTCTCTAGTATGGGAGTGTTTGCACCCCTAGACTCGAAACATTGAGGACAATGTTTAACTTTAGTATGGGGGGGGGGGGGGTGAATAGATACTCGCCTTGCCAAACCTTCACGCTTTCCAAAGTTTATCTTTTTGTTTATCGTTTTTGTTGCAAAATAAGGCAAAAATAGCCAAATTTTAAAATTTTTCTAATTTTTCATAAGTGTTTGAAGACACGAATGTAGATTTTTCGATGGCGAGAATAAGAGTAATTTTTGACTCAACCGTGCGTGTTGAGCACTTAGCTTTGATTCCTTAACTTCACATTAGGCTAAGTCTCTTAAATGAGGACGAGAAATGATAGGGTTAATTATAAGTTACTATGCTAAACGTAGAGTACTCGTATTCTTTCAAAAACTCATGTGTTCTCGTTGTTTGCTTATTCTCCCTTCGCTTGTAAATATTTTTTGCTTAATAAATATTGACTTAGCGGTTTAGTTAGGATTGTTGGGTTTCTAGTCTTTTCTAGTAGCTTCCGTGTAACTAAATTGGGAAGACATTAAGGTATCGCCAGTGTCACGGTTTTGAAGTATTGGCACCCTAATAATCGAAAGCTTCACCCAATAATAAGATTTCAAGTGCTCACCTAAATCAAGCAAACAATTTGAAGCCCCACAAGGCCTAAAATCTATGCAAAATTGAAAGTGAATCAAGCCTTAATCTTCGAAGCTTTAAAGATCCAAAATTCGCTTTAGCGTGAGGATATACATCTTTGGCTAATAAAACCACCGATGAGGCGGATAATAAAAGGCAAGGCAAGACCTAAGTCATAATAAAAGCTTCATGGCGAAGTTGAATAAAAGATGGAGGTAAACCAAAGATAATAAGGCCCTTCCGTTAGGGGGCATATAAAAGTCTTGGTAATAAGTCTCATGTTCAAAACCGTTATAAAACCGTGTTTATCGATCCTTCTTGTCAACTTAATTTTTTAACATCGTTGTCTATTAGGAGGGGTTATTTATTTGATGGTCTTAGTTACACCGTTAGGACTCTATTTTTAGACCTAAATCTCTATTATCGCATAAGTCAAACAATGTATCTTCGTGAAACATTCAAGACAAAATAAAATATAAGAGATACAACTTAGGAATAATGGGAGAATAAGTACGTGATTAGGGCATATGAGTAATGTTAGCATTACTAACTTATAATGACAATGATCTCGTTGCACGCTTGGCATGGAATTGGAGTGAAAATCGAGGACGATGAAATTATTTCTAACTAAGCATTCACGTGTTCTTATTCTATGAACCTAAACGTCCCATTTTGCGATGAAAATCATACATTATGTCTAAAACACAAGTAGTAGTAATAGTAGTAGTGTAGCTAGTTTATCGTTCAATAAAGTGAATAAAATTAAATTTTGGAGATGCTATGATACTTTATTCTAGCATTGCGTGAGGGCACGACAATGGTTTAGTATGGGGGAGTGATGAGACTGATTTTATACATAGTCTCATCGTCCAATTAGGGCTTAAAATGCATTAAATATCATCAAAATACCCAAATATATGCTTGTGTTTGTTGCTTGTGTATTTTAGGTACGGATATTGAGAAAATGACAAAAGATCACAAGAATCATGCAAAAACGAACACGGGAAACGAAGCCGCATGATGAACCAAGCCCTAATGAAGAATCTTCCAAAGAAAACCCTTGAAGATTTGAAGAATTATGAAGATTGGTCCTCCAAGTTTGAAGAATTGACACTTTATACCCTTGTATCTTCATAATTACAAGTTTGGTCCCTAAAGTTTGTCAAAATTACAAAAAGGACCCTTAACTTTGAAGAATTGGCAAATTTAGTCCCTCAACAAAACTAAATTGTCAATAATGGTCCCCCAAGAAGTCAACAAACAAGTCAAGGCCTTGAAGTATGAAGACATGTCAAAAACAGCCCTTGAAGATTGCCAAAATTACACTTATAGTCCTTAAAACAAGTTTCAAAACTTTTTGTGCCAAAACTGCCAAAGTTCAAAAGTTGATATGTGTTAAATGGGCGTTGATAGCTATTTAATACAACATGCACAAAGTATGAAAAGTGAAGGACCAAACCTGCCAGACAAACAAACTCAAACCCTCCACTCAGAAACTGCCACCTCACCCACTCACACCATTTAACCAATCACAAACCACCCCTTCACCACGTCACCTCTCCACTCACAATAACTGATTTAATTAATCAGTTTAACCCTTCCCTCCAAACACAAAATTTAAATAATTAAACCCCCAAACTGGATTAAACCCGTCCCTAATCCACCCTTAAACCCTAATTATTTCCAGGAAGAACATCAATTAAATCAAAGGGTTTTTGGGTAATTATTTCCAGATCCTTGATTAAACATCACCTAAACCTAAAACCATCCTTAAACTCCCATCACCATCACCTCACATGCTTGTGCAACCCTCCCCTGCCCCACATTTTGGCTCCAAGACAAAGATTGACAGCAGGATCAACATCCCACAACAATTTCGTGTTCCCAAAGGCTAAATGGACGTCCAAGATCTCTTTTTCATCACTGGCATCTCAACAACAAGCCAAAGATCTTCACATGGCTTATTTTTGACTGAAAATTCAAAATCGTCCAAGGGCAAGATTGGAAGTTCAAGTGTTAGGGTTTTTAGCTTCTATTCACTTCTAGAATCAAGTGTAAGCATATAAAGGCACATAGGACTTAGCTAAGTTTCTGTTCTTGATTTTTCTCCTTTTTCACAAGCTTTGTAAATCCAGTTTATTAAGGAATATAAATGGTTTAAGTGTTGTTGATGAGAAATATTGAGTTCCCTTTACATTTCATGTTGATTTAAGTTCATTGTTTGAGTATTGGTTTAATTTTCAGCAAAAGTTTTTTAAGTTTCAAAGTTTCTGTTTCTTTTTCAAAGTTTTCTTATATCTTAAATTTTCATACAAACCTGATACAATGGTGATTAAGTGTGTTGGTGTGATGGTATTTGAGCTTGTGTATGTCCAAGACACCATGGCTTGTTCTGGTGTAGTGGGTACCCAAGTTTAAATAGCCATTGGTTTGGTCATTTCCTTTTCTTAGTTTATCAAAATCTTACTCATAAGCTAAGGTTTACTTCTAGCTTAATCTATAAGCTAGGGGCAAGCTCTTAAGCTTTTACACAAGCTTTGTTCCCTTTTCTCTTAGCAGATTCAAAAAGGAACCAATCTTATTCATTTTTGTTAAGCAAAATTTCATCAAAATCTCAACCAAGTTCAGCACAAGCCCGGGCTTGTTTGGAGGTGACTATTCAGTCACTGTTGGGCCTGGATGTAGGCCCAACAAGGTAGCATCCTTGTTCTCTTTTACATTTTTCAAAATATTCAGTTTTATGTGATTTTGCATGATATTTGTGAGAATTTGTTAAGTGTTAGTTTAAGTGCTTAATTTTGCTCCAATTAGGGTTGTATGCATGCTAGAAGTGATTTGATTCAGTTTGGATTGAATTGGAATAGAGTTGCTTTGTTAATTTTGAATTCAGTAAATTTAAGGGGTGTTTGGATTAGGGTTTTAGTTGGCCAAATTGTTGTTAATGTTGTGTGAAACTTGGTTAAACATACTCCCTTGGTTGCTAAAAGATGATACATGCTATTGGTTTTCATTTTGGAAGAGTTTAAAACATTTTGCATGCTTAATATTTTGAAAACATTGCCTTAATCAGAAAAGTTCATTTGTCTGCTTGTTTTGCTTGAATTTGTGCATCATAATCTTGAAAGTTGTTAGATTATAGGTCTAAGTAGGTTTGTGTAAGGTTTGTATGCTAGTTGGTAGGTCTGTGTGCTTGATTTGAGTCTTTAAAACTCACTTGTGTGCACACTAAACCAGCAAATACCATTAACCTTGTGCAAGTCATATCAGCAACCTTAATCTGCTTACTTTGTGTGATTTGATTGTTGTACTTGCTTATCTTTGCATCTGATTTGACTCCTTATACTCCAAAGAGTATAAGGGTGCCATTTGTCGACCAAAAGCAAAACCAATATCAAAGATTCAAGTCCTCTTGGGTCTGTTTTCACTTGTGAAAATATCAAATGAACACACCCTTGTGTTCATCAGAAAGTTGAGCCAAACTGGGCACGTTTTTGGATTTTTGGGCTTAATTCTTGTTTAATTTGGATTGTGTTTGAGTTTTAGTGAGTAAAAAGGTTACTGGATTTGAGTTTAAAAAGTAAAAAAAAAAGAAAATAAAAAGCAAAAAGCTCACCTTGCCTGGGCTCGAACACGCGACCTTGCTTTCCAAGGACTAACGTGTTAACCAGTGATCCAGATGGCTTTTTACGTTTAGGTTTCATTTCATTAAATACTTAAGTGATTTTTGTTTTATAGCTTATTTGATTAGCAGCTTGTAAATAAGCTGTTTCTAGCTTATTTCCTTAAGCTTTTTCCTGTTTAAGATTTTTCCTAGGTTTTTCTAAGGTTGATTGACTTTTCTGAGCAAAAAGTATATTTTTCCCATTACTAATTAATTTATTAGGATTATTTTAAGTTTAATTTTTAGAAAGTCATTTAAAAATAGTAAAAGGTAATTTAAAAATCTAAAAAAATAGTTTTTAGGTTTTTAATCATATTTTTGAGGTTTACAGCTTTTTAAGTTTTCAATTTAGCTTATTTTTGATTTTATAGGATTTTAGGGTTTTTAGCTAACTTTAAAATTCAATATAAAATTATTAAATAGGTTTCAGAAAATTTGGATTGCATTTTTGTTTTAGTTACATTATTTAGGATTTTTGGTAATTTTTTAGAATTTATTTATAAACTTTTTATTTTTTTGAATATTTTAATATTATTTTATTATTTAAAATTGAAGTTTTATTTTTTCTTGTTTTTACATTTTTCCTAGGTTAAGGACACTTAATTAGGAGCTTTGTCACTTTCCAAATATTTTTTATACTTTTCAATTAATTTCTAGAATTAATTTAAGATTTAATAGATTTTAATAGTTTTTCAGTGTTTAAAAATAGTTTAATTTGGTTTTAAAATTTTTAAAAATAGTTTTTAGCTTAATTAGGACATTTTTGAGGTTTACAAACTATTAGATCTTGTTTAAGGCTTTTTAATATTTAAAAGTGATTTTTTGGGCTTTAATTAGCATTAAAAGGTCATTATCTAATTAATTAAAAAGTTTTAGCAAGTTTGGATTTTTTGTAAACTCTTATAATATTATTGGGGATTTTTAGTATTTTTTAGGAATTTTTAGGTTAAAATTTTAATTTTGGCACTATTTATGGTTTTACGTGTTCGCCTTTTTCGTCTTAGTTTAATTCATTTTTGTAACCGTCTTTCTCTTCTAATCCCATTTCTTTCTCAATCATATAATCAAAAACATTAATCAACTCTTAACACAACGCACTTGCCTCCTTGGGAAACGAACTTGTTTGGTCATTAGTGCTCGGTTTTCCTAAACCGACACTTAACGCTTACCACTACTCTTACTTCCTTTTCCTAAAGGTCGTATTTTACTACAATCATGGGCTTAACCCATTTGGGCCCAACATGTAAAGTGTGAATACTGATAATATTAGCATAAAATGAAATAATACAAGTTAAAGAACTTATAATAAGCTTATTGGACTTAAAATAGGTAAATAGGTAAAACTAGTATACTAGTAAAAGTTACCAATACATGAACGCTAAAATGAGTAAACAAGGATATATAAACCCACTTGATCATCATCATATGTACAAAATCATCATATGTATATTGTTATTTTGATAAAAGTCATTGGACAAAAGTCTAATACCGATTATTATTTATATAGGTTTCCGTGACCGAAGCACGCCCGTAGCCGATAATCCGCCTTTCATTATCAACGTGAGTTCATAGCCTCGCACTCTTTTAAATGTTTTATAAAATGATTTGTAAACTCGCGAGGGAGATAACATGCTAGTTTTTGATAAAAATAGAACACAAGTAGTCCCGATGGTATGCTTAATGATATGGACCCGAATGATGCTATGACCCTATAAACGAGATAAAAAGGATTATTAGTATTTAGGTTATGTCACTTAAAGTCCCATTAGCATGAATTGTGAACTACCGGGATTTAGTAGACGCTTATGCATATGATAGTACTATTTGGGGACGATCACCCCAGTTCGCGCCTTGACGGTTGATCCCCGTCGTACCACATTGATTGGTAAGCGAATTTATGTATGAGAAGATTACATAGCGTGATTTTTGTGACGACACGCTAACTTAGATGGGAAAATTGTTTGTCGGGTTCGCGGCCCGTTGTTTTCACAGTAAGGTAACAATGTCATGCGGCTAATAATAATCCTATATACAATACAATAACGTCCAAATAACGATGAATATATTACCTATTATGGTAATATTGAGGCTACGGTCTCATGGACGGTTTAAGATGCATGCTTGATTTATATATTGCCTGACTAGCAATACGAGGACTTACTTCCGATATTATACTTGTGTTCTGATTTTAACGATTAATTTATATAATGGTTTTTATGAAACTCTATGAATTCACTCGGCATTCGCTGATATGATTTTTGCATGTTTTTATCTCAGGTGCTTGAAGGTAATCCGGATGGAGATCGACTCTGATGGCCCACATAATATTAAAAATTTTCATTCGATCTATGTTTTGTAAACTTAATGACCTGTATAATTTGGGACCTGTTGTACACTTTAGAACTTTTTATCGAATGAATGTATGTTGAACCTTGTACAACCATTTTTATGTGTTGTCTATGATTGGAGTTATTGTGCTATCCCGTAACACTCTGAAAGACCCTTCCGCTGTACCGATACGAAAATTGAGAGTGTTACAGTTTGGTACCAGAGCTCTCGTTATAGAGAACAAAAGATTTTAAAATCCAAGGTTTTGAACAAAATTTTCAAAATCTTTTAATCATGAACATTTGAGAAAATATTTGAAAAATCTTTTGACTATAACGGTGCCAGAGATCTCCGACGTTATCAACAAGCCCTATTGAGAAGATATATATTTTGATATATATAATTTAATTTATATATATGTATATATCGTGGTTTCAGTATATGATTGTTTAAATAGTATGTTATCCTAATACGAGATATATATATATAAATGCAGATTGTCATGGCTGACCCTAATATTCCTGTAGAGAACCATGCTATTCCCGAACCTAATGTAGATGATGATCCTTATTTAGACTTAGTAGATTATGATATGGATGATGAGGAGGAACCGTTTGAGGATCCCGAGCCCGAGATAGGACTAGGAGATCAGATTGCCCCTCAGGTTTATATGGTAGAAAATGAGATTGATAATGTTGATATTGAGAATGATGATGAGGAGATTGGGTTAGATAATTTAGATGATGAGATTGACGACGAGGATGTCGAGGTGGATGTAGGTATAGACGATGAGGTTGATGACGATGAGGAAGCTGAGCTTATTTAACCTTATGATGTTCCAGAGGGCGAGCCTTTGCCCCCACCAGTTTATTTGTGTTATTCTGAGGTTGAGCTACCTAGGGATGAAATGTCTGAATCGTCTGAATCTGATTCTGAATCAGAGGAGGATGAGGATGACAATGCACCTGACAGTACTGATGGTGTTGCTACTCGTAGACGTGTGATAGGAGAGTCATCTAGTACTCGAGAGGCTACTCATATTGATGGTCTTGCACCATGGGCCTTGAGACGTGATCTAGATGCTTCCCGTGTTAAGAGTAGTATGACAGATATTAGATTAGGTGGTTCAGACTCATGTTGCTTATTTGGAGTCGAAGACTAAGGTTGGTGAGAAAGAGCGGGAATTGCTTAGTTTGGATTTGACTGTTGTAGAGCGTGGTTTGAATGAGGCTTTTAGGAGGTTATCGGTGTTAGAAAGTGGTGAGTTTGCTGCTATGAAGAAAAAGGTAAATTCTATGGAGATTCAGTTGAATGTAGCTCGTGCGATGCGTGAGAAAGCTGAGAAGGAGTTGAATATATCTGTGGGATGGAATAGTAGATTTTATGCTGACATGGTTGAAATAGGAGTGATCCGTAAGCGCCCAGCTGAAGATGTGTCTAGTGATCGTCCGACGAAGATACAGAAGACGATGGATGATGGACCATCTGGCGGTTCTCAGTAGACCAGTCTGTTTTTAGTAGTGACCTTTGTATCTTTTGTACTTTTGTAGCTTTGACTAAACCGACTTGTTAGTAGTAGACTTGGCACGAATTTTGAGTATATATATAGTGCTAGAACTTTGATATGGGATGTACCTAAGACAATGCTTTTGTTTCAAATCGAATGAAATATGTATCTTGTCTTGAATTCCATATTGTGCCTTATTTGTATCTTGATTATGAATTCAATCCATATTATATGAATCCCTTGTTGGGTGAATGCTTAATACTTTGAAATTGTGAAATTATAGAACTATGCCGCCCAAGAAGGCTGTGACTGAGGATGATGTACGTAGGATTATTACGGAGCAAGTTACCGCATCTATGACTGAATTTATGGCAAATGCTAGAAATGAAGCTGGCGGTAGTGGAGCTGGCGGTAGTGAAGCTGGCGGTAGTGGAGCTGGCGGTAGTGGAGCTGGCGGTAGTGGAGCTGGCGGTAGTCGAGCTGGCGGTAGTGGAGCTGGCGGTAGTGGAGCTGGCGGTAGTGGAATTGGCGGTACTAATGTGAATGTGAATGCTAATAATGTGAATGCTAATGCTGGAGGAAATGTAGGAGGACTTGGAACTAATGCACCTGAAGTTGGTGGTTGTACTTATGTGACGTTCATGAAGTGTGAACCTCCACCTTTTAATGAAACTGAAGGTGCTGTAGGATTAAGCCAGTGGATTGAGAAGATTGAGTCGGTGTTTCGGATTAGTAAGTGTAAGGAGGAAGATAAGGTGACTTTTGCTATGGCTACTCTTAAAGGTCGTGCGTTGACTTGGTGGAACGGGAGAATTGCTTTCATGGGTATTGATGCTGCTAATGCTACTCCTTGGGCTGAAATTAAGAAGTGGATGACTTTGGAGTTTTGTCCCCGTAGTGTGATTATTAGGTTAGAACAAGAGTTGATTCATCTGCGAATGAAAGGTGTGGACATTGATAGTTACACAAACCGATTCCATGAGTTGGCCTTGCTATGTCCTCGATTGGTGGAACCCAGAGAGATCCGAATTGAACAATATATTAAAGGGTTGACCAGGAATATCCAGGGGGACGTGACATCATCTAAACCACTGACCATTGATGATGTTGTTCGAATGGCTTACCAACTCATTGGACAGATAATTCAGGATAGGGAAGATGAATCCCGTGTTGGTGAGAAAAGAAAGGGAGACGGTGATCGTGTAGATAGAGGTGATAATAGGAAGATTTTCAATCGCCGTCAGAACCATAGAAAGGGGAATGCAAATGCTCTTACCAACAACACACCGCGTAACGATGATAGATGTCCTAAGTGTGGCAACAAGAGGCATGCTGGCGACTGCTGGAAGTGCCGAAATTGCGGAAAGCTTGGACACAAGGTTGAAAGGTGTAAGAAGGGAACCATTTGCTTCAACTGTAATGAAGAAGGTCATAGGAAATCGGAATGCCCCAAGTTGAAAGCGATTGTACCTGGAAGAAACCCCCAGGGTGGTGTCTATCAACTTGGAACAATTAAGGTGAAGAAAGAGGATACGAATGTCGTTACCGGTACGTTTTTACTCAACAATCATTATGCTGTTGCTTTATTTGATTCGGGTGCTGATAGGAGCTTTGTATCCACTAAATTTAATGCCCTTATTGACATTGAACCTGTTGAGATAAATACCAGTTACGAGGTAGAATTGGCTGATGGTAAATTAGTGAAAACTAATAAGCTATTAGAAGGATGCTCTCTAAATCTCTTGAACTATTCCTTTCCGATTGATTTGATGTTGATAGAATTAGGTAGTTTTGATATTATTATTGGTATGGATTGGTTGTCGTTGAATAATGCTACTATTTTATGTGGAGAGAAGAAGGTTAAGATTCCTATTAGGAATAGAACGTTAGTAATTTATGATAATCGAGGTGAATCCCGTTTGAAAATCGTTTCATGTATTAAAGTCCAAAAGTACATCAGGAACGGTTGTGAGTTATTCTTAGCTCAAGTGACCGGGAATGAGTCTAGGGAGAAACGATTGGAAGATGTACCTATTATTTGTGAATTTCCTGAGGTATTTCCTAAAGATTTACCCGGACTTCCAACGATAAGGCAAGTAGAGTTTCGAATCGATTTAATTCCTGGTGCTGCACCGGTGGCACGTGCGCCTTACCGATTAGCCCCTTCTGAATTAAAGGAGTTATCTGAGCAACTTAAGGAGTTGTCTGATAAAGGTTTTATTCGACCGAGCTCGTCACCTTGGGGAGCTCCAGTCTTGTTCGTTAAGAAGAAGGATGGATCTTTCCGTATGTGCATTGATTATAGGGAACTGAATAAGTTGACAATTAAAAATCGATATCCTTTACCTAGGATTGATGATTTGTTTGATCAACTACAAGGATTTAGTGTGTATTCTAAGATTGATTTGCGGTCAGGATATCACCAACTTCGCGTCCGTGAAGAAGATATTCCTATAACTGCATTTAGAACTCGTTATGGACACTATGAATTTCAAGTAATGCCATTTGGGTTAACTAACGCACCTGCGGTTTTCATGGATTTATTGAATCGAGTGTGCAAGCCCTACTTGGATAAATTTGTGATTGTGTTTATTGACGATATTCTAATCTATTCTAAGAATGAAGATGAACATAGAGAACATTTAAGGATTGTTTTGAATTTGTTAAAGGATGAAAAGTTGTATGCTAAGTTTTCAAAATGTGATTTCTGGTTATATTCTGTGCAATTTCTTGGCCATGTGTTTAACAAAGATGGAATTCATGTTGATTCTGCAAAGTTTGAAGCCACTAAGAATTGGTCTGCACCGACAACGCCAACGGAAGTGCGACAGTTCTTAGGATTGGCTGGCTATTATAGGCGATTCATTAAAGAATTTTCTTTGATAGCTAAACCCTTGACTAAGCTTACCCAGAAGAATAAACCTTTCGTTTGGGGAAGTGATGAAGATGGAGCATTTCAGACATTGAAGCAAAAATTATGTAGTGCGCCAATTTTATCATTACCCGACGGGAGTGAAGATTTTGTAGTGTATTGTGATGCATCTCTTAGAGGCTATGGAGCTGTTTTGATGCAGCGAGAGAAAGTGATAGCTTATGCTTCTAGGCAATTAAGGAAGAATGAGGAGAATTATACTACTCATGATCTTGAGTTAGGAGCTGTAGTCTTTGCTCTTAGGTTGTGGAGACATTATCTGTATGGCACCAAGTGTACGGTATTCACCGATCACAAAAGCCTACAGTATATTCTCAATCAAAAGGAATTGAACATGAGGCAACGAAGATGGATACAGTTGTTAAGTGATTATGATTGTGATATAAAATATCACCCAGGAAAAGCCAATGTTGTTGCCGATGCATTAAGCAGGAAAGATAGAGAGCCTATCAGGGTACGTTCTCTAGTCTTGACCGTGCACAATAATTTGCCTGAGCAAATTAGAAATGCGCAAATAGAAGCTTGTAAGAAGGAAAATTTTGTTAATGAAGGGTTCCGAGGAGAAGGAGATCCTTTAGTGGTTAGAGCTGATGGAGTGAAATGCTTAAGAGGTCGTATGTGGATGCCTAAGTTTGGAGGCTTAAGAGATTTGATTATGTTAGAATCCCATAAATCTAAGTATTCCATTCATCCAGGATCTGATAAAATGTACCATGATTTGAAGAAGTTGTACTGGTGGCCGAATATGAAAGCTGATATTGCTATGTATGTTCTTCAATGCTTGACTTGTGCTAGAGTTAAAGCTGAACATCAAAAGCCATCAGGACTACTTCAACAGCCAAAGATTCCTGAATGTAAGTGGGAGCGAATTACGATGGACTTTATCACCAAGCTTCCTAGAACATCATCTGGAAACAACTCGATTTGGGTTATTGTCGATAGACTGACCAAATCAGCACACTTCATTCCGGTTAAAGAGCAGTTCTCACTGGAGAAGCTGACTCGTATATACCTTGAGAATGTTGTATACAAGCATGGAGTGCCTGTATCGATCATTTCAGATCGAGATCCTAGATTCGCATCGAATTTTTGGAAATCTCTCCAAAGATCTTTGGGAACGAATCTCGACATGAGCACTACATATCACTCCCAGACTGAAGGGCGAGTGAAAGGACGATACAAACACTAGAAGATATGTTGAGAGCTTGTGTGTTAGATTTTGGTAAGAATTAGGATAAACATTTGCCGTTAGCAGAGTTTTCGTATAACAATAGTTACCATTCGAGTATTAAGGCTGCACCGTTTGAAGCTTTGTATGGTAGGAAGTGTAGATCTCCTGTATGTTGGAGTGAAGTTGGGGATACCCAGCTCACGGGACCGGAATTGATCCGCGAGACTACGGAGATGATAGTTCAGATTAAGAATAGGTTGTTGACTGCCCGTAGTAGACAGAAAAGTTACACGGATGTGAGGCGGAAGCCAATGGAGTTTAAAGTGGGTGACCAAGTAATGTTGAAAGTATCGCCATGGAAAGGCGTTATAAGATTTGGAAAGCGAGGAAAATTGAATCCCCGTTATATTGGACCCTTTAAGATTGTATCTAGAGTAGGTCCGGTGGCTTATAAACTAGAGTTACCCCCAGAACTTCATGGTGTTCACAACACATTCCATGTATCTAATCTGAAGAAATGTCTAGCAATGAGTGATGAGAAAATTTCGTTGGATAAGGTTCGAATAGATGGGAAGTTGCATTTTATCAAAGAACCCGTAGAGGTTATGGATCGCGAGGTAAAGCAACTGAAACAAAGTCGGATACCTATTGTCAAGACCCGATGGAATTCAAAGCATGGACCGGAATATAATTGGGAACGAGAGGATGAAATGTGGAAGAAATATCCGCACCTCTTCGATTTCAATAAGAAACGGACATCAAAATAAAATGGATCACGAGGACGTTGATCCCTTTTAGGAGGAAAAGCTGTGACAATCTAACATTTTCAGGTAGTGAATTATTTTCTCGTATAATATTTTCAAACTTATTTTTGTGTTGGTTGATGAACTCACAATTTACGAATTTAAATTTGGGCTTAGGTGCATAATTTAGCATCCTTTACGATTAATCCGGAAACCTTAGGATTACATATTTACGTTTTTGAACTCCGTTTTTGATGAGACAATTTTTATTGGATTCGTTTTGTGCCATTGATTCATAATTTATAAAAACGTTTTTCGTGAAACGACCCGAGGGCACATAAATCGAGGAAACTAGAATCGAGCAGTACCCGTAAATTAGCGGGATGGGACAAAATAATTTATCCCACCCCACTATAACATGGGACGGTCAAACATGACACCACATCAAAGATGTGGCATCATGTAAACTAGTAGCTTACAAGTGTAAGCTTAGCTTAACACTTAAGCTAGTTTTTACCCACCAAACTAACAAAAACAACTAGCTTCTCATTTACCACCATTCACTCATGCAAATCAACTAAAAACTCTCTCAACTCCATCACCATTGCCGTCCCACTTCAAGAACAAACACCCCTTTTGATCTTTTCTAGCCACAAAATACTTGTTATCTAGCTATATTATGGAGTTACCTTGAAGCCTTGATTACTTGGTAGCCATTTTAACAACAAAGGAGGTGAATTGCTTGTGTCCCAGGGATGATTTCTCAACTTACTTTCTTGGTGTTTTATGATCTTGGGGATACATTTGGTGTTCATAAAGTTCTTGTCTTCCAAAAACAAGATATACTCTTGGTTGGTAAAGAAGATCATCCTTTCCATTTCTCTTGTTATTTTTGTAAAGATAAAATGTATTTTCTTTCTTGTTGTATATGTATATGATGAATATATGATGATAAAAATGTTGTGTGGGGATCAAGTGTTGATAAATATGCTTAAAAAGATTAATAACCATAAGAAACAAGGCTAAAATCATGCTTAATTTGTTGGCTGTATAAAAACAGTATGTAACCAAAACTTGAACTGATAAATTTGCATGTCAGAACTCATTTACATTAAGTACAAGATGTCATACACATGTGAGAGTTGTCCATGCAATAGAATCATTAAAATGAGTGAGATATGATCAAAACAAGATGAGTGTGCTAATCTAAATAAGCTGTTTTGTAGGGACTGTTAAGGATAGTTAAACTTAAAATGAGCAGTAGCTATAACTAAGTTAATTGTAGCACATAATATGAAGTTCATGCCACCCAAAAATGAGCTTCTAATTCATTGTAGAACTCTAGATATGATAAAAATGATTAAGATGAAAATAAAAATCAGATTTTGAAGAATTAATGTTTAATACTATTATATAAGCACTCAAAATTATATAGTATAAAATGTGAAATTAAAACCCACTAACTTATGAATTTAATTTATATAAATATGTATAAGGTTAAATAAATGGACAATTTATAAAAATTCTAGTTGAATAAGATTTATAAGTTATAAAATTATAAACATGATTTTTACGACTTTTTCGGCTATTACCGTAAAATTAACGTTTTTCGCCAATTAAAACTTAGACGATCAAACCCGTCTAATGTAAAGTTTTTAAAAGTCATATACTTTTAAAACCTGAACTATAGGACATACGGACATTAACGAGCTAAGTAAGCATATTGGACTAATAATTGGACTAAATAAGTTAAACACTTATAAAAAGTACTTATTGGGCTTAACCCATTTGGGCCCAACATGTAAAGTGTGAATACTGATAATATAAGTATAAAATGAAATAATACAAGTTAAAGAACTTATAATAAGCTTATTGGACTTAAAATAGGTAAATAGGTAAAACTAGTAAACTAGTAAAAGTTACCAATACATGAACGCTAAAATGAGTACACAAGAATATATAAACCCACTTGATCATTATCATATGTACAAAATCATCATATGTATATTGTTATTTTGATAAAAGTCATTGGACAAAAGTCTAAGACCGATTATTATTTATATAGGTTTCCGTGACCGAAGCACGCCCGTAGCCGATAATCCGCCTTTCATTATCAACGTGAGTTCATAGCCTCGCACTCTTTTAAATGTTTTATAAAATGATTTGTAAACCCGCGAGGGAGATAACATGCTAGTTTTTGATAAAAATAGAACACAAGTAGTCCCGATGGTATGCTTAATGATATGGACCTGAATGATGCTATGACCCTATAAACGAGATAAAAAGGATTATTAGTAGTTAGCTTATGTCACTTAAAGTCCCATTAGCATGAATTGTGAACTACCGGGATTTGGTAGACGCTTATGCATATGATAGTACTATTTGGGGACGATCACCCCAGTTCGCGCCTTGATGGTTGATCCCCGTCGTACCACATTGATTGGTAAGCGAATTAATGTATGAGAAAATTACATAGCGTGATTTTTGTGACGACACGCTAACTTAGATGGGCAAATTGTTTGTCGGGTTCGCGGCCCGTTGTTTTCACAGTAAGGTAACAATGTCATGCGGCTAATAATAATCCTATATACAATAAAATAACGATGCAAATAACGATGAATATATTACCTATTATGGTAATATTGAGGCTACGGTCTCATGGACGGTTTAAGATGTATACTTGATTTATATATTGCATGACTAGCAATACGAGGACTTACTTCCGATATTATACTTCTGTTCTGATTTTAACGACTGTTTTATATAACGGTTTTTATTAAACTCTATGAATTCACTCGGCATTCGCTGATATGATTTTTGCATGTTTTTATCTCAGGTGCTTGAAGGTAATCCGGATTGAGATCGACTCTGATGGCCCACATAATATTAAAAATGTTCATTCGATCTATGTTTTGTAAACTTAATGACCTATATAATTTGGGACCTGTTGTACACTTTAAAACTTTTTATCGAATGAATGTATGTTGAACCTTGTACAACCATTTTTATGTGTTGTCTATGATTGGAGTTATTGTGCTATCCCGTAACACTCTGAAAGACCCTTCCGCTGTACCGATACGAAAATTGAGAGTGTTACAACTATCCTCCCCCATCAAACACATACGAAGATAGGGACGTCAAAACTTTAGATACCCACCACACATACTTCCACAAGGACCTGCCGGAGAACTTTTTGTGTTTGGTAGGCATCAGCCATAACTATTTTGGCAGGGCGGACAGATATCCCATAGTCCTTAACACCGTAGAGAGGGTAGGTGTATTTTACTTTCAAAATGTACTCGTAAAATTCTGTTTATAGGACTAACACGTTTTTATTCATACGTCCGCAGAGATGAGGCTATTTGGACTTTTACGCCAAGGTGATCCATCCATGGTCCTCGAGGGTACCCGTCCTCTACGCCAAGACGAGCCACCCTTTCTCGTAGCCACCAAAAACATAACTATCCCCTTGGAAGCAGTCGAAGAACCCCATTCTGACATGGGCGAGCCGGAAATAGTGAAGTCACCGTTGCACTTTCTCAACAAAGATGGTTACCACCTCTTACTGGAAGGTGGCAATGACACGACGAAAAGCACCACGAGTCCTCAGCAAGAGAACCAGGGAGATAACTTGGAACAACTTTCAGAAGAGGTCAACCGGATGTTTGAATCCGAGGAAGAAGAAGAAGTGGCCAACAAGACCGACTCCACGACACAACCAAAGCCTACCACAAAAAGGCGTAAGATGAAGAGGAAGGTTGCGAAGGTGACAGAGGAAGAGGCGGGTATGTCCAGCGCTCCAGTCAAGAGGTTGCGTAAGGACCACCCCCAATACCAATAGGGTAGTATCACAACTGCGCCCAAAGTCAACCCAATGCCTCCCCCCACCGTAGCAAGCGACCAAGTGGACAAGACGGTGTGGAAGGCCACCAACACTGAGCCGAGGATAACACCAACATAAGTGTTATACAATTACACTCTTCAACTTCTTAGTAAAAACTTAATGAAAAATAACAAGTTTGTTATATAACAGGGTGGAACCCACAGCCGCACCGCACAAGGAAGATACTGGCATTCAAAAAACACAGCCCGTGATCCAAGATACTCCCTCAACGCCTCCTCCAACTTCCGTAGAAGAGCCACGGTCTGAGGGACCCGTCCAACGCCTATGCCCACAATGGAACTTGTCTGAACTAACTAAGCTAGAGACGGAGGAGGAGTGCAAAGAGTTCATAGATCATGTGACTCCTCCCAGTCTTGTGCAAGATTTGAATGAGCTCACTCATAGAACCCTTCTTGGGCAATTCAACATGGCTACCGTGCATCAAACGACCATCAGTGCGGCCATGCGACACCTCTTCGAAGGCGCCTTTGGTCATATAAGTAGTTTGGACAAGAAGATTGCTCACGGGGAAAAGATGATTGAAGATCATGAGCAAACCATATCCACCCTACATGTTAACCTGCCCATGGCTGAGGCGACCATAAAGAAGCAGGCAAACCACGCCGTTGCCCGTGAAGATCGAATCGCGGAGTTGGAAGCCGAGGCCCAATATCTGCATGACAAGGTACGCCTAATCATATGCAACCTTTGTCTTATATCTTTCCTCTATGTATAGGTCTGAATGTTGTAGAATAAAAGTTAATCATTATACCAACAGGTAGCGACCGCTAGGGCAACTTCTCAATCCCTGACAAATAATGTGGTCACCATCTCCCGTGACCGCGACAACTTGCGCCAATAAATAATAGGCAAGGAGCAGCTGGCCGCAGCCTTTGTAGACTACAGGGTTGACCATGAGAAGGTCGTGGAAGGACGGTTGGGGGTAATGGACACACGGTTGGATGCTATCTCCATTGATTTTGATGAGGAGTTATATCCCCATATGTTTACAGCGATTGTAGGTTGTAGACGGATAACAGGATCCGGCCTGAGGTTGGCCGTGAACAAGATCGCGGACTCCCCTGAACTAGCCCATCCGTTTGCTAATGTAGTATCTGATGGGATTGATCGCGGCAGGCACGAAGGGCTGTTAGCTGGGGCGGAATGGATAGGCCAATGAAAGGATGTCAAGGGTCACGCCTATCATAATCTAGAGGCTGAAAATAAGATGACCGCGTCCATGACAGCCTTAGACCAAATTATGTATCCCTTTATAGACAAGATCGAGGCTTAAAAAGACGCTCCTATTGACATGGTCATGGAGAAATTATGCGTGGAGCGGACTTCAACTCACATCTTATGGTTCCAATCTATGTGGATAACCCTCCCCCCGAAAACCCATGGGCCCTTAAGGGAGAGAAAAGCTTGGGGGAGGCCGTCAACGCCAACGTGGATCGCGCCCTAGGGAAGAAAGGGAGTCAAATTATATGTCGCACCCCTACTGCAGGATCCGCCCATCTACCAAGGTCTGATGGAGTACCCGTGACAGCCCCGAACAGGCATGGTACAACCGTGTTAGAAGAGAGCAATGCCACTCTGGAAGGATCTTCACTTGAGTCCCTAACACAATAAAGGAAAGAGCTTGGGGAATCTATGAGACCCCATTGATTGTATTTGTCTGTAACAAACATTATCTCTTATTTTGTAACTGTCGTTCGCAGATGTCTACGACATTCGTACTTAGAAACATTACTGTAATAACGACTTATTCGGTCGTGGTTGTCCACGACACTTTTGTGTATTTGATTTGAAACTTGCCTGTGTAATATATCTATGTATATCTACGCTTGACGTATCACAACATATGTAAAGACAAGTCCATAAATTACTAGACGTACACAGTGTGGCTTTACCATGTCCGGCCTTTTTAAGGGTGGTATGTGTAAGATTATTACAACATCTTGCGAATAAGGTGTCTAGTAAGGATGCATGATCTGTGGGCGCAGGGGTTGCATCCCTCTTATGCGCCCAGTTGAATTATTAGGTTCACTTAATCCTCTTACTCCTCATGGAAACGTATAGTACATGTACGACTGATGAATGCATATAAATGAGAAATAATACTATGTATACAAGCAAAAAATAATCCTAAGTGTAAAACGAACATAGTTTGGACAAGAACAAGCCATGGAGCTAGCTAGGCACCACGGCGTTTTATTTTCACGGTTACTTTTTTTGATAGAATGATTAAATCCTAAGACAAATGATACCTAGAAAATTATAAAAGACAAAAAATACATGGATCTTTATTGGAGCTATCTACAGCTAGATGTCCATGCAGAGGCTGTAGCCTTTTTAGAGATAACACTTTTTGAGATTGCAGATGTTGCATGTATGGTCCAAATCACGACCATTCATGTCACGTTACTTGTACACTCCTATCCCCAAAGCTTCCGTGACTTCATACGGTCCTTCCCATTTTGGGCCTAATTTCCCAGTGTTCTCCGCACGACTTGACTCGTTTGAACGATAGACAAAATCCCCCGGCCGGAAGGAAACACCCTTAACTTTGGAGTCATAATATGCTTTCATCCGCGCCTTAGCCTTAGCTTCATTGATGGCTGCTATCTCCCTCTTTTCCTCTAACAAGTTTAGATTGACCCTGAGTTCCTCGTCGTTCGTGACGACATTAACCTCCGAAGTATAGATTGTTGGCATTCCAATCTCCGTTGGTATGACTACCTCTGTTCCATAGGCTAATGCAAATAGAGTATCCCAATTAGCCGTTTTGATCATCGTTCTATATCCCCATAAGACATGTGGTAGCTCATCCACCCACTTGACGCTTCTCTCATCTAAGCACGCTTTTATTCCTTCACGTAGGCTTCTATTTGCCCGTTCTACCAATCCATTGGTTTGCGGATGCTTGACAGATACGAAGCGTCGTTTATGTTCAGCGCTGTGCACCAATACTTGAATGGATTGTCCGCAAATTGTTTCCCGTTATACGAGATAATCTCACCTGGTAAACCAAAACGACATACAATGTTTTCCCGGACAAACGTTTTTACCTGTTTTCCTGTGATTGTAGCGACCACCTTGGCTTCTATCCAGTGAGTGAAGTAGTCCATGGACAAGATCAAGAACTTACCGCCTCCAGGTGCCACGAGAAAAGGTCTGACTATGTCGATACCCTATTTGTAAAATGGCAATGGGCCTATGATAGGTGTTAGCTCTTGCTGTGGATGGCTTGACACTGGCCTATGTACCTGACAATCGCTGCATTTGAGGATTAAGTTGCATGCATCTTGATGCATGGTTGGCCAGTAATACCCTGTGCGTAAAGCTCTCGCCACCACTAACCTAGGGCCCGCGTGCATGCCACACGACCCTTCGTGAATCTCTCTAATCACATAGCTAGCTTGGCGTGGTTCGACGCATCGTAACCATGGCTGCAAGAATGAGCGCTTATATAGGATACCATCGCGCAATTCAAACTGGTGCGACTTCCTACAGATTCAGCGCGATTCTGTCTCATCATCAGGAAGAGTCTCGTTCGTTAGGTAGCTAATGATTGGGGTCATCCACGTAGGTCCCTCCTCATCGACTATTGTTGTGACCTCCACCAACACCTGCTTGGATAGATGGGTGAAGCTCGTGGATGTGATTTTGCTAAGGGCGTCTACCTTTTTATTCTCGCCCCTTGGTACTTGCTTTATAGAGAACTTCCCAAAGCCAGCGATGAGTGACTTAACCTTTTCCAAATATTAGATCATGTTATCCTCCTTGGCTAAATATTCTCCAAGGATATGATTTGCGACAAGCCACGGGTCCACATAGGCCTCATGGTTACGCACTCCCATTCCGGTCACGATTTTTTAACCCGCTATCAATGCTTCATACTCCGCCTCATTGTTTGTGGCTGTGAATTAAAAATGCAAGGCATAAGTGAACTCCATGCCCTCCGGATTTGTGAGTATAAGGCCTGCTCTTGACCCATCCGTGCAGGAAGATCCATCAGTGAACAGGACCCAAGGTTCTTTTGGAATTTCTTCCTTCGGGGCCATTCGTGCGTCCTCCTTGGGTTTCTCTATAATGAAATCTGCCAAGATTTGACCTTTGTCGGTTGTTCTTAGTCTATAAGAGATATTATATTCCCTAAGCAGGACGCTCCACTTCTGTAGTCTTCCTGCCAAGTCTCATCTAGAGATTATCTGTTTTATTGGCTGGTCCGTGATGACCACAATTGGGTGCGCTTGAAAGTATCGGCGCAACCTTTATGTGGCAAAAACCAATGATAGGACCAACTTCTCCATGGGGGAATAATTCAATTCCAGTCCCTGCAATGTTCTACTTATGAAGTAGACTGGGGTCTGAACTGAGTCGTGGTCGGTCATTAAGACGGCGCTTATTGCCCCGTGTGTAGCTTATGGGTACATGATTAGCTCCTCCTTTGGTCACGGGGTGACAAGCAGTAGAAGAGCCGCTAGGTGCTTCTTCAGCTGTCCAAATGCCTCCTCCGCCTCTCGTGTCCAGCGAAAATCTCCTTTCCTTAAGCACTTCTTGAGTGTTTTGAAAAGAGGAAGTGACTTTTCTGCGAATTTTGAGAGGAACCTGTTAAGCCCAACCAACTTTTCATTAAGTGATTGTACCTCCTTTAATGTCCGAGGAGATGGGTCTATCATGTATCCTAGGAACATTCCTTCGGTTGCCCCAAATGTGCATTTTTTGGGATTCAACTTCATGTTGATCTTTCTCAAGGTATTCAATGTCTACTGGACTTTGCGGAGGAGCTCGTCCTACGTGTGGCTCTTTATAAATAAGTCATCGACATAGACTTGGCCAATTTGTGAGTCGAACGCCTTATCAAAAAGTCGTTGATATGTCGCGCCTGCATTCTTGAGTCCGAACGACATTTTTGTATAACAATACACACCTTGACTGGTATGGAACTCCGTCTTTTTCTCGTCCTCTTCCGACATCTGAATCTGGTAATACCCTTTATATGCATCCAAGAAACACTTGAATGGGTACCCACATAGGGATTCGACCTTTTATTCGATTTCTGGTAATGGATAACAGTCTTGCGAACAAGCTTTATTCAAGTTGGTGAAATCCACACACATGCGCCAGCTTCCATCATGTTTCTTGACCATGACCGAATTGGAAAGCCACTCGTGGTAATAAACCTCCCGCATGATTCCTGCCTCAATCAGCTTTTTTAGTTCATCTAGTATAACCTAGCTGCGCTCTGGAGCTTGGCCGCCCTTCTTTTTCCGCATTGGAGGATACCCCGGGCGGATCTGAAGCTTGTGTTCCGCGACTGAGCGTGGCACGCCTTTCATGTGCTTTGGTTCCCATGAGAACACGTCAAGGTTTGCCTTAAGGATGGAGAACATAGCGTTCCTACCCTTATCAGAGAGAGTTCCTCCGATGGTCACTTTCTGCTCTAGATAATCAGGGTGGATAGCCATCTTCAAATTCGTGTAGGTGACCCTTCCTTCTTAGGAGTTGGTTGCATTGGTGTTGTGACGACATGACATTCCAATGGTGGTACTTTCGAATTGAAGATAGTGACAGTTCCACCCTCGACTGGTAATTTCAGCATGCCGTGTGCTGTAGACGGGACTGCTCGTATGGCAAGTATTCCTGGCCTTCCGATGATATCGTTGTACGGAGAATGCGAGTGTATAACCATAAAGTTCATCCATGCTGTAGTTGAATGTTCTTTATCCCTGATAGTTACTAACATTCGAACTGCCCAATTGGCCAAAAGGTATCTCCGCTAAAACCAATAAGCGGCGACATGGTTGGCATTAGTTGGGTTTTGATTTCTGGTTTCAACTGTATGAAATAATGTTCATAGAGTATCTCCGCAGATGATCCTCCATCAACATACATGCGGCGAACATTGTGGCTTCCAGTGTTCACCTCAATCGTGAGAGGCACGTCTGCCACGTTGGTTGTCGTGATAGGAGGGAATGAGATTTCCTTGCTGCGAGAAAATTTCTGACTAATTTTCTGCTTCGGCCTGCGCTGCCACGACTGAACCATAAATATGGTTGTAGGCTTATCTTTCTGGAAAATTCTTTTTTATCATTCTTTTTGTTATGTTTCCCATCCTTCGAGTCCTTGACCAGATGCTTGAGTTTGCCTGACTTAATCAGTGACTCAACGTGCTTCTTGAGCTGAATGCACTCGTCCGTTCCATGACCCTTGTCATTATAAAATTCGCAAAAGCGGTTCCCCTGACGATGGTCGACCGGAGTTGTCATTGGGGGCGGCCTTGGAAAGTTTTCCCCTTCCGTCAGTAGGATGTCCCGATATGTCATCCTTAGAGGTGTGAACTTGTCGTTTGACCTCCCTCCTTTTGTTTGATTTTTGTGATCCGAGCTCCTCTTATTTCCTTGATTGTTTGACTGTCTTTTTGACTGGTCATTCAACCGATAGCTTTGGTTTCCCCTTGTAGGGTAAGTTGCGGACGTGGTTGTCTCCCCTACCAGAAAGTTCCTAACCCTTTTCATGAGTTTGTCAAAGTTTTCAGGTCGTCTATTAGTTCTTTGTCTGTTATGTCGTACATATAGTTGGAGATTTTGAGAACTTCTTGGCACGATCTTATCCGCTTTCATTCGTCTTTGAAGCGTTCGGTGAAGTCCTCTGTGGATTCTCCAAGCATTTGTTTGACCGTTGCAAATGAGACCGGGTCTCTATTATACTTTTTTCGCTGAGTATAATTTCTTCTAAACGCCGAGCGGAGCTCATCGAGCTGTTAATGCTTCGGTAGAGAAGTTTTTCAAACCCGTCGCGGGCATTTCCGATGAGGGTTGAATTGAACATCTGGCACCATATAGGCATCGGCCATCGTTTAATTTTTGCGCTTACGGTGAAAACTTTGAGATGATCATCTGGGTCACCAGATCCATCGTAGGTTTTGACACACGCCGGCATTCGAAGTTTTTTATCCTCGGAGTATTTCCGTATACGGGTTGTGAAGGCATCTTCTCTTTCACTACACCATGGTAGGGAGAGATCCTCTTCATCATCCGTATGATAATGGGAGTGCCCGTAGCGTCCCCCTCCTTATCTGATGGTTCGGAAGAGGAATACCTTGTGCGACGGCGCCTTGGGTGATGGTCATCCGAATCGGATCATGAAGGATTGTGGTAGGGCGGTCCTGCTCCACCCCTTGATTGGCTGTAGTAGCCGCTCTTACGAGAAGAGGTTGTGGTTTTCTTTGCTTCCGGATCTATTCTCCTCCATACACTAGTGCGGTGATTATCGTTCTATGGGGTTTCCAAAGTCGCTGCCCTACAGACCCATCAGAGTGATCTTAATCTCCTTAAACCCCTTGCATTTCTTACATAATTTGATCCCCTGTGCGCTCGAAGACATTCCGTGGTCGGGGTTGTTCCTCCAGTGGAGGTTGTTCCTCGACCCGGTGTCTTCTTCGTCTTTTTTGGTTTTGGAGAGGGGTGTCCCCAGATTCAACCTTGCCGTGATGGTAGGGATGATCCTCATTTTCTTCATCATCGAGTGAGGCGATCTCGTGATCCATCTCTCCAGCAGGTGGCCTTTGCTTTTCCTTGTTGGGGGCGTGTGGTGTTGGCCCCGTTTCAGGTTTGTATAAGGTAAGAGTAGGTGGTGGGGTGTTTAGGGACGTGCCTACACCCCCAATAGATTGTAGTCCCGTGTTGCGGCTATTGAGTAAGGGTTACGGGGATATCTTCCCCCGATTTCTGGTTCCCCGCATTGACGTTTCTTGGGTTTCCCTGATAAGGGCTTCCCTTCGTCATCAGTAGAGTTTGAGTTTAGTGTAGGGTCCCACGGATGGCGCCAACTTGTTGATACAAAAGTTGGATGATCCTAGCTTGACCCGAATTAGGCTTAATTCGGGTGTCTGGGCTTCGGCTCTTGCACCAAACGAACTTTGGTTTGAGATCCTGCACACTAAAGAAACACGCTGTTAGACTTACCGTGGGAATGTATCCCACGATTAGACTCCAGCGTGAGAGTAAGTAATCCATTTAGGGTTGATAATGCGTCAGATTGTGAGAGTCAAGAATATGATACCTTTGTAGAACCCTTGGGGGTTCCTTATATTGGTGGTAAAACCCTAGTGGGATTTTACCAAAACTTCGGCCCTAAGTAAAGGATAAGGACCATAATTAACTGGTTGTTATATTCTAATTATGGTTATTGTATATGCTCTCTCTTAGGGTGAATCATAATCCCAATTGAGTTGTGATTCTGTTCAACCCCGTTCCGACGATGGCGGGCCGTGGGCCGCACATGACTTATGCGTCCACTGTTCATCTGAAACCCGTAGTCTCAAATGACATTGACCCAACCCATCCGTGATGGGCCGAGTATGGGTAGTACCCGTGGGCCGGGTTCAAGACCCGGCTGGGGACTATACGTCATCATTTATGTAACAAAGAAGCTCGTCGTGTAAATATGAACAACGAGTGGTTAATAAATAAAGAAGTGTGATTTTGTTCTCAAAAACCTTGTTATTTTATTTTTCTCCTTTATCGTCGTTCGTATTATGAATCGTCATATATGAATTCCATTGAAATTTATCGAAAGAATTAGAAATTTCCGTCATCTTACGATATGTTAAGTTGATTCCATAGTCGAATGTATGAATATCTAAACAACGATGTCATTCTTATCTAGTGTTATTTTGTAAATGATGATACAATGGCTCATACGAGATCAACAACATCTACAACTTTGAATATGACACCAGAAGAAATACGGAAATTGGTTGCTGAGAGTATGACTACAGCTTTGCAAGCACAAGCCGCCAATATAGCTAGTTCAAGTAATGAAAATGCTGCTCAAAGAGAAGTTCATGTGGCAAAGAAATGTACTTATAAGGATTTCATGAACTGTCAGCCTTTTAATTACAAAGGATCTGAAGGAGCTGTTGGACTTATTCATTGGTTCGAGAGAACTAAATCAATATTTATTCGCGGTGAGTGTGCTGAAGATTGTAAAGTGAAATTTGCTACGGGTACGATGATAGAGGAAGCTTTATCTTGGTGGAATGCTTATGCTCAACTAATCGGAATTGAACAAGCTCATCCGACTCTATGGAGTGAATTTAAGAATCTGCTGATTAAGAAGTATTGTACTCGCAATGAGATTAGAAAGATAGAGGAAGAATTCTATAATCCGACAGCGAAGGAGAATAATCTTAAAGTTTACATCCGAAGATTTCAGGAATTGGCATTATTATGTCTTAATATGGTGCCTACTACTGAAAACTTATGGAAGCTTTTATTGGAGGATTGCCCAGAAGCATTTAAAGGAACGTTACCACCTCTAAACCCCAAACTTTAGAGAAAGTGATGTTCGTTTGAAAGTCTTAAATTCTTATTACAAGGTTTAGACAAAACAAGGGATTAGAATCCAAACACGGGCAAGTATACCCTTTCGTTCGTAATATAGCTTGTAGTGGTAAGCCAGAATCATTTGTTGGGACTTAATTTCGATTTGTTAATCAATATAATAATTCAAGAAAGAAATGATTGAAATAAGTAATAATAGTAACAAGTATGACTAATATGGGATAGTTCGTATAAGTTCATGATGATGGTAATAATGATCAAGATATGTTTATGTAGGTAAAAAGTGATAATCCTATTTCGTCAAAATGGCATTTTCACAATTTACTTTAGTGTGATTCTAGACTTATGTTTGATTAAGCGACTAAGCTTAAAACAAGTTGCCAACGGGTTCAATATTTTATCAAAGTTTCTAAGCGGATCTCTCCAGCCAAATATTAAAAACCATAGACAAGTTCTTAAAAACTTAATATAACAATTTGCGTTTCTCAACGCTAAATTATCGTAACAAATCAACTCTAGATAAAATATGGTTTATAAAACTAGGTGGTAAAATGGTTCAACAACATTAGCTTGAAATCAATTATAAAGGATCATATCATAACATCATCACTAATTGTAGTCACATACCCATATAGTCACAAATAACTTAGCCTAACATAGTAATCAAAGTAACAAATGGAAAAGAGTAAGAGAACATCATACTTAGATTGATCGAATTAACGAGTACACAAGTCTCACGATTGTATCGTTTCTCCAAGAATCAAAGAGTGGAATACTCTCGTTACAAGTATTTCCTAAAAGTGGATAATACTGAAAATTTACTAAGAAAGCTAAAATACTCGAGCTATGGAGTATTAGATAGAAGAGGTGTGTGTAAAATGAGCGAAATTGGTCTCTATTTATAGTGTTGGCTGAGGGAAAATGTGCGCCACACTTCTACAAAAGTGTGTCGCACTTTGGAGGTGTGGAATGTGCGCCGCACTTCTGACATTGTGCGTCGCGCTTTCGTGCATTCCAGAATCTTCTCTCAATAGTTTTGTTTATTTGCACTTCAGGGACCCTTCTTTGTATATCTTCACTTTGCTTCCTCAAACTTTATACCTACATGTAAAACGCGATATATTAAGTATCGAAAGCTCTTATTTATAATACAAAGTGGCATTATAATAACGGATTGAATATGTATATTTAGGTCGTTATCAAATTCCTCCATACTTAGCTATTGCTTGCCCTCAAGCACTCAAAGCGAGAAAACAAAATAGATTTTAAAATGTTTTATGTATTATGAAGTATGATATTGAAAATGATTAAATTTTTCTAATCAGCAAAAGCAAATGATAAAATAATTTCAGCAGCTCACATGGATAGTGTTTAGTTTTAAGTTCACACAAGTGCCACACATAAGGGAAAATGTAAGATAACACTCAAGTAGGTCGGTCATAAAATAGATAGCTACCATAGGCTTGTACATGATGCATAAACATAACCGTTGTGGCGTGAGCACCAGATTAATTTTCAAAGAAGCAAAACGTGATAATTGATGTAGGTTTAAGAACAAAATATGCCTTGTCAAAGTCGTAGAACAAACTATAGTATAATTCTTTATTTCTTTCTTTTTTTTCTTTTTTTAAGAGAACACATCATATATACGTTTGACTTGACAATGGATAGGCATCGTATCGAGATAATAGCACGTGGGATAATATAGCACATAGGTACGAGTGCCAAATATTTTATCAAACCAGTGTAGCTTAACTAAAATGATATAATGGTGATTAATTTTTCCTCATTTCGAAAATATCTATAAATTAACCTCACTACGGTTTAGTAAATGATGATCAAGCACAAGTTCTGAATCATACTAGATTATCGGCTTTCACACAAAATAGAGAAATATAAGGCTAGGTTTTCTCACATATTTGGTGGATTGTTTTTTGTGCTTAGTTATAGTGTCAATCAATGAGATTTTTGCTTTGCTAAAACTTTATTTATTTACAAAACATATATATTTTTATTATATTTCAAAAAGATTTTGATGTGGAGAAATTTATTTTTTTTTCCTATTTGTCTCCTCCTCCATACTTAATGTGAACATCGTGCTCGAGGTGATAACTGATAAAAATTAAAAATAGGAAAAATTCAAAGGGTACCGAGAATTTCCCGGGGCTAAGTAGAAAATTGCATGACTTCAAGAGATGAATCCATCTTAGAGATCCAAGTTTTCTATTTTCCTACATGATTTATAAAACAAAAAACATATGCAAAATATATACAAGGACGGTTTTATTTATTTTACAAGTCCTCCTCCACACATAAGTTAAAAAGTGGGGGATAAAATACGGATTGCTTTCCGAGAAGTGCTAAGTTTAGAGTCTTCAGCCAGACTTGGCTACTCGGTTTTATTTTAAAAAGAATGGGATCTCTTCTTCGTTGAATTCATTACAGTTTTCTTCTTTATGGTAGAGCTCGAGTCTATGTCCAACAATAAAAGTTGTATTGTCTCTACCGTATAGTTCAACATATCCAGATAGATATTGGTGTTTCAGTGTATAAGGTCCAGTCCATCTCGAAGTAAGTTTAGGTTGTTTGAATTTATATTTCGAGATAAAGAGAATTACTTTCTCTCCATGTTTGAATTCTTTTCTTAGTAGCAGTTTGGGATCATGCCACACATTGGTTCGTTCTTTATATAAATGTGAACTTTCATAAGCTTGATATTGAAATTCATCTAACTCATGAAGTTGGAATATACGTTTTTCTCTAGCTGCAATAAGATTAGGATTGCAGTTCTTAAGTGCCCAATATGTACGGTGTTCAATTTCTATTGGTAAGTGGCATGTTTTTCCATACAAAAGCTTGTATGGTGTGGTTCCAGTTGGTGTTTTGAATGCGGTACGAAAGACCCATAGATCATCTTCTAATTTTTTAGACCAACAAGCAGGGTTGTTTTGGACGGTCTTTTCAAGGATTCGCTTAAGAGCTCTATTAGTGTTTTCAACTTGGTCACTCGTTTGAGGGTGGTAAGTTGTGGAAAATCGGTGGTTGACTCTGTATCTTTTCATGATTTTTCCCATGAGTTTGTTACAAAAATGAGTTCCTATGTCGCTTATTAGTACTTTTAGAATTCCAAAACAACAGAATAATTTCTTTAATGCTATAACAACTCTTGCATCGTTAGTTTGCAAGGCTTGAGCTTTGGCACATTTATAAGATTTAGGAAATGGTCCCATGAAGTCGATACCCCACACGTCAAAGATTTCGTAGACTTGGATATTATTTAGAGGAATTTCATCTCTCTTTGTAAGATTTCCAATCGTTTGCCATGCTTCACATAATCGTACTAAGGTATGAGCTTCACGAATAATCGTAGGCCAGTAAAAGCCAGCTTTGAACACTTTTTTAGCGGTGGTGTTCGCTGCGTAATGTCCTCTGGTCGGTCCATAGTGACATTCATCGAGAATTTTTCAAGATTCAGACCTAGAAATACAACGCCGGATCATTCCATCAGAACAGATTCTAAATAGGTGAGGTTCGTCCCAAAAGTAATATTTGAGTTTAGAAAAGAAAATTTTCTTTTGTTGGTGTGTCATTCCCTTTCTTAAAATACCTACAGCCAAATAGTTTGTGAAGTCTGCGAACAATGGTGTATTTTTAGTATTTATTTGTATTATATGCTCATCGGGAAAATCATCAATCTCATCATCGCTAGAATCATCATTAACTATGCGAGATAAATGATCGGCAGCAACATTCTCAGCTCCTTTTTTTATCTTTAATCTCTATATCAAATTCTTGTAAAAGCAATATCCATCTTATGAGACGAGGTTTGGCGTCTTGCTTTTTAAACAAGTATTTTAAAGCTGATTAATCGGTGTAAACTTTTGTTTTTGACAAAACGAGGTATGATCAAAATTTGTCAAACACGTAAACTACAACCATGAGTTCTTTTTCTGTAATGGTGTAATTTTCTTGGCCTGCGTTTAGAGTTCTACTAGCAAAGTAGATGGGGTGAAATTGTTTTCCATGTTTTTGTCCAAGGACGGCTCCAAGGGCATGTTCACTTGCATCGCACATAAGCACAAATGGAAGATTCCAATTGGGGCTTGCAATAATTGGTGTGCATGTAATCTTTTCTTTGAGAGTTTCAAATGCTAAAAGGCATTCATCATTAAAATCAAAGGCTCTTTATCTTTCTAGAAGTTGAGTTAAAGATCTTGCGATCTTCGCAAAGTCTTTTCTGAATCGTCGGTAAAAACCGGCATGACCTAAAAACCTTCTAATGCCTTTCACATTAGTAGGTGGTGGGAGTTTTGAGATTACGTTTATTTTTTATTTGTCAACTTCTAAGCCTACGACGGACACTTTGTGTCCATGCACAATTCCTTCTTTAACCATAAAGTGACATTTTCCCAGTTTAGCACAAGATTTGCTTGTTTTCAGCGTGCTAACATTTTATCAAGATTGCTAAGACATGTGTCGAAAGAATTTCCAAAGACGGAAAAATCGTCCATGAAGACTCTTCAATAATATCGTGAAAAATTGCAATCATACACCTCTAAAAAGTAGCAGGTGCATTGCGTAGGCCAAAAGGCATGCACCTATAGCGTATGTTCTAGACGGACAAGTAAATGTGGTTTTCTCTTGATCCATAGGGTTGATTGGTATTTGAAAGTATCCGGAAAAACCATCGAGGAAACTAATATTTCACTTTTTAAGTTCGCTTACTCTCGGTGTCTTTACGAATTGATTAATCGATATCAATTAAGCCACATAATTGTTTTAGGTTGTAATAGTATGATTTGGTAATCTATTTGTATTTAACAATCACGAAGAAAGGTAAAAGTATTATATATATAAAGGATATGTACTAGTCTACAAACACGTTGCACATACAAACATTTAAGCACAAGGTACAAATTTACAAAGCACAACAAACTTTTAGAATGCTTAAATGTAAAGTAATGAAAGTACAAGTATGCAAATTGTACAAACTTGAAATTATCAATCTGAGTATAACAACTTTATAACTACAAAGGCTGAAACGAAAAATATAACAAACTTTTAACTAATTAAAACAACTTGAACTAACAACCAAAATAGAAGGACTAATAATGTCAAGAAAATGTTTTGAAAATTAAAAACGGGCTTAATGATAATTTAACAATATCTCGAGCGACACTGAACCAAATAAGCTGAGACTAATTTTAAACGTCCTAAAATTGAATTTTATCTAGGGAACCATGAGCTTATCCTATGAAATAAGCTAGAAGAGCTTATTCGAATTTATCACTTGTACACTAGTTTGAAAAACGTATTAAAACTAATTCCCAAAAGCTGAGCTTATTAAATCTAGATTATAGGCTAAAGAAAATAAGACCTACTCAAGAAAATCACAATTTCACCAAAGGAATAAGCTAGAATCGATTAAAAATCTAAAATGAGCTGTGTTGACCCGGTTTGACTTTCATTGACCAAACTTTGACTTTTGTTGACCAAACTTTTGACAAATGCCAAAACTCTTTTTAACCACTTTTACAAGCTTTTGGTAAAAGAAAACAGACAGTTTTATAAAGTGGATTGATCAGAATATGAAATCCTAATGAGCAGATTAATGGAATTATCAAAGAGACTTTTAGAGGCTAAGTGCTTCTTTTGTGTCTATCTATAGGTAATGAAATGAAATCAGCCATAAAATTCAAATATTGCTCTTTCCAAAACACCAAGAAACTTGCAAAATCACTAAGAAATAAAGGAATTAAGGCTATTTGAAAACTGATTGTTCAAAGGCAACTTTCTGACCCAAAGCTAACAAACTGTCATTTGCCGTTTTGACTTACTATTTAACTTTGTAAAAAGAAATATAGACAAGGAACCAGTCACTAATTAAAGTGCAAACAAATATGAGCTCTAGCTATTACAATTTCTCAAGATATCAAGCTATCCAAACAGTACTTAAAACTATCAATGAAGAAATTAGCTAAAGAATTCTAATGGCTAATACTAGAAACAAACTGCAAGCTATGAAATCAGATAACAGAGATCAAATGAGAACAATTATTCAACAGATAAGAACCTTTACTCTACATAACAAGAACTTAGCATGGAACTACTTTTTAGTGGAAAATTTAACAAGATCAGATATCTTTTAGCTTTGAAGCCACCCTTGATGGAGAAGCCAAGCGTTGAGCTTTCTTAAAAAAACATCACCACTAGTATCAAAAATCTACAATCTACAATCAATTCACCATGATCATCCAAAAAATCCAAGTCTGACTTCTTTTTGGTCTTTTATCTGATTTCTGTGAACTGCAACTATTTCTGGATACTGGATTGAACTATCTCAAACAAAAACCTCTCAATTATGATCACAACAACACAACAACTCAACACAATCATGAGATCTTCAGATGAACAGTTGAGAAGATTTGCAAAATTATATTAACATAATGTAGAGGAATGGAATGATTTTTATTGATTGAATTGAATTGTGGAGGTTACAACTGACTAAATGCTTTACTAACAACTTCTAACTAACTATTGAGTGTCTGTTTGTGTTTTTTAACACACACTAGAATTGGAGGGAAAATTTAAGCTAACTATGTGAAACTCATACCTACAGACTACTTCTATAAATGAGAGTGGATGAGTGTATTTATAGAGAGAATAAGAGTGTAGGGTGAGGTGTTGGTGACGTGGTTGAACCAATCATAGACTGACAACTGGCAAACTAGGGTTCTTCACGTTCTAAAGGAATTGTGGATTTTTAGGATAGTCAGTTTGTGAGTAATTAGATGGCATAGCTGGATTCGTCTTCATCTCCTGATCACTTTTGTAGTTGACATCTTCTTCTGAAATCGTGAAATTCGTCCTTGATTTTCTGGTAAAGAAAGAGATGACGTGGCAAAAGCTGAGTGGGCATTAGTCCTTCACACGAATCATTATCCGTTTACTAATATATGATTGGCTGGAAGATTTAGTGCATGGCACTGTTATGTTCCTTCTCTTCCCTCATTTAATTAGCCATAGCTGGTAATTCGAGTGACTTGTATTCTGGCGTCTGATTGGTCCAAGGGTTTTCACACGGATTAAGCTGAATATAAGTTTCCAACTTTGCAGTTTTAACCCTCCAACTTTGGCAGATTCTGTTTAGAGCATAGGAATTTTGTAGACTTGACATCTTTAGCAATCTGCTTGTAATTTGAACATCTTTGGCCCTTTGACTTTGGTTGACTTGGCACTTTAAGTCCATCATCTTCTTGAATTGACATGTAAGATCCTTGAACTTTGAAGAATTGTCATGATTGGTCCTTCTTTTGTCTTTTTCTTTATAATCATGCCTTGGAATCCGTGTTTGCACCAAATCGTATCATTTTACCTTTTGTAGCGGCGCCATTTAATATTTCGTTTTTAGTATCGTTTTTCTCGGTATCTATTCGAATTGATATCCGATTTTCAAGTTAAAATAATTGTTCTTGGTAATAATAGCTTCATTGGTAATTATTTCTAATTGGAAAGTAACAAGTAAAAATATAAAAATAATATCTATCTACGTATGCGTAATATTCTAAAAACAAATTGCAAATACCACTACTACGCTAAAAAATTGCACGTAAAACAATTAAATGCACCAAAATATAAAATTAAAAAAAACAAATTTATCCTACAAATTCAAATTGCAAAATTCAAAATTATAAAACCGCTACAATTTTTATAAGACTAATATCAAATTTATAAAATGTAAATTTTATTTATCAAATTCTATTTAACAAACAAAATCAAAATTTATATTACAAAGCAAAATTAACATATTACTAAAACTAATAAGCCCGACAAACAATGCACATTTAACGCAATTCAACAGGCCCAGACCAAAATTAACTAAGCAGGCGCAGAAAATTTACTGGCCTAACTGACGAATCCAACAAATTTCACAACAAACTGATAGTGTGACTTAACAGACTAACTAGAAAAAGGAGTATGGCTGAAATACGCATATACAAAATGGAGGATCAAATGTGCTCACGACCCAAACTTAAATTCTGAAACATATTGAGAACAGAAAGGAATTACTGATTCAAATATTCATAATAACCATTTTACACTAACTGATTTTTTAAAAGCTAATACTCCACATCTTATGTAATGATACAATGAATAAAATAAAATAAAACTCTTACTGATAAAGACCAAACCAACAGGCTACTTTTAATCAAATTACCATTCTACTCAATGCTACTGGTCTCATAATCTGCAACAGTAATTCTAACTTGACCGGTGTGATCTAATAAGCTTCAGCTAACATTTCGACTACTAATTCAGTTCCAATAATACTCCTCCTATTAACTCTTCAAATATTCAAAATCTACAGCAACTCGATTCCAATTATAAATACAATATAAGCAATCTAAAGTGTACTCCCGAACACTATTTTAAAATATTAAATTCCAAATTCTATAGCAGAATCCTCTATCTAGATGCATTTTATTTATACTATATCCATTTACATTTACTCGCAGTCCTAATTATGAATCACAAACTGTTAAAGAAACAACTACACGAAAGATCGACTTCGTACAAGAGAAGAACAGATAGGAAATATTAAAAGCTAAATCTACTAGCATAAATGTGAAAACCTATAATAGAAATCAAGTACTATTTATCAAAGCAAATCAAACAGGTAGCACTTAGAATTCACACTACAACTAACTTCTAACAGAATTAAGCTAAGAATGCATAAGTAAAATAAAATGTGCTTGACCTATGTCTTCCAGGCCTGTCCTTTGTGGGCGACGCTATGTTGCTACTGCTGAACTAAACTTGTCTTCATTAGTCCATTCTACAGCCAACGTCATCCAGCATCATCACAGAAATCCTGTAACAAATCAACAAACCAGCGAACCAAACAAAACCTCTAAAACTGAAAACTGAAAACTAGATGAACAAATTGCTTCCTAAATGATCTGATTAAGCTATTGTTTAACTAAGACTAATCCACCTCAAAGAACTGATCTGCACAAATATCTTAACCGGATTGAACTTTTGCAGACTTGAATTGAAACTCGAGTAAAGTAGTTACTAAAGAATGTTTAACGACAGTAATTACACTTATCATAAGCTAATGAACAACTATTGGCTATTGAGGTCAAACCAAAACCAAACGCCAGCTGATCCACTATCATAAGCTAAAATTAAACTGATTACACCAACAAATCCAAATATTACTAAAATCAAAATGCTCAAATTATCAACCACGAATAATATTCAGAGTTGAATGTATAACTTCACTGATGAACAAGCTAGAAAGAGGAATGAGATGACTAGAATCAATTCAAAAACTCATAACAATCTAATAACCAGATATGCATTTGAAGACTGAAGATACACAAAGGATTTGAACAATTTAAATTGAAAGAAAATGAGAATCCATTAATGGAGGAAATCTTGATAACAAACTTAACAAAAAAACGTAACTAACTTTCTACTGATCAAAACGTTTACTCATCACAACTTATGACAGAACAAGCATATGAAAACAGAGGAAGAAGTAATAGGAAACTAATTTGCTAAAAATGTAAAATCGAATTCATTAATGGTGAATTATGGTTAAAGTCAAAACAGAAAGTTTAACTGAAAAGTAATTGATTAAAACGTATTCAACAATATTGAAAAACAAAATTTGGAAGAACTAAGAATAAGAAAACTCACGCTTTCATTAATGGCAGAAGAAGAAAGTAATTGCTACTAAACTGAACTGAATTTGTTACAAACGTTTAACGAGAAAAATGTAACAAATTTAACTACACAACTGTGTGAAAGATTTTTCTACACTACTCCTAATCCTACACCTAGACTACTGTGTGTGATGTGAGGTGAGAGTGAGATATTTATAGAGAGATTGTGAAGTGAGGAGAGTGTAGCTGACGTGTCTTCGCCAATTAAATCCTGCCACGTATCTTTGATTAGGGTTCTTGAGTTGTAGCAGATTTGGGGTTTTTCCTCATAGTTGATTTCGTGGCAATCAAATGGTTGGACTGAATTCATGAGATGAAAACGAGTAACTTTCGTATTATAATCTTCTCCTGAATCTTTGTAATTCGTTCTCAGGTTGTACATGAAGTTGGTGATGATGATGTGTCGCTCTCTAACTGGCTGAAACTTGTGACTTTGGATTGATAATCTAAGCCCTCTATTAATATCCAATCTTTATGGTTCACATTTGATGAGTTGGTGATCCATGATCTAGTTTATTATGCTGCTGATTGGTCCACATGGAATCCCACTCACACATCTTTAAATTAATTATAGAAACAGTCCTTATAGTTTTCTGAAAATAGTATCATCTTAATTCCCTTAAGATAACTTTAGACAAATGCAAATACAGTCCTTGTTCTTCAAATGTTTTGCATCTTTGGTCCTTGAATGCTTGGTTTTGTCATTTTCTTCATCTTTTCTTCGAATCTAACCTGTGAAAGCCTGTGTTTGTCTCAAATGTACCTATTTTGCCTAAAAATACACAAACACAAAATACACGCATAATTATGATATTTAATAGTTTAATATAATGTATTTTTCTGTGTTTTAAGTGGTTTTTAGGTTATAAATGATGAGTGTTTTCACACTTATCAGAAACAAAAGTATTCATTCCCTACGAGTCTTTCTAACATTAGATCCATAAAGGGAAAAGGAAAATGATCTTTTGCGGTTGCGTCATTTAATTTTCTATAGTCAATACAAACTCTCTATCCGGTGATGGTTCGTGTTGGTACTAACTCATTGTAGTCGTTAGTTACTACAGTGATACCTTCCTTTTTAGGTACACAGTGAATAGGACTAACCTAGGGGCTATCTGCGATTGGTACATTATTCCAGTATCTAGGAGTTTAAGGATTTCTTTTTTAACAACATCCTTCATGTTAGGATTTAATCTTCGTTGTTTTTCAACAATCGGTTTCTTGTTATCCAAAATTTAGATTTTGTGTTTGTAGAAAAATGGACATATGCCAGGAATGTCAGAAGTTTTCCAAGCAAAAGCTTGTTTATGGTTTTTGAGAACTTCAAATAGATCGATTTTTTGTTCTTCCGAAAGTTGGGATGAAATGATTACAGGCAGTAATTTTTCTTCGTGAAGAAATGCATATTCCAGATATTCAGGAAGAGGTTTAAGCTCTAAATCTGTAGGAGGCTCTTCCACAAATTTCTTAACTTCGAAATCGGTTTCGAAAGTTATGGTTACAAACAGTGTTTCATTTTATTCTTCAGGGGTTTCTATTGGTTCGTCGGTATTAACGGCTATGAAGGCGTCAAATTCAGCAAAAAGTTCTTCTTCGAGGATGGTTCCTTCGATAGAATATAAAATTTCGCTTCCTTCATCAAGAAGAGCGTCGAAATCAGCTTCAACGACTTCGTCAATGACATCAATACTAAAGCAAGTATCGTCATTAGAATACGCTTGTTTCATTGCTTCGTCAATAGAAAAGGAAATTCTATCTTCTCCAACTCCAAGGTTGAGTTGTTTTTGTTTTACTCGAATCACAACGTCTGTTGTATGTAAGTAAGGTCTACCAAGGATAAATGGTACCTTGCTATCTTCTTCCATCTCTAGGATTACCGAGTCGACATGAAAAATGAATTTTCCAACTCCAACGAGCATGTTTTCGGCTATTCCTATTGGGTATTAAAAAGAACGATCTGCGAGGCGAACACTCATTTTTGTGGGTTGGAGAACATCTTTTGAGAGTTTAGCATACAAATAGTATGGCATAAGGTTGATACTAGCGCCAAGATCGACCAAGGCGTTACAAGAGTATGAGTGATGGAAAGTACATGGAATTAGAAAACTTCCAGGATCTCCAAGTTTTGGTGGAACTTTGTTTTGGATAATGGCAGAACATTCATCATTTAGAAAAGCTGAAGAAACATCTTCAAACTTATGTTTGCTTTTGATAACTGCTTTAAGAAATTTCCCATAGTTTGGCATTCCAGCCAGAACATCGACTAAAGGCATGTTAATTTGAACTTCTTGGATTAAGTCGAGAAATTTACCATACTTAGGTTGCGTCTTTTGCTTGCGTAAGTGTTGGGGGTATGGTAATTTTGGTTTATATGGTTTGGGTGTTGTGTTTGTGTTTTCAATGGGTTTGGTTTTTGTTGGTTGTGCTTCATCCTCATTGTCACTATCGAGTGGAATTTTGATTGGTGTATCTTGGGTAGGTTTGGTAGGTGATTCGTGAGATAAACCACTCCGCCTGAATACGGAATTCACATGCTCGTTACGAGCTTGCGGTGGTTGATATTTGTTGTTGTTTTTGGGGTTTGGGTTTGTATTGCTTGGTAAAGAACCAAAAGCGCGATTCGATTTCTTATCGGCAAAACGATCAAATTTAGCTTCGAGGTTTAGAATGGAAGCTTGGTGGTTTTTGTTTGAAGTATCGAACTTTGTTTTGAGGTCAGTGAATGTATCTCGCACGAAAAGGTTGGTTTTTCTTTGAGATTCAATAAAATTGTCGAGCTTGGTTTCGAAATTAGGTTTGTCTTCGGTTTGGTTGGGTTTCTTTTCGTCTCGATCGTAACTTGGTTTATCGATAGATGTCCAATTATCGCGGTCACGATTACAATATTCGTTATAAAATCGAGTTCGACGAAAGGTGTTCATGAAATTGGCTTCTTCTTCCTTTTTCATGGGTGTGTCATCGTCATCACATTCACTAGAAGGATGGTTTCCTCCACAGTGTTTGCAAGTTTCACGACTTTTGTTTTTCATCTCTTTAGATTTAGTATCGATTTTAAGCGACATGGCGTCCATACGAGCCATAATTTTTTGGTGTCGGTTCAGTTGTTGCTTTCTTCGGAAAAAGCTATGGTTTTCTAGGGTTTTTGTTTTTGTGATTTGTGGACCAATTAAGCTTGAGCAAGACTGTGAAAATAATTGGAGCAACTAATCTATGGTAAAAAAAACCTCTAATGGCGGCTACCCTAATCTCTCCATCTAATATTTAATCCTTCTTTGAACATCTCTTCTTTGTAATAGTGATCCATTGCTCCTCGATCTTGTTTCCTTGCGTTAGTGAGGCTTAGATCTCCGTGGACCTATTGGTCATTATTACTTTCGAAGTGTTTGAACAGTTATAGAGATTTCGTTTTTAGGGTTTCATTATTTAGGGTTTTTTAATATTTTATTGTTGGTCTCCATAATGGCAGAAGGTTAAACTATTGTGATTGGTTGGTAGTTAGAAGCCCTATTTAGGGTTTCTTTTTGTATTCTTGTGTTTCATTTTGTATTATTTTGATTTTGGAGAGATGGAACGGCTGATTCTTCTAAAACCCAGGTAGGGAAGTCGAGTGGAGGGTTGAAGAATAGTTTCGTTGGCAAATTACGCAATGTTGATGGCAAAATTTTGGGGAAAACGGCAAACCTATGAGGACGGTAACAAGAAATGTTGGTTCGCATGAAACTAATATGGAACCGAGTAAAACGGTGCATCAACCAACGGATGATGCCAAAGTTGATAAGATTCAGGAACCACAAACGACATCTCCTAGCATTACGGTGCATCAATCGAGGGCGGATGCAAAGATTGATAATTCTCAGGAGACGTTAACGACTTATCCCAAAGTTGATATGATTCAGGAACCACAAACGACATCTCCTAGCATTACGGTGCATCAATCGAGGGCAGACGCAAAGATTGATAATTCTCAGGAGACGTTGATTGAGGTGGTTGAGCCCAGTACCATGCACACAGTGGAGGCGACTAAACTGAGTGATGTGTCTAACATACCTGAGGTTGTGGAGCCATCAGGTTGGGAAGATCAGGCTGTACAAGGGATGGGACAAAGATAATTTGCTGAAGCTATGGCTAAGGAAGTTGTTAGCCCTATGATTCAATTTAGGAAAATGTTCACTTCTGAGAGGGTGGAGAATACCGACTTTGTTCTGCCTATGGAGAATGTCAAGGCGGTTCATAGCAGATTTACCAATTCCCGGGTGGGTTTTTTTGTGGGTAAAAATGTTGCTTTTCCCCTAGTCAAAAACTATGTGTCCAATGCGTGGGCTAAATATGGTCTATAGAATGTGGCACGTGATGAGAAGGGGATATTTTTCTTCAAATTTACCAATGCATCAGGTTTGGAGCAGGTTTTGGAGAAAGGACCATGGATGATACACACTCAGCCTCTCATTCTTACCAAGTGGTTACCGAACCTAGTGTTATCTAAAGATACTATAACGAGTGTTCCGGTATGGGTTAAAATCCATAGAGTTCCTACTGTGGGCTATACGGATGATGGGTTAAGTCTCATTGGGTCGTAGTTGGGGACTCCTGTGATGTTGGATGCGTTCACCAATGCTATGTGTAGTGAGGAATGGAGTCGTATGGGTTATGCTCGTGCCCTTGTAGAGGTTACGGCAAATAAACCTCTAAAAGAAGAGGTCATCATGGCTGTTCCTAGGATAGATAGAGAGGGACATACTATTATGACAATGCGAGTGGAATATGAATGGAGACCTCCTTTATGCCAAGAGTGTCATGTATTTGGACACTCGGATTAAAATTTCCCGAAACGCCCCAAGGTGAGTGAGGAACAGAAGGAACCGGAGCAAGATGGCTTCACGGTGGTCAAAAAAAAGAAGAAAAAGGTGAAGGTTGTGGATAATGGTGGGAGGCAGTATGAGGGTGTTAAGTTCAATAGGACTAAGACGACTCTTCTATGGGCTAAAAAAATAAGCATTCTGTTAATGAAAAAGTAGAGTCGTCTAATAGCCGTGGCGTTGGTACAGCCAAGGGAGTTGGTGTATCAGGGACATAGCAAACTGGACCCAAGGGTGCCGAGGTGAAGGTAAATGACTGCTAATGGGTTCAGCGATCCAAAGGTTGTTCGGAAGGAGTTTCGTAAGGAATTTCAATCTGGTCATAAGAATGATGGCGTGTCTACAACTAATTCTTTTTCTGCTCTAGATGGTAAGGAAACGGTTTGGGATATCATGATTTCGAGTGATAAGACTGGAGTTATAAATGAGAGTGATAGTGAAGAGGTGGATGAGGATATAGTGTTGGACTCAACTCGTGTTCAGCCTGTTGGTGATTCTATTTTGGGGGCAAGCACTCTCGATAATAATGTTTCTCATGATTAGTGTGGCCTCATTGAACATTAGGGGTATGAACATATCCCTCAAACAACAAGAGGTTCGACATGCTATCAATGAAAATAATCTGTGTGTATGTGCTATTTTGGAATCCCATGTTGCTAGCTCTAATTTGGATGTGTTATGCACTAAAGTGTTTCGGCAGTGGAGTTGGTCTTCTAATAGCTCTTCTTGTCATAAAGGAACTAGGATCATTTTGGGGTGAAATATGGATATTGTGGACATTAATGTGATCTTCCTTGATGACTAGGTGATGCATACTTGTATATGGATCAAAGCTGCAAAAAAGGAAGTTTTTTGTTCTTTTGTATATGCTCATAACCGGTACATTCAAAGGCGTCAGTTATGGGAAAACTTGGGTATGCACAAGATTTTTATCCGTAATTGGCCGTGGTGTATGTTAGGAGACTTTAATGCAGCTCTAAATCTAGATGATGTGTCGTCTGGTACTTCTAGAGTGGACATTGCGATGCGAGAGTTGAAGGAATGTGTGGAAGACATTGAGATGATGGATGTTGCTAGATCAAGGCTAAAATATACGTGGAATCAAAAGCCTAAGGGTGATAAGGGCCTCCTTAAAAAATTAGATCGTGTTATGGCTAATTTGGAATTTTCCTCAGAGTTTGTTGGTGCGTACACGGTTTTCCAACCCTATCAGATTTCGGACCACTCACCAGCTGTTTTGAGGTTGCCCATTCTGAATTCACAGATTGTTAAACCTTTTAAATTTTCAAATGTGGTTGCTACATTTCCTAACTTAAAAGATGTGGTGATGATTGGTTGGAATGATTATGTGAGTGGTTTTCATATGTATAGGGTTGTCAAAAAGTTGAGAGGGTTAAAGAAACCTTTGCGACAACTCCTATATAGTAAAGGGAATTTGCATGTGAATATGACGAGACTTAGGGCTGAACTTGACCAGGTACAAATTAGCCTTGACGCTGATCCTAATTCTGCTATTCTACGTGAGGAGGAAGCATTTTATGTTAAGGCATATACGGATGCTCTTATTAAGGAGGATAGATTTCTTAAGCAAAAATCCAAAATTGAATGGCTTCACGAGGGGGACTCAAACTCAGCGTTTTGTCATAAAACTGTCAAAGGGAGGGCATGTCGGAATAGGATTAATACAGTTACTAATATGGATGGTAACTTGGTCACTGATCAAGGTGTGCCAGCTGCTTTTTTTGCTTAATATGAGTCATTTTTGGGTCAGCCGGGTAATGTCATTCAATTACTTTCTGATGACCTTTTTGACCGCAAGTTGTTACCAGAGGTGGTGCTTGATATGGTTCGAGTGGTCACTGCCCAGGAAATGAAGGAGGTTATATTCTCAATGGGGAATGACAAAGCTCCATGCCCGGATGGATATTCAGCGTGTTTTTTCAAAGAGGCGTGGGATATTGTGGTGGATGATGTGACTCTTACGGTCCAAGAGTTCTTTGTGAATGGTAAGCTGCCTAAAGAACTTAATCACACTATCATAGCTCTTATTCCCAAGGTGGCTGATCCTAATCGTATCAATGACTATCGACCCATATCCTGATGTAATGTGATTTTTAAATGCATTACTAAGATCATTGCTAATCGGTTCAAAGATAGTTAAAGTTGCTTGTTAGCCCGAATCAATCCGCTTTTGTTCCGGGAAGGCGAATTTCTGATAATATTCTCCTTACGCAAGAACTTATGCATAACTATCACTTGGATTATGGTTCTCCCCGGTGTGCTTTTAAAATAGATATTCAAAAGGCGTATGATACATTTGATTGGTCGTTCCTTAAGTTAATCCTTATTCATTTTGTGTTCATCCTCTAATGGTGAGTTGGATTATGGAATGTGTGTCAACTACATCTTTTTTGTTATCGATTAATGGTGCTCTTCATGGATACTTTCAAGGAAAGCGTGGGTTGTGACAAGGTGATCCGTTATCACCTTACTTGTTTACTCTTATTATTGCTTACCCTAATGCTTAAACGTAAGGTTCGTGAGTCGGATCAGTTTGTTTATCATAGGCATTGTTCTAAGCTTGATCTAGTTAACTTATATTTTGCGGATGACCTGTTTATCTTTGCCCACAGTGATGCTAATTCTGCAAAGGTCATTATGGAGGCTCTAGATGAATTTAAGGATGTCTCTGGTCTGGTCCCAAGTCTTCAAAAGAGTATGGTTTACTTCTATAATGTACATAACCATACTAAAGTATCTATTCTTCAAATCCTATCGTTTGAAGAGGGTCGTTTGCCAGTAAATATTTGGGGGTTCCGCTTATTTCTTTAAGGCGGTTATATAGGGACTTTCGTGAGCTTATCGAAAGAATTAGGAGTCGTATCTCTGATTGGAAAAATAAATTTCTTTCAATGGCAGGGCGGCTTCAGTTTGTCAGGTCTGTTCTTGGCTCGATGCATGTATATTGGGCTTCAGTTTTTATTCTTCCAAGTCGCATTTTGCTTGAAATTGAACAAATGATGCGTGGTTTCCTTCGGTGCCAAGAAGACATGAAGAAAGGTCGGGCTAAGGTTGCTTGGGAGGTTATCTGCCTTCCTAAGAGGGAGGGCGGGCTTGGGGTTCGTCGGCTTTCTGTTTTTTAATAGGGCTCTTATGATTGCACATATTTGGAATATCCTTATTCGAAAAGAGTCGTTATGGGTGAAGTGGATTTCTAAATATAAGCTTAAGGGTCGTCATTTATTTGAGATTCCGAGTAGAGGCAACATGACGTGGGCATGGAGGAATATCCTTCAACTTCGTATGTTGGTCCGTGAATTTGTGATGTATCGTATTGGTAATGGTGAGACTTGTTCTCTTTGGTTTGACAAATGGGAAGCTCATAGTCCGTTGGTGGAATCTATTACGAATCGGGACATTCACAGGGCGGGATATACTTTTTCTTCTAAGGTAAAGGATGCAACTGGTGAGGGTAACTGGTCATGGCCTGTTTCTCTTGTAACGAAGTATCCTTTGCTCTTGAATAGGGCTGTTCCTAATATTATCCCAGATCGTGAGGATTGTTTAATGTGGCTGGATTATTTGGGGGAAGCAAAACCCTTAGCGGTGGCTTGGGTTTGGGAATGTATTCGGCCGCGGGATGTTGAAGTAAATTGGTGTGATGTTGTTTGGTTTCCAAATTGCGTTCCTCGCCATGCTTTCATTATGTGGCTGATTGCAAAGCGACGGTTAAAAACCCAAGACGCTCTTCGAGCTTGGGACTTCCATGGAAGGGCTATGAGATTCTAATGCTCGCTGTGTGATGGTCCGCCGGACTCACACGAGTACCTATATTTTAGGTGTCCTTTTTCGTTTCAGGTTTGGAATGAAGTGAAGTGTTTGGCTGAGCTATCTAATATGGGCGCTTCTATTACTCATATTGTGGATCACATCATTCCTTTTTCGGCTCGGAGGACGGTTCGAGGGGTGGTAGCTAAACTTGTAGTAGCGTCGTCTTGCTACTTCATTTGGCAAGAACGTAATATTCGATTGTTCCAAAACAACAAGCGGACGGTTGGGCAGGTTATTGAATGTGTTAAGTCTTCGGTACGGCTTAAGCTTTTATCTTGCAATTTTAAGAAGTCTAGGGGTGCTTTGGAGTTCAAACACCTTTGGGAGCTCCCAAATAGTATTTTTTGACCCTTATGTTAGTCTTTTTTAGGGCTGGTGGGGGGTTTGTTTGGTCTAAGTGGTCTTTTCCTATTGGTGTTATAGGTTATGTTATGGCTTGTTAATGTATTGTGGCATGTCACATTTATTGACTTAGAGGTTCAAGCTTAGCTTGAGGTTAATGAGGCATTTCAGTCTCATTCCATTGTACTTAACGGTTTTTTGGTGTAATATATTTTACCGGGGATGTTCAAAATCCCATTTACCCAAAAAAAAGGTTGAGCAAGACTTTGTCATCTAATAATTGGTAGGCTTGGTTAGGAGTTTTGTAAAGTAAAATACCGCCCGCTGCGGCGTTCAATGCATCTTGGGTAGCATCGTCAAGACCATGATAGAAAATCTTGATTATTCCTTCTTTTTTGAATCCATGACCATGGCAGTTTCTGAGTAATTCTTTCATTCTTAACCATGCGTCAGTGAGAGTTTCTCGATCTTGTTGAGAAAAGCTTCGGATTTCTCCGAGGAGTTTTTCAAATAGGGTAGGGGGAAAGAATCGGCTAATAAAAGCGGTTCTAAGAGCTTCCCATGTTCGAATGGTTCCTTCATTAAGTTCGTCGAGCCATGACTTGGCTTCTCTAGTAAGGGATGATGGAAACATCATGAGTTGAACGGCTTCGGTTTGTCCTTCTCCATAGTTAAACATTTTGCAAATTCTGCTAAATTTATGGATGTGTTTTTGAGGATCGGTTTTGATTCGACCATCAAATTGGTGGTTTTTGACAAGTGTCAAATGGTTTCTTTTGATTGCAAAATCGTTCACAATTTTAGGTAAAATGATTGCAGAGCCAGGAGTTGGTGCTACAACTCTATCGGCTGACCATATTAGTTCATCATCGGTGTCTGACATTGGATCGTAACGTTTGATGAGTTTGGTGAGAAATAGGAATTGAGAAAGGTTGTTGAAAGGTTGGTTGGTTTCACGAGGTTGAGGTTGCTCGTGTCTCCTATCTAAAGTTACACGAAGGTGAAGTCTACGTAACCTTCGTTTAATGGTACGTTCAGGTTCTGGTAACGGTGATACTGGTGGAGTTTTGGATGAACGGGGTGCATCCAACAATGGTTTTAGTGTAATAGTAGGAAATGTGCGTCGCACTTTTGAATTGTGCGGCGTACTTTGGTTCGTCACAGGATGTACGGCGCACTTTTTATTTGTGCGGCGTTCTTTCTGTACTACATAAAAAATTGGTTTGTTTTGGGTGGGAAATGGTTCAATTCTTCAAGTATTATGAAAACTTTGGTTACAAAACAGGATTGTAAGTTCCCGACAACGGCGCCAAAAACTTGATGTTCGTTTGCAAGTCTTAAATTTTTATTACAAGGTTTAGACAAAACAAGGAACTAGAATACAAACACGGGCAAGTATACCCTTCCGTTCGTAATATAGCTTGTAGTGGTAAACCAGGATCGTTCGTTGGGACTTAATTTTGTTTTGGTAATCAATATAATAAATGAAGAAAGAAATGATTGAAATAAGTAATAATAGTAACAAGTATGACTAATATGGGATAGTTCGTATAAGTTTGTGATGATGAGAATAATGATCAAGATATGTTTATGTAGGTAAAGAGTGATAATCCTTTTTTGTCAAAATGGCATTTAAACAATTTACTTTAGTGTGATTCAAGACTTATATTTTATTAAGCGACTAAGCTTAAAACAAGTTGCCAACGAGTTCAATATTTAATCAAAGTTTCTAAGCGGATCTCTCAAACCGAAGATTCAAAACCATAGACAAGTTATTAAAAACTTATTATAACAATTTGCGTTTCTCAATGCTAAATTATCGTAACAAATCAACTCTAGATAAAATATGGTTTATAGAACTAGGTGGTAAAATGGTTCTACAACATTAGCTTGAAATCAATTATAAAGGATCATATCATAGCATCATCACTAATTATCGTCACATACCCATATTGTCACAAATAGCTCAGCCTAACATAGTAATCAAAGTAACAAATGGAAATGAGTAAGAGAACATCATACTTAGATTGATCGAATGAACGAGTACACACCAAGAATCAAAGAGTGGAATACTCTAGTTACAAGTATTTCCCAAAAGTGAATAATACTAAAAATTTACTAAGAAAGCTAACATACTCGATCTATGGAGTATTAGATAGAAGAAGTCTATGTAAAATGAGTGAAATTGGTCTCTATTTATAGTGTTGGCTGAGGGAAAATGTGCGCCGCACTTCTTCAAAAGTGCGCCGCACTTTGGAGGTGTGGAATGTGCGTCGCACTTCTGACATTGTGCGCCGTACTTTCGTGCATTCCAGAATCTTCTCTCAATAGTTTTGTTTATTTGCACTTCAAGGACCCTTCTTTGTATATCTTCACTTTGCTTACTCAAACTTTATACCTGAATGTAAAACGCAATATATTAAGTATCAAAAGATCTTATTTATAATGCAAAGTGACAATATAATAACAGACTGAATATGTATATTTAGGTCGTTATCAGGAAGTTATCACCATTATTCAAAGATTAATGGATCAAGTGATAAGGTATACTCCTGTGCAAGCGACATTTAATAATAATAAACGGATGTTTGATGATAGGAGGATCTTTCCTACTAATTATAATTTCAAGAAGAATAACTATCACAATTATAACCAAAGAAATAATCATCAACAACAGAACTAAAGAATTGATATTTATAAAGTTTGTGTTGTAACTTTGAACAATGGTTATAATGGAAGACTTTGCCTATGTTAGATATCCACCTAACATCACACAGGATATTGCACTATCAAGTGTTAGAACTGTTGTAAAATAGGACATCAGAAAAGAAACTTCTGAGGTAAAGGACCAACTATTGGAAGTAATCAAATACTAGTAACTAAGATTTTCCATAACTGTGGAGAGAAGGGGCATGTTACGAGTGAGTGTCGTAAAGAGAGCAATAGCCGAGGAAACGCCTATTTGTTAAACGATTCTCAAAAAGATCAGAACACTATAACAGGTATTGTTTCATCTAAATCAACATCTGGTTAAAGTAATATTTGACCAGGAGCTGATAGAAGTTTCATATCTGTTAAAATTGCTGCTATGTTAGATAATCTGTCTGTTTCCGTGAAATAGTTAGCACTATTACCGTTATTCGAGGATGTATCATTACTTTATTACGTCAAATCCTTTAAAATTGACCTTATTCCAATTAAGCTCGGTAGTTTTGACGTTGTCATTGGGATGGATTGGTTATCTAGATACCATGCTAAAATGCTATGTGACGAGAAAGCCGTTCATATTCCTATTAACGGAGATGTTTTGTTTATCCATGGTGATCGAAGTAAAACTCGACTAAATCTCATATCGTGCCTAAAGATTAATAAGTACGTATCCCGAGGTGGTCATGTTTTCTTAGTTCAAGTGGTGGAGAAGAAGCAAGACGAGAAGCGACTAGAAGATATTCCGATAGCTAGAGAATTTCCCAAAGTATTTCTCGAGGAATTACCAGGTTTGTCGCATGTGCATCAAGTTGAATTCCAAATCGATTTGTTACCAGGAGCGACACTAGTTGCTAAAGCTCCTTATCGATTAGCACCTTCAGAAATGTAAGAGTTGTTAAGTCAAATTCAAGAGCTAATTGATCGAGGCTTTATTCGACCAAGTATATCGCCATGGGGAGATCCAGTCTTATTTATCAAAAAGAAAGATGGATCTTTTAGAATGTGTATCGATTATCATGAGTTAAACAAACTTACTACAAATAATCGTTATCCATTACCCAGAATCAACGAATTATTTGCATTATAAATAAGATCTTTTGATACTTAATATATTACGTTTTACATGCAGGTATAAAGTTTAAGTAAGCAAAGTGAAGATATACAAAGAAGGGTCCTTAAAGTGAGAATAAACAAAACTATTGAGAGAAGATTCTGGAACGCACAAAAGTGCGGCGCACAAATAAGTCGTCGATTAATGGATCAAGTGATAAGGTATACTCCTGTGCAAGCGGCATTTAATAATAATAAAAGGATATTTGATGATAGGAGGATCTTTCCTACTAATTGTAATTTCAAGAAGAATAACTATCGCAATTATAACCAAGGAAATAATCGTCAACAACAGAACTAAAGAATTGATATTTATAAAGTTTATGTTGTAACTTCGAACAATGGTTATAATGGAAGACTTTGCCTATGTTAGATATCCGCCTTACATCACACAGGATATTGCACTATCAAGTGTTAGAACTGTGGTAAAACAGGACATCAGAAAAGAAACTGTTGAGGTAAAGGACCGGCTATTGGAAGTAATCAAATACCAGTAACTAGGATTTTCGATAACTGTGGAGAGAAGGGGCATGTTACGAGTGAGTACCGTAAAGAGAGTAATGGCCGAGGAAAAGCCTATTTGTTAAAAGATGCTCAACAAGATCAGAACACTGTTACAGGTATTGTTTCATCTAAATCAACGTCTTGTTAAAGTAATATTTGACCAGGAGCTGATAGAAGTTTCATATCTTTTAAAATTGCTGCTATGTTAGATAATCCGTATGTTTCCGTGAAATAGTTAGCACTAGTACCGTTATTCGAGGATGTATCATTACTTTATTACGTCAATCCTTTGAAACTGACCTTATTCCAATTAAGATCGGTAGTTTTGACGTTGTCATTGGGATGGATTGGTTATCTAAATACCATGCTAAAATCCTATGTGTTGATCCCAAAGTCAGATCTTAAACCTTAATAGCTTGTTTAAGGGTTGTGATAGAGAGAAAGAATTCAATCTAACACTAGAGAAACTTTGCAAAGCAAAGTAACTAAACACGATGCGGAATGTAATGTTTAGCACAAGAACAAATGAGATTCAAACGTTGAACTTTAATATATCAAAGATATACGAATACCCAAAGTGGTATTAGGGTTTACAAAACCTTAAAGTAATAATAATGAAAAACGAAATGAGAAAGACACACTTTGCATGCTAACCTAGTGAGTCCTTTTATAGATGCAAGGACCCACGTACAAGATCACTACTAACAAACTATGGAAAGTATTAAGGAATAATAACTGAAACGCGTAAAGATCTATTCCATGTTTATCTTGACGGCAGGGCCTTTGACTCCAGCAGGGGAACGGATCCCCCTGCCTTTGTTATTTAGCAGGGGGAACTTACTCTAGCAGGGGTATGAATAATCAACTAGCAGGGGAAACAAATAAGCATAGATTTATTCCCAACAATCCTCCCCTAAACTTGTGCTTTCCCCTAAAGACAAGTTTCTGAATAAATGCTAGTTGATGAGGATGCTTACAAACTCTCTGGCCAAATCTGACTATGAACCATTCTTACCAGATCATAAGCAACAGGCTTTTTGGCATCAACAATTAACTTAGCCTGTGCTAACTTCTTCAAGGTTTCCTGAGAGAAAGGATAATACCTATGATTGAGTAAATAAACACTCACACCTTCCATTACTACCTCATAAACCCCATAATTTGTAAATAGCTTCCAATACACCAAATCTCCTTTATTCACTGCATCAAATAGAGGATCAAATAATTCATGTTCATACATTCTATGCATGCACTCCCAGATTACCCAATCCTTCTCCACACCATCCATGGTAGGAGGTTTTGCAGCAAACGTTTTCTTCAATATTTTCCACAGATCTTCTAAGTCTTCACTATCCAAAATTTGAAACATGACATCTAGGCTTAGAAATGTCTGTGCTGTATTGTCAGCCCTTGTAAGCTTCCACCAAGTTCTCCCTTTGTGTTCATAAACAGCATACTCTATAATAGCAAACTTCTTTCCAAGTTCACTAGGTGAGATTTCATCATTTTCCTACAAAATCAGCTGTTTATCAATTTCATCATTTGATGGCCCTTGAGACTCTTTAGTGATTATGCCCACTTGCTCCATTCTCTTGAGTCTCTTTGCTGCTCTTTGTGCATTAAGTACAGACTTCTCAAGTGCTTCTGGAAAACTTTCACCTGCTTGGTGTGATTCCCCTGCTTGGGATGATGCACCTGCTTGTGTAGTCTCTCCAGCTTTTCTTTTCTTTGTTGCTCTAGCTTTCTGTAGCACTTCACTTTGTCTCATAAGATACTCAGCTTCCTCAGGAGTGTTGATGGTCATCCAATCCTCCACATCATATAACTTTAGAACTGGTCTGACTGCTCTCTTTATGGCTTCAAAGCTCATATCTGTGAAGTCACCATCCTTCCACTTTCTATGCCTTTTAAGCAGAACTTTGTAGTGATCAAGTTGCCCTTTCTCTGATGTTCAATACTTCTCACTCTGAATTTGCATTGCCCTTCTTTCCAGATATTCAGTTTGAAATTTGTAAACAAGGCAAGTCAACTCATACTTGTCTTCCAAAGGAGCATTTTTCAACTCCTTCTCCCATTGATCAAGAAACTCTCCAACATGAGGTACCCTATCATCTAGTTCCCTATGCATAATCTCAACCTGTTTTAGCATATCTTTGGGCCTCATCTTCTCCATCCTTTGATCCTGCATATCCATTTCCTCTTGTTGTAGCCTGAGAGCTACTTGTGCATCATGTGCTTCTTGGATCTTCTGCTGTTCAGGAGTCAGATGCTTGTATTTTCTCTTGGGCTGTTGCACCATGATTCCTTTTCCTTTGTCTTTTGGATCCACTGCTGGTGCTGGTTTTGCTTTAGATGCAAGTTCTTTGATTGTTATCCCCTTCTGAGCTGGTTGCTTTCTGTTCTTCCTAACAAATGTTTGAGTAATATTCTTAGCAGGGGATAAACTTACAGCAGTGGGATCAGCAATGGCAGGGGAAACTTTTGAAGCAGGGGCTTCTTCTTGATTTCCCATGGTGAGCAATGTTTGAGCAATATCTTTGGTTGCACTCCCCTTGTCACTTCCCTTATCAGCACTTTCTCTCTCCATTCCTTTCTTAGCACTTGTTATCTTTCCATGCTCCCCACCAGGATATGAATAATACTCAGTAGATCCTTCTTTGTGTGGAATTTCCTCCCCTTTGGAAGCATCCTCATCTGTGGAAAGAATTAGTCTGGGCTTTCTCCTCCCCTCAAGAGTAGCAAGTCTGGTTTCTAGGTGAGAGATAACCAGACCTTGCTTTTTGACATCTTGTACTAGTTGTGCATTCTGCCTTTTCAGACTCATGCACATTTTCGTCAATTCCAGATTTGTCAAAGGTTTCATACTGCTCTCAATCCTAGAAGGGAATTTCTCCCCTTGTTGGATATCATGGAGTGGGGGAGAGGACTTATTGATGGTGTCACTATCCTGCTCACCCCTTGAGGATGAGACAGTAGTGGCAGCCAAACCCCCAGGTTGCTCCAAACTCTTGGAGACTCTCCTTTCTGCTGCTTGTGAAGATTCACCAGGCAAGGGAGACCTGGCAAACCTGGATTTTGAACACCTTTCTTGTTGTGGATCAGCAGGTGGTAGATTCTTGGCAGGGGATTCAGCAGGTTGATTTATGGCTGTTTGATGTTTGGCTTCTTCCCGTCTGATTTGGTCTAGCATAATTGAAGTGAATGGAATGTTTCTGCCAGAGAACAAAGGTGATGGTGCAAGTAATGTGGTGAAAAGTTTGGTTGTGTGTTTGGTTGCTGAAAAATAGTTTCTGTGTGTAATGGGACCATGATCACTCATATTCAGCAAAACTTCTATAAACCTTGGATACATACAAAACTTTGAGGTGCTTGAAACATTTTTAACCATGCCTTTAAAAATCATTTGAGAAAAACAATACTTCCTTCCTGTTGCAAAGCAGATCAGGGCAGAAGCTATCTCACTACCAACCTCATTAAAAGCAGTGGTTTTGGGTGACAAACATTGCATAATAGTATGAATCAAAAATTTCCAATGATGGGCAAACTGGCCTTTAGCAAACTTTAATTTTTGATTTTCAGAAAGTTTATACCCCAATTTATCAAGACCTTCAAAAATTTCAGCCTCAGAAAAGTTGGTTATTCCATCCTCATCATCAAGGAGGAGATTCTCCCTGATGGAGGCAAGTGTGATTACCTTGGAATGACCATCAACTGTGCTTTGAATTATAACCTCTCCATTCACTGTTTTGGTCATGGCTTTAGACCAGAACTGTTGAATGTGTGAGGTATAAATGCGAGGATTGATGAGAAGGGCCACTTTGAAGTACGAAGACTTTAGAAAGACCACAGCCTCAGCAAACTCGGCTGGTTCATCATGAAGCAAAGCGATTTGGTTATGATAAGGAGCAATTTTAAGGGTCATGATGAATTTGGAAAATAGTTTAGAGGTTTATAGAGATGGGAGGTAAGTGGGATTAGGTCGAGAGAGATTTATGGACCTGCTGGTAAAGGGAATTAAGTTTATATAGACAAATTGAAGGGCTGTGATTGGACCAAAATTTTCAAATTGCAAAAATATCAAGAATAAATCTTGATAAAAAATTAATATATTTGAAATAGAAGGAAAAGATTACCAATCAGCTAAGAAAGCGCCTTAAATATCTTTTAAAAAGAATAAAATATTCCCTAACCAAAATATAAGCAAGCAGGCCCAACGGCTATGAACAGGGTAACGGTATTGTCGGTCAACGGTCAAACAGGGGAATGTTGTGAAGGCAGGGGAATAAAAGATAAAAGCAGGGGAAACTTTTCTAGGGGTATTAAACTAGTCATGGAAGGACTAATGCTAACTAGCTCTGCTCTAATGCACACACTTGTATACACAAGATAGATACATAGAATCTCAAGAGTCCTCTATTCAGCAATGGTTCCAATACAAAAAGTTAATACATAAGTCCCCCTACACCAGGTAATCCCAAGAAATCATACATACCCCAGTCACCATCCCAACCTTGTCCCTTACTTATGGTCAGATAGTCTTGGCAATGTGTGCCACACATCTGTATTTGAACAGCAAGCTGCTTGAATAAAGAAATGTAAACACACACTACAGTGCCTCAAGGTTTCAGAGTTCAGACAAGCTGTGCAGCAAGTCATCATTACCCTGAACCCCCACTCACCAATGGATATGATCTAGAATCATATATGAGTATCCTAAGAATACCCTGAATCCTAAAGGTTTGACCTAACCTCCCCTGAAACATAGAGTATATACCTGATCCACCAAGGAAAATAGTATGCACCATATGAACCTCTGCATTGTTAGTCTAAAACCACATAAAACCACTTTTGTAAAAAGAACACACCCAGCTGTAGAGAAAAATTCTCTTGGCAGGGGAATGAACCCCAAGCAGGGGAATCAGTGTTAAAAAGCAGTGGAATGAAAGAAATGGTAAAATTGACTAACAATTATACAACAACAGCAGTGAAGTAACCCTGATTACACATGACAAAAATAGACATCAAATTTTAAGGAGTAACCATTCCAATACCTGCAACCAGATACTGAAACCTCCCTACCTCAAAAGCTTTTGTTAAAAGATCAGAAACATTAAGTTCTGTATCAATTTTCTCAGGGACAATCAGTCCTTTTTCAAAACAATCTCTGATAAAGTGATGTCTAATTTCAATGTGTTTGGTTTTGCTATGAAAAACAGGGTTCTTTATGATGCAAATAGTGCTGTTGTTGTCAATAAATATCTTGGTTTTAAGAAAGTTGTACCCATAATCAAGCAATTGATTTTGCACCCAAAGAACTTGACCACAGCATGCAGCAGCTGCTACATACTCAGCTTCAGTTGTGGATGTTGCCATGATAGTCTGCTTCTTACATTGCCAAGATATAAGTCTGCTCCCCAAAAATTGGCATCCCCCTGTTGTAGACTTCCTATCATTGTTGTCACCAGCATAATCACTATCTGAATAAGCTATCAGCTCAAATGGTGACTCCTTTGGATACCAGAGTCCTAAGGTGGGATGACAGTTTAGATACCTAAAAATCCTTTTCACAGCAAATAAGTGACACTCTGTTGGTGACACCTGGTATCTTGCACATAAGCAGACTGCAAACATGATGTCAGGTCTTGAAGCAGTGAGATACATAAGAGACCCAATCATAGACCTGTAATTCCTGACATCAATAGGCTTTCCAGGACCATCCTTGCCCCATGGATGATCCTTGTCCATGGGAGTGGACACCTTCTTCCCATCAGACATGCCAAACTTCTTTACAATCTCAGCTACATATTTGTCTTGTGAGATAAATATCCCATCTTTCCGCTGCTGAACTTGTAACCCCAAAAAGAAGTTTAGTTCTCCCATAGCACTCATTTGAAATTTATCCTTCATCAATTTGGCAAACTCTTTGCTAAGCATGGAGTTAGTTGATCCAAAAATGATGTCATCCACATAGACTTGTACTAGCAGAAGGTCACCCTTTTGTTTCTTGGTAAACAGGGTCTGATCAATCTTCCCCCTGCTGAATCCATTGTCTAGGAGATATTTGGAAAGAGTACCATACCAGGCTCTGGGAGCTTGGTGAAGGCCATACATGGCCTTTTTCACTTTGTATACTTTGTCAGGATGTTCTGGATCTTCAAATCCTGGTGGTTGCATGACATAGACTTCTTCATCAATGGTTCCATATAAGAAGGCACTTTTCACATCCATCTGGAAAACAGTGAAGTCCATGAATGAGGCATAAGCAAGGAATAATCTAATAGCTTCAATCCTTGCTACTGGAGCAAACACCTCTTCATAATCAATCCCTTCTTCCTGAGTATACCCCTGTGCTACTAACCTTGCCTTGTTCCTGACAACTATTCCCCTTTCATCCTTTTTGTTCCTGAGCACCCACTTGGTCCCAATAGGCCTTGCCCATTTGGGACAATCAACCAGAATCCAAACCTCTTGTATGTCAAATTGTAAGAGCTCCTCTTGCATAGCTTCAACCCAGCTTGGGTCATTTAAAGCCTGAAAAATCTTCTTTGGCTCTTCTTGTGACAAAAATGCAGTAAACAGACAACATTGCATGTTGTCATGATTGAACTTCATGGTGATGTTAGCAATGAAGCTGTGCTCCTTTGCTGTATACCTTGTATGTCTGGGAGCTTCAGGATCACCAATGATCTGAGAGATAGGATGATCCTTATTGATTCTATAGGTAGGCTGCATGATGACTTCTGTTTCATCTTCTTCCAAATCAGAATTGATGGGGCTATTTTGATTAGGAAAGAAGTCCTCAAAGGAACTTCCAAATGAGACAGCATGACCTAAAGATGGGTGCTTGTGAGCAGAATGAAGCTCTGAATAACTAGGGCCTCCACTCCTGATGATTCTGCTTCCACTGCTGGATATGATAGGACCATCATTTATGGGTGTAGATGATGAGATGAGTGGGGATTCTCTTTCTGCATCAGTAGTCTCATTAGCATCATGATCCTTTGTGAAAGAGGAATCAATTCCTCTAGCAGGGGAATCCAGGATTCCACTGCTTTCAGCCATTCCACTGCCTTCAGACATAGCAGGTGATGAGATTGGCTGTTCTTTTCCTGAAGCAGAATTATCTTCTTCTTCACTAGGAAACAATGAGGGTACATTCATATACCTCATAGGTGACTTCTCAGCATCACTTGTTTCTTGAGTACCTGAAATGTTAGTGTTCTGCAAGACAACAGGTACATAATTCATGGACTTGGAAAGTACATCTATATCAAAGAACCAGTCTGGACCTGTTTGAACATCTTCAGGTTTGTCTTCAAGAAAATTCACATGAAGATTTTCTGTGATTTTGCTTGTCTTCTTGTTGAAGACCCTATATCCCTTGATGTTTAAGGAATAACCCACAAAGTATCCATCATCACCCTTTTCACTAAACTTACCAAGATTGTCAATAGTGTTCAAGATGATAACATGACACCCAAAAGGTCTGAAAAAGTCAATTAAGGGAGGTCTTCCATTAAACAGCTGATAAGGGGTCTTGTTATGTGCCTTGACAACCAAGGCCCTGTTTTGCACATAGCAAGCAGTGGATACGGCTTCAGCCCAAAAGATAACTGGAAGTTTGGAATCAGACAGCATAGTTCTTGCAGCTTCAATGAGTGTCCTATTCCTTCTTTCTGCCACTCCATTCTGTTGAGGTGTTCTAGCAATGCTAAATTGCCTCTTGATGCCTTTGTTTATGCAGAAAGAATCCAGTTTCTGATTTCTGAACTCACCACCATTGTCTGATCTTATGGTAACTACCTTCATGCTTTTTGACAGTTCAATTTGATTGATAAACCCAATGAGTGTATCAGCAGTGTCACTCTTTTCAAATAGAAAGAATGTCCATGTAAATCTTGAAAAATCATCAGTAATTACTAGACAGTACCATTTCTTCATTATACTTGCCACAGAAGTAGGACCAAAAAGATCCATATGTAGTAGTTCCAATGGCTTGGTGGTGGACATACTTGTTTTTGACTTGCAAGATGCTCTGTGTTGCTCTTTGGTATTTGATCATGTCAAAAAGGGGAAGTTGTCTACAAAGAATGTTCAGCCTGTTGATCTTTGGTGTTGTATGCTTAAGGGGAAGTGTTTTGACATCATCAACTAGGGGAAGATTGTTGGGTCAAAAGTTGATGAGTCAAATCACTATGGAAACAAGAAGGACCAAATATGGCATTAGGAGAAACTTCAAGCTGGTGGACAAAATACAAGAAAGTTTCCCCTGCTACAAAACTTTCCGCTGCTGTGAAGATTCCCCTGCTATATACTAAAAAGATGGAGATTTGGTCAAGTAGTGATAAGAATGAATAATTCTGTTTTGATTTAGTCATTATTATCTTATTTAGTTTCCATGTATCCCTGGGTTCCTTAAGTTATAAAAGGAACACCAGACCGTAGGTTTATTCATCAATTCACACTACTCAAATGTAACCTACAGAGTCTTTGATCTCTAGGCATGGGATTCAATGTATACATGCCTAGAGTGGTTTGTGTTAATCATATATAATACAAACCCTTTGGGAATCATTCATCTTGTCAAACATCTTATTCATGTTAATTGTTCTTATTCCGCTGTGTTCATCACATGTACAATTAACAACCTAGATAAAACGGTTTTTACTGTTTGAGTCTAACGATCTTGGATCAACATGTGGTATCAGAGCGGGTGGCTCGATATCTAGGAGAATCAAGGTGTTTTCCATATTCATGTTCGTTGCTGTGAAGATCTAGGGTTTATGTTAAAACCCTAGGTAATTAATTTTTGAAGCTGTGAAGACGTTTTGGTTTATTGATGGCTGCTACAAACGAGTTTATTAAACTCTCGATTATGAGCAGTTGATGATTCGTTCATGATTGGAGATGTGTGATAGCAGAAACCAGAAAAGTCAAAGGTTGGGTTCGTCTGGTGGTCCAAGCAGATGGTTTTGTACGCACGTTTATTAGACTGAAAGTTATATACGATTTGTATATAAACTTCTGTGGTCCCAATGTGTTACAATAATAAACAATCAACAAGTGATTATATCAGCAAGTGTACGCTTGCTAATATGGTCTTCAAATACACGAGTGATTGTGACACATTAAGTGGGAATATAAACTTGTGGGGCCAAGAATTTATGAAGCGTTTAAAAAAATTGTGATGCATATGTCGTGAGGTTGGAATACTTATATCCTATATCGTGGGCCATGATGACACATGGTTTTCATCAATAATATAAAAGCCAAGAAACTCACGTAGGGATGATTACATTCATGGTCATAAAGATGCGTTTACACGGAATGAATACACTTATGTTCATATGATTTTGTGGAGCATATTCACGTGATGCAAAAAGAAAGGACAGTTTAGGCAGAAGCTACGAAAGGGATAAAGGTGCAGATCGGTACACAGTAGGTGTAATTTTTAATTGCCTTTGTTTTTGTTATTTATTTCACTGTTATAAATTCATTCCTATTTTGTGTGGGTTTGACACAATTAATAACAAAAACAATGGCATTAAAAGTTCCCCCTGCTTGTGAAAAAGTACCCCCTGCTTTCAATAAAAGAAGCCCCTGCTACGATCCCCCTGCCTTCAATAGATCCCACTGCTTTCATTAATAGATTCCCACTGTTTTTGAAAGTACCCCTGCTGTCAGATATGAGTTTTGGGACAGCAGTATTTTGGAGTTTGGTTATTCACAGCAACTGGCTTAAAGGTATAAAGGCTTCATTTTAATTTTATTGATTACGAAGAAAAGTTCTTATTATTTATTTGAAGACGAAGTAGATTTTCGCGGGTATGTGTTTTATGCTTAAACACCTAGTGACAAAGTGATACAAAGATCTAGGAATGTGTGATTTTTCTTATGGTACTCTATGCACATATTTCCTATCACTTGAAGGAGTTACATTATTGTGCTCAGTGTCTCATGTTCATGAAAAATGAGGATTTAGTATATTCCCCTCTCTGTCACGTGGTTAGTACAAGATATGAAATGCAAGTTTGGGTTATTCTTCTTCATCATCAAGTAAGTTATAATCAATTTTCTTCATATGTAATCATTACATAAAGCCTACAGAATTTGAAGATTCAAGATGCTTGACAAAAGTCGTTCTTATTTGTTCTATTCAACCATAATGAAGTTGTTCTTCAAAGTTACTACTGGTTGGGTACGTATACTATTAGTCATTAAAAGATGGAACTACATGCTAATTTATGGTGCTGCTCTCATCATGGATGGTACTACATAGTATTTGTTTCTACAAGTGGTTAGTTCTTTGTTTGCTTCTTATGGTTGATACATCTACTTTTGGTCAAAAGAAATGGTTAGCACACTTTAAGGGGAAGCTCATTTGTTCAAGTGTTAATCATTTACATATGACATCAAGGTGGAGATTTTTGCTACTGTTCATTGGTATTACTACAACTAATGTGAGTATCTACTGCTCAAAATCATTTTTTATTAGGAGGTGTTCCCTATGTGCTTCATGGAGGGTATTTTGAAAAGTAGAATACTTGGGTTTGATGTATGATATTGGTTAGTAGTAGTTGAAAATCAAGGTTGTTCACATAGAAGACCCCTATTTGATCATGTCAAAAAGGGGAAGTTATCTACAAAGAATGTTCAACCTGTTGATCTTTGGTGTTGTATCTTTAAGGGGAAGTGTTTTGACATCATCAACTAGGGGAAGATTGTTGGGTCAAAAGTTGATGAGTCAAACACTATGGAAACAAGAAAGACCAAATAGAACATTATCACTGCTAGAATTCCCACTGTTGGAGTTCCCCCTGCTGGAGCCCCTGCTGGAGTATTATCCCCTGCTAGAGCAAGTTCCCCCTGCTGGAGTACTTGCCCCTGCTAGTGTACTTCCCACTGCTAGTGATAAGTATGAAGATTTGGTCAACACAGGATAAGAATGAATAAGTCAGTTTTGATTTAGTCATTAATACTTTATTTAGTTTCCATGTATCCCTGGGTTCCTTAAGTTATAAAAGGAACCACCAGGCATAGGTTTTATTCACTACTTCCTACTACACAAATGTAACCTACTGCTATTATGATCTCTAGGTGTGGGATTCAATGTATACACACCTAGAGTGATTTGTGTTAATGATTAATACAAATCCTCTTTGGGAATCTTTCGTCATGTTAAACATCTTGTTCTAATCATTGTTCTATTCCGCTATGATTCATCATATGAATAATGGTTATCCTAGATAAAACGGTTTCGACTGTTTGAGTCTAACGATCTTGGATTCAACACTATGTGACGAGAAAGCCGTTCATATTCCTATTAACGGAGAAGTTTTGTTTATCCATGGTGATCGAAGTAAACCTCGACTAAATCTTATATTGTGCCTAAAGATTAATAAGTACGTATCCCGAGGTGGTCATGTTTTCTTAGTTCAAGTGGTGGAGAAGAAGCAAGACGAGAAGCGACTAGAAGATATTCTGGTAGCTAGAGAATTTCCCGAAGTATTTCTCCAGGAATTACCAGGTTTGCCGCCTATGCATCAAGTTGAATTCCAAATCGATTTGTTACCAGGAGCGACACTAGTTGCTAAAGCTCCTTATCGATTAGCACTTTCAGAAATGCAAGAGATGTTAAGTCAAATTCAAGAGCTAATTGATCCAGGCGTTATTCGACCAAGTATATCGTCGTGGGGAGCTCCAGTCTTATTTGTCAAAAATAAAGATGGATCTTTTAGAATGTGTATCGATTATCCTGAGTTAAACAAACTTACTATAAACAATCGTTATCCATTACCCAGAATCGAAGACTTATTTGATTAACTTAAAGGATCGATCGTATATCCGAAGATTGATTTACGTTCAGGTTATCATCAACTGAGAGTTAAGGAAGACAATATTCCTAAAACTACTTTCAGGATGCGATACGTACATTATGAATTTCAAGTAATGCCATTTCGTTAAACCAATGCACCAGTTGTATTCATGGACCTTATGAACAGAGTGTGTAAGCCTTACTTGGATAAATTTTTAATCGTGTTTATCGATGATATTCTTATCTACTCTTGTACTAGATAAGAACATGCCAAGCATCTGGGTATAATTCTCGAATTACTTAAGAAGGAGGAGTTGTATGCTAAGTTTTCGAGGTGTGAATTTTGGATCAATCTTGTGCAATTTCTAGGACATGTCATTGATAGCCAAGGTATTCATGTGGGAAATGATTTATCAAAGGTTTTTCAAAAATAGCTAAAGCTTTGACTGGATTGAATCAGAAGAACAAACCGTTTGTTTGGGAAACGATCAAGAAGTAGCTTTCCAATTGTTGAAACGAAAGTTGTGTGAAGCACCTATCCTAGCATTACCAGAAGGTAACGATGACATTATCATATATTGTGATGCATCTATTCAAGGAATGGGAGCAGTGCTTATGCAAAGGAATAAAAAAAATTTCTTATGCATCAAGGCAACTTAAACCCAATGAGAAGAATTATACTACCCATGATCCAGAGTTAGGAGCGGTGATATTTGCTCTTAAAATCTGGAGACATTACCTCTATGGTATGAAGTGTGTAGTATTTATTGATCATAAGAGTCTTTAATATATTCTTCATCAGAAGGATACATCGACGTTGATTAGAATTACTTGCTGATTACGATCGTGAAATTCGTTATAATCCAGAAAAAGCCAATGTAGTATGCTTTTTGAGTAGAAAGGAGCATGTTAAGCTGTTACGAGTTAGATCATTAATGATAAATCTTTTCCCGAAATTACCTACCCAAATTCTCTAAGCCTGATGACGTATAGTCCCTAACCGGGTCATACACCCGGCCCACAGGTACTACCCGTATCCGGCCCATTACAAATGGGTTGGAGTAATGTTATTTGAGCCTAGGGTCCTCGAATGAACAGTGGCCACACGTGCCATGTGCGGCCCACGACCCGGTACATCCGGTAGAGGGTTAGACAGAATCACAATCTAATTAAGATTGTGATTTACCCTAAGGAAGAGATTATACACTAACCATAATTAGAAGATAACAATCAGCTAATTATGGTACTTATCTCTTGCTTGGGGCCAAAGCTTCGGTAAAGCCCACTAGGGTTTTACCGCCTATATAAGGAACCCTCAAGGATTCCACAAAGGTACGATCAAAACCATTCTCACATCTCACTAAGCATTAATCCTAACCGATTACTTACTCTCACGTCGGAGTCTAATCGTGGGATACATTCCCACGGTAAGCCTAACAGCATGCTACTTCTTGTGTGTAGGATCCCAAACCGAAGTTTACTCGGTGCTAGAGCCGGAGCCCTAGACACCCGAATTAAACCTAATTCAGGTTAGATAAGGACCATCCAACTTTTGTATCAACAAGTTGGTGCCATCCGTGGGACCCTACACTAAACTCGAACTCTACTAATGACAAAGGGAAACCCTTTTCAAGGAAACCCAAGGAACGTCAATCCGGAGAATCTAAAGTCAGCTGAAGATGTCCCCGTCACCCCTACTCCACCCCTCACTGGGCAGGCAGGAGGGCCTAACAACCGTGGCACGGTACTTCAAGCCTCTGGGGTGCAGGCACGTCCATGAACACCCCACTACCTACTCTCACATTGGAAAATTATGAGACGGGGCCAACTCCACACGCCCCCAACAAGGAAAATCAAAGGCCACCTGTTGTGGAGATAGACTATGAGATCGCTTCACTCGATGATGAAGACATTGAGGGAGTGCTCACATAAAATTTCGATAAGATCATCCCGGACATCATGGTTGCCTGATTCGATTTTCTATGCTCCCTCTAATCTGAATACCTTATAATGATGATGTTTTCTCATTTAATCTTGGATTATTATTCAGTTAACATAGTCTTTATTAGGTTTCACGTTTTAAGGTTTAGTTCATTGATTGTATTTCCTTTTTCTGATTCGCATTGTGTTAGGCGGTTGCTTTTTTCTAGGTCGGTTCGTGTGTTATGTTCTTAATCATATAAATTCGTTTTGTGTGTCACTGGGTACCTGCACGATTGCTTGATTCGTTTCTTTTGTAATCGCAATTTAGGGTTTCAGTTTTCCCGTTTTTAGGGTTTCTTTCTCGGTTTGTTGTTTAGGGTTTCTTAGTGCTTCCTTATGGATTCTACTGATTACTCTATAATGGATCTAGGAGAAAAGGCTGCACTGCTTAATAATACGCAGCCTTGTATGATGGGAGGGATTGTGAAGGTTTTTGGTTCACCACTGGGTACAGTTGAGGAGGTTCGTGATTTCATGCACAATCTTAAGATGAAAAATATCCAATATGGTCGAGGGTTTCTGCTGTAAGATCAAAGGAGATATTCAACTTGCTGTGTGAGTACGAAGCTACTTTGAGTGCGAAGATGGGTAGTCCAACTGTTTATCTAATTAGGGTTTCTCCAAAACCTAAAGAGGACCTGTATAGTCGGGGCTAACCTGATAGGGATTTGTTTGTTAGCATGGCCTCACCGTTGGTGTCTAAGTTAGTGGACGGGGATGCTAATTTTGCACAGGCTGCTGGAAACCCTAGCATGAGTATAAATGCGAATGAAGGTGAATCTATGACTAGAGATGATTTTTTGGTTTCTACACAGTTAGAGACTATTGTGACTGAGGAGGCTGTTGAGGAGTGTGCTTGGTCAAAACCTACTAGTACTTTGTTTGCTGGTGTCTCTACAACGAGTAAGAATGCCACTTCTGCTGGTGTGGCTAGTACGAAGGCTAGTTCTAGTAATTCCACACGAACCTACTTAAAACCAATGATTTTGGAGAATGCGTGTGAAGGTGTTAATATCTCGATCCCTCGGACTGTGGTTTAAAAGTTAGTGGAAAACTTGAGAACATTTTGTATGGTTATTTCATTGGAAAACGAATGGCGTTTCTAGTTGTTGAATTCTATGCAAAAAATAATTGGGCTAAGTTTGGTTTAGTACGCATAATGATGAATGCTAAAGGGTTCTTCTTTTTTAAGTTTGATACTAAGGCAGGGTTAGAGTATGTATTAGAAGGAGGACCATGGATGGTGCGTAACTCGCCTATTATTCTGAAGAAGCTTTCTATGAAAACGAGCCTGCATAAGGAGGATTTAACTCGTGTCCCTATATGGGTAAAACTTCATGATGTTCCGATATAAGTTTTTAAGGAAGAAGGAATTAGTTTGATAGCTACATATCTAGGTACTCCAATTATGATGGATTCTTATACTAGTGGTATGTGTAAAGATTCCTGAGGTCGTAGCAGTTTTGCTAGAGTTTTAATTGAGGTTGATTCAAGTGAGGAGCTCAAGGATTCTATTACTATTGGGAAACCTGAAATTGATAGGTCTGGGTTTATTAAAGAGACCATTCGTGTGTAAATTACACCCTTTAGGAAAAAGGCGTAAAAGCGGTAAGTATCGAGTGATGATTTAGGAAAATCAACACTAATGACCCTTAATGGTGTGAAAGTTCGTTTCCCAAGGAGGTATATGTGTGTGAAAAACTTGTCAAATGTTTGTGATTAATGATTGGTTTAGAAAGGGGATGAGAAAAGAAGATGACGTAGACGTAAAAATAAAAAAAAATTACCAAGAAACATCACTATTAGAAAGTTAAAACGTAGAACCTTAAAAATCACAAAAATAAAAATAAATTCTAAAAATTACCAAAAATTCACCAAAAATCAAAAATAATAAACTAAGAGTTTACCGATGATCAAAACTTTTTCAAACCTTTTAAATAATTAAATATTAAATTTTTAAATGCTAATTAAAGCCCTAAAAATCAAATAAATTATCAAAAATCCCAAATAAAGGTTTTTCAATTGATAAACCTCTAAAATGACCTAAAAAGATTAAAAACTATTTTTAGAAATTTTAAAACTAATAAAAACTATTTAAAATGATTTAAAAACAATTAAAACTTAAAATAATTATAAAAATTATTCTAAAAGTGATAAAATTATTCTAAAAGTTGCTAAATTCCTATTTTGATGTATTAAACCTAAGAAAAATGTAAAAAGTTGGAAAATGTGAAATTCCAAAAATAATAATAAAATAATATTAAAAATTCAAAAATTATAAAAAATTCTAAAAACTTGCAAACTAGTTTATTTTAACCTAAATAATCAGAAAATCAAAGTGAAATTACCAAAATACCCCTAATGGGCCCTCAAATGGGCCAAATCCAAAAACAGTCAACACAATTGGGCTTTTGGGCCCAAAATGTCAAACTTGGCCCAATTGACTTGGAAAAGCCCCTATCTGACTTAAAATTTAATTCTAAGAACAAAACTCTAAAGGCCCAAAAGCTAAAAATGTGCTTATCACAGCTTATTGCACACAAAGCTTATTCTTATTGGGCTTTTCAGCCCATTAAGCCATAAGCTAATGCCATAAGCTCTAATTTGACACACAACCCTCTTTTAGGATGCTTAAGAGATCTGTCAAAAGAAATTTCCAATAAGCTCACTCAATAAGCCAGAAAATAGAAAAGCAAAAATCCACAAAACGACAAAATAGTCGCTTTTGAGAAATAATGCACCTCAGAAGCTAATTCAACTTGCAAAATCTTTCAAATGGACTCAATAAGCAATATCAATCAACAAAAATCCAATAAGCACAACCAATAACCCAGAATAAGCACAAATGAACTTATGTAAAAGTCAAAGGACTTGGTTTTCTAGTCAAACCTAAAAGTCAACCACCCAAATGCTCCAGTATGAACAAATGGGTCAAAATATGAGCACCTATTACCAAAACAAAGTTGTTGCTGGTTGGAATAAGCTATTATAGCTTATTGATAAGCTGACACCCAAATTGCACTAGCAGTGGCAACCAGCAGGGGAAAGGAGTTCCCACTGCTTTGACTAATTGACCAAGCTTATTTGAGAGTTCTGGTTTGATTCAATTGGAAACAAAGGTACCCTTGGGATTAGTGAACCACAAGGAGTCAATAGCAACAATAAAATCACAAAATGATCCACACAATAAGCCACAATAAGCCAAACAGTCCACAGATATGCTCTAGATATGCAAATAAGCAGCTAAGCACTTAATAAGCAGATTTCAGCAGAATAAGCCAACCAAACTCAACCAGATGCATACACAAGCTATATAAACTAACAATAAACACAAAGCAACAAGAATCAAACACTGAATCAAAGAAATCAACAAGATCAAAGCACTAGAAGTTACTGATGAACAATGATCAATATGCAGAAACAGTTTGCTGATATACTTGACACTTGATCCAATTTCAAGCCTCAAATCCTTCTACCCTGGTGTGATTAACTATGATTTAGCACTTGTTAGCCCTAACCTATTCTTAGATCTAGGTGTCCTCAAAATCCTAGCCAATTTTACCAAGTTATGAAGATTTTATAGCCAATCTAAGAATCAATGAGTTCAAACCCACAAAACCTGCAAACAGATGAACATATGCACCCAAATAACAGTTACCAATACTTGCTCACAACAAACAAGCACTTAACAAGACACAAATCCAACTTATGCAGTAATCCCAAACACCCCTTAAAAACCTATTTTCACAAATTTTCAAAGGCTTATGAAGATTCAACCCACAAATCAGATCAGTAACACCTCAATAACATCAAACCAAGCCAAATCAACAATAATCAACCACAATAACACAGATTCAAGCATAAATCCACAAAAATCACAAATAATCAGAAACTTAAAGAGAAAATGAAAAGGGAAGAAGGTGCAAACCTCCAAGACCTACATCCAGGCCCTGGATTGTTTGAGCTGAGGTACTAGCAAAACAAGTATCAGCTTCCAATGCTGCTAAGATGAACAAACAATAAGGTGAGATCAAATATACAAGCACTTTCTGATTTTTGAAACCCAAGCTTTATCAACTAAAACCTTGCCTCAAAAACCTTCAAACATATAAATGGAACTCAGAATTAGGCTATTCCAACACCAACTTTTAATAAACAAGAACAAGTTTTCTCAAAATTCAGATAATCAAATTTTATTACTTAAAAAGGAATTACAAAGATTGATAGCCTAAAACTGGAACAAAGGGACTCTCACATGTTGAGGTCTCCTTTTATAGGCAAATACCTAGCTAACACTATTCATAAACCCTAGAACTGAATTCCCAAATGTGCCCTTGAGGTCTTCTAGATAATTCTTTGGTGTGAGCTGTCCAAAGTGATCAAGGACGTTCATTTTAGCTTTAGGATGAAGCTAAGGTTCTTGGCTGTTGATTTTGCCAAATAGGATGACTTGGAGGTTAAGTTGTCACATGATTGGTGGACGGGTATTTGGGGGTGGGGTCCTTTGTGAGTGGGAATGAGTGTTTTAAGGTTGGGAAGGGTTTCTAGGCGTGTGAATTAAGTGTGTGTCAAGGTAATTTAAATTAACCCTTTGTTTTAAGTGGTGTAAAATCTGGGTGGTGAAAAGGTAAACAGTAGTGTGTTTGATCCGTTTTTGGTGGATTGGATAAGTGTTTGGCGCAAAAACATTTGAATGTTTCAAATGTGGCAACTTAAGTCCTTGTGTTTTGGCAGAAAGTGTATAGCACGTTTATTTTGCAAACAAACACATTTCCTTTGTTAATAACTTTCAGATTTTGACAATTTTGGCACAAGACTTTTCCAAAAGGATTACAAGGGTTGTTTTTGCCATTTTGGGATAATTCAAGGGCTGATCTTGGACATTGTTGATCTTCAAAGGTCTTCATTGTATCTTTGACTTCATGAGGGACGATTATTGGCAATTTTGATTTGTTGAGGGACTAATCTTGCCATTTCTTCAAAGTTGAAGGACCTTTTGTGTAATTTTGACAAACTTAAGGGACCAAACTTGTAATTATTAATATACAAGGGTTATATGTGTCATTTCTTCAATAATTGAGGATCAATCTTGTTTGTCTTCAAGTCTTCAAGGGTATTTGTTGAGAATTTCATGATTAGGTCCCGGTTCTTTGTACGGCTTCGTTTCTCGTGTCTGTTTTTCCTTGTAACTTGTGATCTTTTGTCTTTTTCACGATATCCATACCTAAAATACACAAGTAAACAAACACAAGCATATATATGGTATTTTATGACATTTTTATGCATTTAAAGCCCGAAAAGAACGATGAGATCATGTATAAATGCCATCTCATCAGTGCCCTACTTTTTGTATCTTTGGACATACGGCTGATGATTGTCCAAAATGGGTGGTTCCTATTCCGGTTGTTGAAAAGGCTGATGATGGATTCCAGAAAGTGGTTGGTAGAAAACGAAATAATATAGGTAAAGGTAATATTCCTTTGCCAAAGGGGGTGCCTACAAGTAAGGGGTTTCAAGTTGGCCAAAATTTTGCATTCAAACCTAAGAATTCCGAGGGTGATAAATGGTGCTGATCGTAGTGTTAATTTATCTAAATCTAGTTCAGCTGCTCAAGTAGCTAAACCTAGTTTTCGGAATGTTAATAAAAGTAAGGCTGCTAGTGAAATGCATGGTCAGGCTATTAAGGATACGGTCCTGAGTAAACGTCCAGAAGTTTCTATGTCTAAATCATTTGGTGCTTTGATGGATGAAGAAGATGATGAGGTGGAAAATATCTATGATGAATCTGCTAATCTTAATGTTTCTTAGATTTGTGTAGTTTTTTAGCTTTTGTTGTGTGTTTATGGCATGTCATACACACTTGGTTACAAGCGTTTTAGCTTGCGTTTAATGTGCTACTTCAGCCACATTACTTGTACTTAAACGTTTTTTGGTGTAATCTATTTATCAGGGACATTGTCCCTTTTACCAAAAAAAGATTGAATCTGGGAAGGAGCCTCCAATCCAGACTCAAGTTTAGCAGCGCCGCACGCGGCACACGTGTCCAAACCCGAAAAAGACGAAGAAGACACCAGATCGAGGAACAACCTCTGATCGAGGAATGACCTCGAGCATGGAATGTTTTCGAACGCATAGGGGACCGAATTATTCAAGAGTTGCAAGGGACGCAAGGGATTCATATCATTCTAATGGATCTGTAGGGCGCGCAACTTTGGAAACACCATAGAATGATAATCGTCGCACTTGTGTGTTTAGGAGGATGGATTCTGGAACAAAGAAAACTACAAACTCCTTTCACAAAAGCGGCTACCATAACCAGTCAAGGGGCGGAGCACGATAACCCTATCATGATCCTTCAGGATCTGATTCGGATGACCACCACCCAAGGCGCCGCCGAACAAGGTGTTCTTCGTTTGAACCATCAGATGATGAAGGAGGACGCTACGAGAACTCCTATTATCACACTGAATGATGAAGAAGATCTCTCCTTACCATGGTGCAGCGAGAGAGAAGATGCCTTCACGACCCGCATACGGAATTACTCCAAGGACAAAAAATGCCGCATGCCGGCGTGTGTCAAAACCTATGATAGATCTAGCGACCCAGACGATCATCTCAAAGTTTATACAGTACAAGCAAAAATTGAACGATGGCCGATGCCTATATGGTGCCAAATGTTTAATTCAACCTTGATTGGCAACGCCCGCGACTGGTTTGAAAAACTTCCTCACCGGAGCATCAACAGCTTCGATGAACTACACTCGGCCTTTAGAAGAAATTATACTCAGCGAAAGAAGTATAACAGGGATCCAGTCTCATTGGCGACCGTCAAGCAGATGCACGGAGAGTCCACGGAAGACTTCAGATAACGTTTCAAAGATGAATGCACGCAAATAAGAGCGTGCGCAAAAGTTCTTAAGATCTCCAATTATATGCACGCCATAACTGAAGATACCATAGACTCGTATATAAGCAAGTTCGACTTGTGACCATTTCTTTTTGTTCTAGTTTTTTCTTTTTAAACCTTTTTAATGATATAATTAAAGAAATTTTAAAGCCTTGCAAGAATATCATTGTGTTCCACTTTAGTTTTAAGTTACTTTTAAATCGTGCATGTTTATTGTTCTTGTTCACCAAAAATCTTTGACAAATATTTTTGTTAAACCTTTTTTTGGGACCCAAGGTTTATGAGTTGGTCATTGAGTTTGCTTTTTACAAAAACAAGCTCTTGTGAGATTTATAAGCTTAGGGTATCATGTTGTAGTTTGATTCTAGAAGATACCATAGACTCGTATATAAGCAAGGTCGACTTGTGATCATTGCTTTTTGTTCTAGTTTTTTTCATTTTAAACCTTTTTAATGATATAATTAAAGAAATTTTAAAGCCTTGCAAGAATATCATTGTGTTCCACTTTAGTTTTAAGTTACTTTTAAATCGTGCATGTTTATTGTTCTTGTTCACCAAAAATCTTTGTCAAATATTTTTGTTAAACCTTTTTTTGGGACCCAAGGTTTATGAGTTGATCATGGAGTTTGCTTTTGATAAAACCAAGCTCTTGTGAGATTCGTAAGCTTTTTTAACTTCTTTGTTGTTTACCCTTGTTCTTTTTTCAAAAATCTTGTTAGTTCAACATTTATGGTCAAAGTCCAGTTTTATGTTTTTTCTGCTACTCACTATGTCATAAATGTAACCATAAGCTCTTGACACCAACTTATGGCTTACGTTATGAGACTTTCATTTTTTATTCTTGTTGTATGATCAAACAGGTCCTAAGAATTCATCCAAGTCTTGTTGTAGTCACTTGGATAGGACTGTTGTAGTCCCCTGCATTCAACAGGTCCTCATAAGCTCCTTGTGTAAAGCTTGTGCTTAATAGCACATCAACTCATAATTGGAAGTGTGGATGTATAATTTCCAAGGTATGTAGCTTTGAAAACTTTTGATCACTCAAATTTCATCTTGGAATGTGCTCTATGGGATCTTGATGCACTTTGTTGCTTATGATAGTTTAGGTGCTTTGATTTGGTTCTTTAAATGTTTTATGTTGTTAAAAAGCTTTGCGGTTTGAATAATTTACAAGAAGTTTTTTATTTCCACAACAATTAGTCCTTAAGTGGTGTTTGGGTATGTCTGACAAACACAGCTACACACCTCTCTTGAAGTGTAGGTTTTGATAATCATATTTTTTAGGTTTTAAATAGCTATTAATTATCTTTATTTCTGCTTAAGGTAGTTTAGAGATAAAATATTTGCTTTTCTAGTTAAAGTCTGTCAAGAATTAGATTAGTAGCTATAGATTTCTGTTTTGATTTGGCATATGTTATTTGTGTTGCTTTAATTTTGTTTGTTCCCTAATATTATTGTACTTCTGATATGTCTATAGTTTTAGGTGTCACACCCCACCATGGCGGAATATGGGACGCGAACTATAGATATCATCACAACATGGCGTGTCTATAGAGAAAACTAAATGAAATAGAAATGACATAAAAAGGTGACACAAATGTCATGACAATATCTCAAACAATGCAGGCGTCTGGTAAGTAGGTAACAGTCCTACCTCTTACCCAAGACAAAAAAATAACACAAACAAAACAACATATAGGTGTTCATAGTATCACTTATTAAAGAAAAAAAAAGAAACTCAGAAGGAACGGGGATCTCCTTCTAAATTCATTCCTACACGACTCCAATCCTAGCCACTTATGTTCTCACGCTTAACCACATTATCACCTAAAAGAGACACTAAAACACGTCAACAAAAATGTTGGTGAGAGTCATAGGTTTAGACTCCAACGCCAAAACATATTACATTAGCTGTGAATAATATCTTTCAAAATCATACAAACATTTGGACAGTGTGATACTAATATGCATTAACTAATAAATACTAAGCGCTTATTCAATCCAACCTAGGCTTCAAGCCTTTCTTCTCTTCCTTCCAAGGTATATTAGACGCCCATACACCTAATAACCAAACCACAAGAACCTGTCTTGATCCCATGGCCCTGCCTTGTCACCCTTGATATCAAGTATACTTAAATAAATTAAGTAATCCATATAGCAGTTAAGTACATATGTAAAACACATAATGTCCAAATCAACACACTTAAAACATTCACAGCAAATCATTTATAAAAAACAAGTGTCTCTTCCATCCCATCTGGAAGTAAATCATTTAAGAGATATGGGACTATGAAACTCACATGATTGAGCTTCTCTAAATATATGCGCACTAGCGAAAAGCTAAACACACAAACACATACAATCAAGACATGAACCAAATACTAAAATGGCTCATCAATCTAATATGGATGTCTAACCCTCACCCTTATTTTAATCTCATTAATATTCTCTATGCATCCCATTACACCTCTCTAATAATCCCTTAACTTAGTTAAGTTCATTACCTATCTCGTTAACATTTTATCCAAAAAAGTCCCCATTTTTATACCTCAAACTATGAGCCAAACGCCTACCTAACCAAACCCATACTTTCTGTAAAGGAAACTCTATGCTCTTACATGTGTTAGCTAACTCTCACCTTTGGCCCAAACGTTAAAGGTACTGTTAAGGCCCACATATATGTATACATACTTTTACCTATCCAGTTTTTTTACTGATTTTGAACATATGAAATGTTTGTTATGATCAGAGGGTCTTACCCTAACCCATTTGATTAGCCCCCACCATACCTCTTATTTAATATATGAACTAACTATAATGTTCATTTGAAGGTCCAATTGTACTCCTATGTATTCTAACCATCTTAAAACATTAACTGAAAACCGATTGATCCAAAATTGTTTTGACCTCCGACTGTTGTAACGTGTTTTTTACCCACTTCCTGACCTCCAATTTAATTCTCGTTTCTTTCACTCAAAATCTAAATCAAATACCTTTCTACGGGTACTTGAATCTAAAAGTAAAAGTTTACCAAACTCTATATATGATCAAAACAATTGACCTAAAATTATGCCCAGTTTTAATGACGAATTCAATACAATTAACCTAATTAATTACCCATAACTTATTTAATTATAAACCCTAATTATTCTAATCATGATTATATAATTAAAACTCATATTTTTTCATCAAAAAAAACTCATATTCTAATTTAGATATAACCGTAGATCCATCTTATATTGATTATAAAAACTTTAAAAACAAATTGATTAAAACGGGTATTGAAGGTTTTACCTTAAAAATAATGGAAGACCAAGTTTTTTATGAAGAACCCTAAAACTCCATGAATTACCGTGTGTTTTTAATCTCCAGTTATATTATGATTGTTTTTTATAATAAAGACCTTATGTATTTTTCTTACACACTTCTAACCCAACCCAAACACATTTTACCTTTTTTTCCCTTTTTCCCCCTCCCCTTTGGTGCGTTTCAAACCGACTTCCACTCTTTCTTTTTTTCTTTTTTTCCTTTTTTATTACTTATTAATATATTATTAATAATACCTTAAATTACCTTAATTTATTTCAGCTGCTAAAACCTCTAAAACCTCAAAACCGTAAAACTAGTCAAATTTACACGTATACCGTAAAAGACGTAAAATATACAGTTTTATAAAAACTATTGAAACATGAAATAAACTATATAAATAAGTCCAAAATGACTTAAAACCATACTGTAAATTATTCCCGAGACTTAATACCTCATCCGAGACCTTTAAACGCTAAACCTTAAATCGTAAAAATACGATTTATTATAATACATATACGTATACTAAAACACCAAAATAACTCCATTTCATTTCATAGTCACTATAATGTGAGCTCATTATTCATGAAGTATCCAGTCATTAATTTACTTATGAGTACCCTGTACACATAAACGATGTCCACTCCAACCTCATTCACACAAAATAAACACGTAAACACATATAACACATAGTCACACATAAATACCCTAAGAATACGACTAAGTGACGAACCTCAAAAACCGAGGTTGTCACATCACTCCTTCGTAATAAAAATCTCGTCCCGAGATTTAATCCTTAGGATCATCATTAGAAAATAGCTAAGGATACTTTCCCCTCATAAATCCTTCCCATTCCCACGTGTACTCTAGTCCACGTTTTGAATTCCATCTAACCTTAACTACGATATCTTACTTTCCAATGTCTTAACTTCACTTTACATAACCACTACCGGCTCTTCGATGAAAAAAAAACTCATACCTATATTAATGTGACAATCCTCAAATTTCACTTATGTTCTATAAGCTATAACTGTCTCAATATAAAAATTTGGCTATAAATTTTTGCTTTTTATACCTTATTTTGTAAGATGAACTGCTTCTCACAACCTGAACTGCCATTACAACATATTCCTATATGTTGGTAATACAATGTATATATAAATTCTAAGATCTAAAAGTAATCTAATAAGTTCAACATTGATAAGAACATCTCAAATGTAACTGTGATGCCCTAAATTCCCTTAGAAAAATAAGTTATAAACTCAAGAATGGTACACTATGAATGGAAAACATATATGAATAAATCATTAAGGATTATAAACAAGTTGTAAACTATACTTTGAAGACCTAATAATACCTAATAATGGCAAGAACAAACCATACAAAGCTAAGTACAAGTAATTGTACATAATAGTTTAGATCACCACCTAGAAACCCTTGATAAACAATGTTTCAAGCAATGTAACTACATAAAATCTATGCACAAGTATCAAAAATAATATACTAATTACAATCTATCAAATAAAGGAAATTTAATTGATCACAAAATGCTAATATTCACTAATCCAAGGCTAATTACAAGATAAGACCTAGTAACCAAGATTAGCATATAAAATCCATTTCACATTGAATTACATTCTAATCTTTTGACATAAATTATAAATCTCAACTATGCATAATATTAAGATTTTACATTTATTTCAAGTCAAGTTACAAGTTGGTAAAGCATAAAGTACAAGTTATCAAAGCATAGGATCTTAAGCTCCCATAATTGTCCCTAGAATATGATCAACCTATACAAACCCTTAAACTAAAAATGTAGAATCCCTAGAAGTCATAAACATACTAAATAAGCTTTATAATTAGTGTTTATAAAGTTACAAACACTAGTTACCCAAGATAGAAAATCATTAGGATTAATGACCTAAAAACCCTAATATCAAGAAATCTACATAGAATCACTACCTAGTTCTTTTTGGACAAGTCTATAAATAGTTATAGGACTTGATTAAGGTTATAAGATTATATTAAGACAATGTACAAGTACCATAATGCACAAGGTACAATATTTCAATGCATGGCTTGTAAATTAGGTCAAAATGGGTATTTTCACCTTTTGGACATGTTTACTTAAAATAACTTAATAAAACCAATGTATGGACTTCATGAACACACTGAGGACAATGTAGGATGTATAAATTGAGTTTACATCAGTACTTAGTTGAAGGATAATCAAATTTACTAAGATTAAACCCTATATCATTAGAAAACCCTAACCCGCCTAAGTTTTCTTCCCATTTTCACATCAAACCTTTGTTAAACTTCAAACCAAAGACCCAAACTTCTTAATTACAATGTACATACCATAAATAAACCCTACTCCATCACTAATAACCTTCGTAAACCCTTAATCACCAAAATTACAAAGTTACAAAGTTACAAGCCCTAATATTGGATTCGGCTGGGTTTTTCCCTCCAAAATCATTCAAACGACTTTCCCCCCTAGATTTAAACTTAAGATCAGACCTAATAGATATTTTTAGATATTTTGGAGATATTTCTAAGTAGGTGCATCACCTAGTTGCTTGATTTGTTAGAAAAGTGATTAAAACTTTACAAAATGGTACTTTATGTTTCCTAATACATATCTTTAAGCTCTAAGCTTCTTACACCTTGCATTGCTATGTTCCTAGCATCCCTTAGTCACCATAAACGTGTACGAGCCTATGATATCAGTAGTTAAGTTTACTTAGAGTCTAAGTGTTGAAAATTAAGAGTACAGTTTTCTTTAGTAATGTTTCTCTTGTGGTGAAGAATAGTATTCTCAGTTTGATGTCGTTTGCTGAAGGTCAACTCCCTGTTTGTTATTTAGGTGTTCCTCTTATCTCGTCCCGTTTACTGTATAGGGATTGTAAAGTCCTTGTGTAAAAATTGGAAGGCAGGGTTAATGATTGGCGAAATAAGTATTTGTCTTTGGCAGGTAGGCTACAGCTTATTCGGTCAGTTCTATCTTCTATGCATATTTATTGGGCTTCTGTTTTTATTCTTCCTGCTCGGATTATCTTGGAGTTGGAGAAACTTATGTGTGGATTTTTATGGTCTCAAGGACCTTTAAAACGAGGTAAGGCAATGGTTGCATGGAGTTCTATCTGTCTTCCTCAGCGTGAAGGTGGGTTGGGGATTCGTAAATTGGAGGATTTCAATATTGCTCTTATGACGTCACATATTTGGTGTATTATTAATCGGAAGGATTCCTTGTGGGTTCAATGGATACATTCTTATAAACTTAATGGGAGAAGCTTTTGGGATGTTCCGGGTATTGGTGACATGAGTTGGGCTGGCGTAAGTTACTTATGATTCGTTCACGGGTTCGACCATTTCTATGGCATAAGATTTCTAATTGTAGCAATACATCTATGTGTTTTGATAACTGGGCGGATATCTGTCCTCTCCGGAATTTCCTTACGGTTCGTAATATTATTCGGTTAGGTTTTTCGCTATTGGACACTGTTCGTGATTTGATTGATGAAGGCGCTTGGAAATGGCCTCCTAACTGGCCTGCGCTATTCCCTATGTTAAATGCCTTGCCTGTTCCGGATATTCAGAAGGATCATCAAGATGTTATTATGTGGCATGATATTGTGGGTAGTCTGCATCCGTTTTCTGTGGCTCGGGTCTGGAACTCCATTCGAGTTCAGTCTGATGAGGTTGACTGGTACCATGTTGTATGGTTTGCGCATTGTATTCCTTGGCATGCGGTTCATATGTGGCTCATGATTCAAGGAAAATTGAAGACTCAAGACAGATTGCGGCATTGGGATGTTGGCCCTAATGTGGATATTACTCTCCTTAGGTGCCCACTATGTGAGGCGGTTCCAGATTCTCTCTCGCATCTATATTTTGAGTGCTCTTTTTCTTTGCAGGTTTGGAGTAAAATTCGTGATTTCGCTGATATGGGATCTATCCCACCGAGAGCTGTGGATATATTGGCGTATTTGGTTCCTATTTCGAATGGTCGGTCTGTTAAGAGTATTATTGGCCGGATGATGGTTGCTGATGCGTCTTATTTTGTTTGGACTGAACGGAATGCTCAATTGTTTAAAGGCCAACGTAGGAATGTTGATCAGCTTGTATAATTGATTTGTGATACCATTCGGTTAAAGCTTGTTACTTTCAGATTTAAGAAGGTTAGTGCTCGATCCAAGTTGCTGCTAGATCGATGGAGGTTACCTTGTATGTGTGTTTCCTATGAAGACGTTCATGTATGAGCGCCGTACTCTTTTTTCCTTTTCAGGGTTTTTCCCATTGGGTTTTTCTCGAGAAGGTTTTTTAAGGAGGCGGCCTCATGAGGATCCTCTACTTCCTTTAGTTTGTTGCTGGATTGGTGGTTTGTTCGCTCTGTTTCAAGACTTCATCTTGCTGGTGTTTAACTCTTCGATGATTAGTTAATTGTTTTTTGTTGATAGTTTGTGTTTATGGCATGTCATAAACACTAGTTTCCAAGCCTTTGCTTGAGGTTAATGTGGTATTTCAGCCACATTCCTTTGTACTTAACTTTATTTTTTGGTTAATATGTTTACCGAGGAAACCTAAAAAAAAGTGTTGAAAACTAGTATAAATAGGCATGTAAACCTTTCATTTCAACTTGCACCTCGTTTTCTCTTAACCTCCATACCCATTCTGATTTCCACTTCTATATACGTCCTAGGACATGTCCCAAGACCAGAAACCAGGTCTATAAGCTAGCCATTCAAGCTCTTGAAGCTTTGACAGCAAGATGTGCTCATAGGAAGCCATTAGGAGCCATTTTGGAGCATCCTAGGTAATTTCTACGTTAGCTAAGCTTTTATCTTGTTATAATACTTTCTTAGAGTTGTTATAATTCCAAAATTATGTTAGAAAGATAATCTAAAAGAAACTAAGTCATTTCATCATTTTAAATGAAAGTTATAAGCTAAAGATGTCTTAAAACCCTAGTTTTATAATTTACATGAAATAATAAGCAAAAACCCACTACAAAAGCTATAATTCTGAAGAAATGTTTTTATTATGATTATTAACATGTTTTGAAACTTTGTTTTAAAATCCTAGATCATTTGGTTCATTTTTGAGGTTGATATGTGATTTTTACAAGTATAGGGACTAAAACTGCCATTTTTGAAAATATTTAACATTTTGGGCCAAAAATTTCATTTTATGAAATTATAAGATATGAGAATAAATGTTGGAAAGTTTGAGGCCCTAAGATAGGTTTAAAATGTAAATACTAAAACTATACACTTTAAGGGTTAAAAGTGTAATTATACCAAAGTGTAACCAAAAGGGCTATTTTTGCCAATTTTGAAAGTAAAGAAGATTAATTATGAACATGAGGAAGTAATGAAAGTATCATGTTAGTAGGGAGCTTTGTACAAAGATGTTCCATCTCGATATTACGTTCTAACTGAGTGGTTGGGTTTACGATTTAAAGCGCCCTCGCTCCTCAAACGTTTATAGAATGGCTTCTGAGTATGATGGCCTAAACACTGGTGCTAGAATTACCACCAAATATTAATAAAAGAATATTAAACCAGCACTTAACAACATTGAACTAAAAATCAAAGACTTGATACTATACACAATGTATTAATCCAGGTTTGTGTGAGATCAAGCTGTTGTTTATGAGACCAGGTTGTGGTTTGTATGATCAAGCTGTCTATCTGTGAATGAAATATATCTGCTTATAGCTCGGATTCTATGGAAATAAGGTGAGTTCGTAGCCTCACTTTTTAAATGCTTTCTAAATGATTTCAAAACCCGTGAGGGGGATATATGCTAAAACTAGAATACAAGTGCTTTTAAAACTATATGGTATGATTATTGACACTATGTTTACTACTGCCATTAAGTCCGTTTTTAATCGTGAACCGTTAATCATTTCTCGGAATGAGCGCTAATATCGTGAGTATTACTATTGGAGACTGGCATCTCCTATCTGGGCAAGTCGCGCTTGCTAGCAGCTGAAGGTTCCTACCTAGGCTAAACAGATACACTTTATTTTTCATAACTCAGGAGTTTGGCAAACTGCCTGCATAAGGGCAATTTGTTGGTTTATGTATGTCAAGTAACAGTACATGAGCATAGTGCAGTATCATGACTATTTTATGTGGGTGTATAACAACGTAGCCCGGGGGATATACTTTTATTCAAAACTGTTATTACAAACCTATGAGTTCACTCAACCTTTGTGTTGACTTTAAGCATATATCTCAGATAAATGGTGACTGATAGCATGGAGCAGCACAAGGATGGCATGAAGAGGCACAAGACTGAAATTATTCTAGATTTTGGGAACCTCATATTGTAAAACTCTGATTTTTCAATGATATATAAAGAAAATTGATTTTATCACTCTTTTGAGTTGTTTTCTATCATTGTGACTTGTGTTCTATGAAGTAATACCCAAGATCAATATTCCGCTGGGTAAAGTAAAATGGGGGTGTTACAGATTGATACTTAGAGCCATGGTTATAGAGAACAAGGATTAAAATCTTGACTATAACTACTTTCAAAATAATTTCAAGAAAGTCCTCGTGTGCCAAAGCTAGTGCTGCTACAAGAATGATTGTACTAATATTCTCTAGGATTATGTGTAAGTTTATTTGATATTATGCATAAGAGATTTCATGTTTAGTTACCATGTTTATGTGTAAGTACTTGTGAGTAAGTAATAAGTTAGGATTCATCGACTTCTCTAGAAATAGGTATCCCTATCTTCCTCATATTATCATCTTATCGAATTCTTAAGATAAGCGTTCTGCAAGTGTTCCTGATAACTTCCCAATGTATATTTCCACTCTACCGATGAATAACCCTTATGATACTTCTGAAAATATACCCAAAGATCAGAATATCCCAAAATCCATTTTACCCTTTGATGACGACCCCTATATGCAAGTTATACGAGCATATAATGAAGAAGTAGATTTTACACCTCGACACCAAGATTTTCCATCACCTTGCCCTATTAATATACCATCACCTATATCTGAAACCTTACCTGAAAATACCTATGAACAACAACTTATATATGTCCTACCCTATATGAAAGAAGTTCCTCCCGAGCGTAATAGTTTAGCAGGATCATATGGCATGTCATATGATGTAGTGGTTGTTCAGGCATTTGCTTGAGGTTAATGTAGCATTGCAACTATATTCCATTGTACTTCAACACTTTTGGGAATATATTTTACCGGGGTTTGGATTCCCCTTTACCCAAAAAAAGGTCCTCCCGGGCGTATTGAAGATCTTGAAGATAAAGTTGAAGGGCTTAGGAAAGGCCGAAGAATTCTACAACGAGATTTTTAGAAGTTAGAAGGAGATTTAAAAGAAGCTAAATCCAAGTTGTAGAGAAGACATATGATACACGATGAAGAGATTGTTCAAGCTCGACTGAAGATTTCTACTCTTGAGTTAGTCATTGAGGACATTCAAATTAGACATCGAGCCCACATACGAAGTCTTTTTGATGCCATCAATGAACTTAAGAGGGAGAGATGAAAACATTAGACTATTAAGTTGTAAATACTTTCAACTTTATGTCTTTACTTTTATATTAACAGAGAAGCTTGTCCTGTAAGTTTATACAAGACAAGTTGTTAATAAGTAAAAGTTGTGTTTCTCATCTTGTCGTTTCATATTTATTTTTGAGGAGTAAGAAACCCCTATTTCTTGATTTTCTCATAAATGAGTATAATTTAAATTGTGTTAATTCAAGAAGAAAGCATATACTTGACAAAGTATATATTTTTGGATTTTCTGTTAACTTCGATGATAGTACGAATTATCAGTTGAATATAACCCGCAATTTTGAAGAAAGACTTAAGAAGACGTATGGTATGCTTGGCTATTATAAGACAAGTTGTTGCATATCAAATTATGTTATGATTATGCATGAGTCATATCTTTATAAATCCGTTGTAAACTTTGGAACTATGTTTCATAGTTGGATTTATTATCCTCAGATATGAATGATAATCAACATATTAAGTTTTCCCTACACCCTACCAAATAAACCCAAAAGATACACCTTGTGTTCAATAAACATTTATATGTATTCCTATACATATGTGACAAATGTTTTCTGATATGAGTATACCTTAGATTTTGAATTATTTCTATTCTTTCCCTCCATTCTAAACCCTAAAATTATTTGACGAAGAATTGATGATGATGTAGCAAACCTAAGCCTATACCTTTTAAATTCAGTAATTTTCTTGTGCATAAGGAGGGTTTTCATGCAGTGGTAGCTAACGGATGGTTGGCAAATGTTCATGGTTGTGCTATGTTTAGGCTTGTTAAACGCTTAAAAGGTTTAAAGGCTCCGTTTCGTAAACTGCTATTTTGAACAGGGTAATCTTCATGATCTAGACTACGTGTGGAATTAGATACTGTTCAACAAGCCCTTGATAGAGACCCATCCAATGTGCTGTTGGAAGAATAGCATGCTCATTATCTAGTTGCTTTTAAGGAAGCTTCTCTTGATGAGGAACGCTTCGTACGTCAGAAATCTAAAATTGAATGGCTTGATGTAGGTGATTCAAATACGGCTTATTTTCATAACTCGGTTAAGAGTAGGACTGCTCGTAATCGTATTGAAATGGTTCGTGATTCTCATAATGTGCTTCATGATGGAGATGCTGTGCCTGGAGCTTTCGTTGCTCATTACGAGCAGTTTCTTGGTCAGGCTAGTGTTTCAGGTTCTTTTAATACGTCTGATTTGTTTGTTCGAAAGCTTGGTGCTCAGAAATATGCCCATATGGTTAGAGTCATCTCTGGTTCTGAAATTAAAAGTGCGTTATTCTCTATGAGTGATGACAAAGCGCCTGGGCCTGATGGTTTTACTACTTCGTTTTTTAAGAAGTCTTGGGATATTATGGGTGATGAGTTTACATGTGCTATTCGGGAGTTTTTCTCTAATGGAAAACTTCTTAAAGAGGTTAATCATACTATTATTGCTCTTATCCCTAAGGTTTATATTCCTAATAAGATTACTGATTATCACCCCATCTCTTGTTGCAATGTTATTTTCAAATGCATTAGTAAGATAATTGCTAACCGTATTAAAGGGGATTTGGGCGATTTGGTTAATATTAATCAATCTGCTTTTGTTCCGGGGCGTAGGATCTCGGATAACATCTTATTGACGCAAGAGTTGATGAGGAATTACCACAGAAATTTTGGTCCTCCAAGATGTGCTTTTAAGGTAGATATTCAGAAAGCTTACGATACGGTGGACTGGCAGTTTCTGCGTAACATTCTGATTGGTTTTGGATTCCACCATTTAATGGTTGATTGGATTATGACGTGTATTTCTACTACTTCGTGTTCCATTTGCATAAATGGTAATTTATATGGCTGGTTTCAAGGAAAAAGAGGTCTCAGGCAAGGTGATCCGTTATCTCCAAATCTTTTCACGTTGGTCATGGAGATCCTTTCACTTATGTTGCAGCGGAGGGTTCTTAATGCAGAGGATTTTTATTTTCATCACCGTTGTGAACAACAACGTATTATCAACCTCTGTTTTGTAGATGATCTTTTTTTGTTTGCTAGGGGTCACTTAGACTCTGTGCAGGTTATTATGGATGCGTTGGAGGAATTTAAGATAGCTTCAGGTTTGGTTCCAAGTATCCCAAAGAGCACAGTTTTCTTCTATAATGTAGCTACTGCTGTTAAAAGTAGTATTTTACATATCATGCCATTTGCTGAAGGCGAGTTACCTGTCAGATATCTTGGTGTTCCTTTCATTTCGTCCAGGCTTCTATATAGGGATTGTAAAGTCCTTGTTGAAAAACTTGAGACTAGATTTAATGATTGGCGCAATAAATTTCTTTCTTTAGCAAGAAGACTCCAGTTAGTTCGTTCAGTTCTTTCATCTATGCATATCTACTGGGCGTCTGTCTTTATTTTACCTGTTCGGATTATTCATGATTTGGAACAGCTTATGACAGGCTTCTTATGGTGTCAAGGTGAAATGAATAAAGGTAAGGCTAAAGTTGCTTGGGACTCTATCTGTACTCCATTTTATGAAGGTGGACTTGGTATTCGTAAGCTTTCTGATTTTTATACTGCTTTGATGGTTTCTCATATCTGGTGTATCCTCACTCGTAACGAGTCTTTATGGGTTAAATAGATTTATTCTTACAAGTTAAAGGATCGAAGTTTCTAGGACGTTCCATGTATAGGTGATATGAGTTAGGGCTGGAGAAAACTTCTACAGATTAGATCACGCATTCGTCAATTTATTTGGTACAAGATTAATAATGGTAGATTGGCTTCTATGTGGTTTGACAAATGGGCAGATTTATGTCCGTTATGGGACGTTCTTACGTTTCAAATTATTACAAGATCGGGGCTCTCTCTATCTAATAAGGTGAGGGATCTTATTACTGATGGTATTTGGCAGTGGCCGCATGATTGGTATGCTAGATTTCCGAACATTGTCTCTATCCCTGCCCCTATTATTAATGATGCTCAGGATGATGTTTTGATGTGGCGGGATATAAATGGGGTTCTACATCCTTTCTCAGTTTCTTTAGCTTGGGACTCCATTCGGGATAGGGCTTTGATGGTTGATTGGTATCATGCTGTTTGGTTTGCTCATTGTGTTCCTCGTCACTCTATCCACTTGTGGTTAGTGGTTAGAAGAAAATTGAAGACACAAGATTGTCTTAGGCAATGGGATGTTGGCCCTTTGGTGGATCGAAGCTTTCTACGATATCCGTTGTGTAAACTGGTGTCGGATTCTCATGACCATCTTTTCTTTGAATGTTCTTATTCTATGCAGGTTTGGTTTAAGGTTCGAGGCCTATGTGATATGAATAGCATCCCCCCTCGGATTGATGATATTTTATCCTATCTTATTCCAATTTCTAAGGGGAAGTCTTGTCCTAGCATCCTTGCCCGTCTTGTGTTGGCTGCTACTGCGTACTTTATATGGATGGAACGTAATTCAAGACTTTTCAAGACAAATCTGTTGGCCGTTGATCAGATTGTTCAGCTTATTTGTGATACTGTCCGGTTGAAGTTGATTTCATTTCGTTTTAAGAAGTTGTCTGCCAGGTCGAGTTTGCTGCTTGACAAATGGAGGGTGCCGAGCTCTAGAGTTCTTCATGATGGGAGTGCCGGGTGAGGGTTGTACTCTTTTTTCCTTGTCTAATGTTTTTCCCATTGGGTTTTCTTTGGCAAGGTTTTTTAAGGAGGCAGGCTCATTTGGATATGATTTGCTCCTTTCGTGCTGTTGGTGGAATCTGAAGACATTGTGTGGCTTCATGTTTGCATCTTGGTTTCTTTCTAGTTTACTTGCATTGTAGTTCTAGATTAGTTTGTGTTTATGCCATGACATAATCACGTGTTAACATGCTGCATGTAGCATGCGTTAAATGTGGTATCTTAGCCACATTCCTTTGTACTTCAACGCTTTTTTGGTTAATATATTTACCGGGGAAACCCTTTACCAAAAAAAAGATGTAGCTGCAATCCTGCAAGTGAAAACTGTCAATAAGAAGTATTACCCGGAAGAAGACTCGATGACTAGTTAGTTTTTGATATCCAAGGAAGAAAAGATGCTAATATTATCACCCGTTGGATTAAAAGAGCCAATTCAATTTCCTATCGTATTTGAAATTATAAAATGAAGCTTGCTATAAGAAGACAGCACTTCGTTAGTTATCATGTTAAATTCTTTATACTCAACCCATTGAGATAAAAGGAGTTTATAAGATCTCTTGATTAAATTTCAAAAAATTCTTAGAAAGATGATCGATAAGATGAAAGAAGAACTCCGCTATCTAATGATAAAATACACGAGGAAATTTCAAGAGTTAGTAGAGTTAAATCCTATTCCATAGAATGAGAAAAACCTTCATCAGAAGATTTTATCACGGAATTATGTCATAGAATTTCATCTGAAATTCTGTTAAGAAAACTTCATCAGAAGATTTTGTTAGGAATTTTATTAAAGATTTTGAAGAAAGATTACCACTTCCAAAATCCCAATATATTGGAAAAAGTCATTTACCTCTACCCAAAGAGTTAATGGACAAGGTAATTAAGCACAATCCTATGCAAAAATCAGAAAAATCTTAAGCATAAACTCGGTAGTGAATGAACATCCGTAAATTATAATGAAACAAGAAACTACCATAACTGGAATTACTAGAATCCAATCTACGGTGAATATGATGGAAATTTTCTTCTGTGTTAGAAATGCACTCCGCATCACACAAAACTTTTGTAACACCCCAAAATTTATACAACTCAATACAGCGAAAGACTAGTTGGTGTTAGGGGATAGCACATTACTCACATCATAGACAACGCATAAAAATCACGTCCTTTAATAATAAGGCATTTCCATTCATAAATATCAAATTTACATAGGTCCCAAGTCATATTATTTCAAACAAAGTTTTACAAAGAATTTGAATGGAAATTATTGTTTAAGTGCGGGCCATGAATTCTTGTCGTCTTCCCGAGAATTACCTTCAAGTACCTGAGATAAAACATGTTAAAAGAAAAGGTCAGCGATAACGCCGAGTGAATTCATAGAGTTTAATAAAATCCATCAATATAACATCGGTATAAAATTATTACCGAAAATCATTTTGTACAGATCATTGTAATAGGCTATAAAATAGCCAAAGTCATTTTATACAAATCTTTATCAAAATCATAAAACAGGCGTTTGCCTTAAAAATCATTATACGAGCCAACGTCGTAAAAACATCATACAATACGTCTTATGACGTTGTATGAAAATAAAAACCGTTATATGAATATGGTTATGAAAACCAAAACACGAACATAATATCAATAGTATGACCTCGTATTGCTAGTCAAGCAATACATCGTAATTCGGTGCGTATAGTAGTATTTTGTTAACTGGATTATTATAAGCCGCATGACATTGTTACCTTACTAAACCAAACAACGGGTAGCTAACCCGATACTCATTTTGCTCATCTAAATTAGCGTGTCGTCACAAAGGTCACGCTATGGAAATAATCTCATACATAAATTCGCTTACCCACGACGGGGATCAACCGTCAAGGCGCGAACTGGGGTGATCGTCCCCAAATAGTACTATTATATGCATAAGCGTCTACCAATCCCGGTAGTTCACAATTCATGCTAACGGGACTTTTAGTGACATAACCTAACTTTAATAATCCATTTTATTTCATCTATCGGGTCATTTACTCATTTATCGGGTCATACAATCGGGTCATACAATCATTCGGGTCCAAATCAATAAACAAACAATCGGGACAAATGGTGTCCTATTTTATAAAAACTAACATGTTATCTCCCTCGCGGGTTTATAAAACATTTCATAAAAACATTTAAAAGAGTGCGAGGCTATGAACTCATGTTGATGTGGGAAAGCGGGTTATCGGCAATTCGGACGTACGGTACGTGCTTCAATCACGGAAACCTAGACAAATAATACTCGTCTTAGACTCATGTCCAACGACTTTATAAAAATAACAATTATGTATACATATGATGATTATATATATATGATGATCAAGTAGGTTTATATATTCTCATTTACTCATTTTAATGTTATGTGTCGATAACTTTTATACTAGTTTAATAGTTTTACCTATTTACGTGTTTTAGGTCCAATAATCCTATATAAGTTCATTAACTTGTATTAATCTATTTCATACTTCTATTATCAGTATTTATACTTTACATGTTGGGCCCAAATGGGTTAAGCCCAATAAATAAGTTTATAAGTGTTCTAGCCCATTTTGTTGTATTATTAGTCCAATAACGTTAACTTAACTCGTTAATGTCCGTATGTCATATAGTTCGGGTTTTTATTGGTTTTTACTTGTTATATATGTCTATATATCAGTATATGAGTTTATAAAAGTTTACATTAGACGGTTCCAACCGTCTAAGTTTTATTTAACAAAAACGTTAATTTTACGGTAATAGCCGAAAAAGTCGTAAAAATCATGTTTATAGTTTTCTAACTTATAAAACTTATCAAACTACCATTTTTATAAAATGTCCATTTATTTATCCTTATACATATTTATATAAATGTATTATATGAGTTAGTGGGTTTTAATTCACATTTTATATTATTTTTATTTGAGTGCTTATATAATACTATTATACTTTAATTTCCAAAATCTGATTTTTATTTTTATGTTCACCAAAACTGCCATATCTAGAGTTTTATATGGAGATAGAAGCTCAAATTTTTATGACATAAACTACATGATATGTGCTCCATTTAACTCTACTATAGCTACTGTTGAATCATCCTCTAAGTAGTTTCTAAAAATCGTCCCAAACAGTAAACTCAGATTTGTACTTTAAACTTGTTTTGATCATATCTCACTCATCCTAGTGATTCCATTGCATGGCCAACTCTCACATGTGTACAAGACATATTACTTACTGTATATCCATTAATCTATGCCATTTTTATCAGTTCATCATATGATTCTTTACTGTTTTATAAAGCCAACAATTTAAACAAGATTTTAGCCTTGTTTCTTATAGTTTTTCATCTTTTTAAGCATGTTTATCAACACCAAATCCCCACACAATATTTTTAATCATCATTCATCATCATATACATATACATAAGTAAAAAAAATAAAAGATTACATAATCAAAAATAACAAGAGGATGAGGAGAACAATCTTTATACCACCATGATGATGTAGGTTGTGATCAAAACATGGATTTTGATGGAGAAACTTGTGAATAACCATGACCATCTTCAAGACCACCAATCTTCATAAACTCCTTGTGGAAAATCAGCCCTAAGACTCCATAGAAACTCCTCCTTGGATGTTATAATCACCACCAATCAATAGGGCTTCAAAAGGGCTTCAACTTATGTATGAATAACATAAGATTTGTGGTTAAATTCAGATCAAGTGGGTGTTTTGGTGTTGTTTTTGGACGGCAAGCTAGAGAGAGGAAGAGAGAAAATAGATTGTTTTGCATGTTGTGAATGAAGCTAGTTGTTTAGGATAGATGTTTTTGTGTAAGCTTTTCTTACTTTGTAAGCTAAGGTGACAAGTGTGTTACTTAGCTTACACTTGACACCAAATGTTGGTGTGGTAGCTAGTTAAGGCCGGTTTTGAGTGGGGGTGGGACAAGTGTCCCACTTGTCTCATCCCCATTTATTTACGGGTACTCCTCGATTCTAATTTCCTCGATTTGCGTGCCCTCGGGTCGTTTTACGAAAAACGTTTTTATAAATTATGAATCAACGGCACAAAACGAATCTAATAAAAATTGTCTCATCAAAAACGGAGTTCGAAAACGTAAATACGTAGTCCTAAGGTTTCCGGTTTAGTCGTAAAGGACGTTAAATTAAAATCGTAAGTCCTAATCTTTTCTCGTAAATTTGTGAGTTTATGAACCAACACAAATTTAAAATCTCAAAATAATATTCACGGACAAATTTATTTTTTTGAAATGTCGGACTGTCACCAAAATGGTGTATGTAAACGTAAGCACGTAACGTTGAATCCTCCGATTTAGACGTAGTCGATGCTACTTCAAGACGTAAATCCAAATTACTTCCCAAAAATAAGTGAGTTCATAATATAACATTAAAATAATAATTTCAAATAAATATTGAGAATAAAATATCAACCATAAATTGACGGATTGTCACAGCATTTACCCCTAAACAGGATCTTTGTCCTCAAAGATCATCTTACTACTCGCTTCTTATAGAGTTAAAGCCATGTGGGTATTTCCTCCACATTCGGTATTTTCTCACAAGTGTAATTCATTACAATACGCGAGTTTCATCAAACATAACTATGGGAATAAGATCAGGCTAAATGTTGACTTACTTTCTCTATCCATGATGTTCACGGGTTTTTGATGAATGCAACTTTTCGCCGATCTAAACTTCACTAAGGAATAGTCAGATTTTCACTTGATAGGCATTTTATCAAGTTCGATATACGAAACCTAATTCACGTAGTCCTTGAAGTCCTAGGGTAGATCCAGCTTATATGCCTTTCAAACCAATCTTTTACATCATCTCAATGGTCCCATATAACATGGACTTTTATCCCATGATCTTTCAGATCATTAATTCATTTTTCCATAGTTAAAAATTTTGGCATAACTTCGCTACCCATCTGGCACTTCAAGATCTACATTTCATATTCACATAATCTCCTACCCACTACCGGCAGTCAATAATCAGATCCTAATTTCAACAATCATTTCAGGTCTCGCGGGTTGAGTATTTTGTAAGGTTAGGTTCGCCATCATAGGAAACCTTAAACCTAAAAGACATGTCCAACTCACAATGGGTGTATGTCGGGTGTCTTCATCTCAACTCCTGCTTACAGATGCTCTAATATATAAATCCTAACAAGATTCGATCTCGATCCTAATACGATAATTATCAATGATAATCTTTCCAAAGGAAAACGATTATACGGTTTATTACCAAAGGTCAATCATTCAAACATAGAACAGCACTTATAGTACTTTGTATCGTTACTTTACCTCGTCCCTTCGATTTGGGGTGGTAAACAGTACTCTCATCAAGATTCGTTCTCAATGACTTCTGAGCAAGTCTCTAGAAATTCGATGCGAAGCGAGGATCTTGATAGAGATGATCGATACAGGCACACCATGTTTACACAACTCCTTTAAATACAAAAGAGTCAATTTCTTCATCAAGAATCTATCATTAACAGGAATGATATTAGTAGATTTGGTCAGTCTGTCGACGATGACCCAAATCGAATCAAATTCAGATGATAGCCTTTGCAATAGTTGGACGTTTACTAATGTATGAGGCGATGTCTGCCTTCATAATTTGCCATCAGTACAACTTCTTCTGATAAGGATACATTAAATCAGAAATGACAAGAATAGAATACTTATACTTACAAGATTCCAGTATAACTACATCTCACAATCCTTCATATTTTGGCAACCATAAACGGCCTTTTAAAACATTTAACGCCATTGGATTCTCAATTCTAATGGTTCACATGAGCCGTGAAACCCATTTTATTATCTATATTATCCTTTTTATAAGCATCAGCTATATTTTAAATTGTTCGGCAATTTATTTTGCACATTCATTATTAAGAAATACATCGTAATTGATTCTTCATATTTTCTACATAATGTGTCGGTAATTACGTTCACCTTCCTTCATATTTTCTAAGTTTCAGTTTCGTTTCAGCTATCATTTTTATCCGTTTTACTCAATCCGACGTCTAAAGCGTCGATAATTATTACAACTAATTAAATAATAAATATTTAATTTTTATGAAATGTAAACGTAAAGATTTTAAATTTCTTAGTCCGTCCAATTATATGAAAATGTTCAAAATAATTTTTAATTTAATTAACACGACTTTTGTTGATTTATCAAAAATAATTAGTAGAATTCGTAAATGTTCGAAAAATCTTTGTTTATATTTTGGTCAAAAATTTTCTTAGTTGGAAAGCAAAAATTGTCATTTCAAATTTCAATTCATGGTTTAAAAGGTTTTTCTCAATTCTTCTTAAGTTATCTAGAAGTACACACAAACATTTACCCCTAAACAGGAGTTTAGTTAAATGATTTGTGTATAAGGGAATAATCCCTTAAAAATCCTTTCTTAAAACATTTGTCAAAACATATTTTCCATTTTCTTTTGTTATAACCCTAAGCCTTAATGGCTCTAATCTTTGAAAAGTCAATAAAGATCCCATTATCTTATTAATCACATGGTCAAATCATGTAAAGGATTAAGTCTTAAATCACATGTTATATATTTAAGGTACAGGTTTTTGTTATTCGGCCAATTTAGGGCATTCTATAAATAATTATTAACTCATTCTTATTCTTATAAACAAACAAATAGTCCTTAATGATCACGGGCATGAATTTATCAAATTACAGCCTACACACGTGATTCACCAAATTTATGGATGCTACATGTGTATTAGTCAATCCAAATGACATCAGGTGAAACTCATAATGTTCATTACAAGTACCGGATGTAGTGATTGGAATAGATAATCTTCTTCGCAGACGCGAAGTTGATAATAGCCATGTTGTGCATCAAATCTTTAAAACATACACTAGAACCTTGTAAATGATCGAACAAATCTTCCATTTCGAGTTATGGATATCGTTTTCGATTGTCAATTTACTCAGTTCACAGTAATCTATAAATATAAGGAATGATAACACTATAGCTCTTCATGATGACGAGCTCGGTAGAATAAAATCTTTCTCCGACAACTCTCTCGGTTGTACGGTAATTCCTTTAATTCAGAAGGTGCTGACGTACAGTGCACACGCCACAGGTGCAGCACCGAGAATATAATCAATACCAAATTCAACTTGCCTTAATGGCGAAAGTCTAGGTAATTCATCAACAAATACTTACTAAAGTTTCAGATAACATAAACATCTTTTAATACATTTATTTTAAGTTCTTTCTAGATTAAAATATCTATGACTAATTCACAATCATTCATGGTATAATTTTAAGTCTAAATACAGGATATCGTCATCCACCAAGAATTATTTAGATCACTTTTGATAATCAACATCTTATCTTATAGGGGATTTCTATTCGAGTTCCCATCAATTAAGACAATGTCGTCATGTCATAATCAATCAATCCATTCTACTGGCATTACCAACTTTTCAGTTTTATTGCCGTCGATAAGATGTGAACTTCTCAAAAGTCTAATAATAACTCATAATCCTTCACAAATTCAAGGATATCTGGAGACGTAACTATCCTTAAAAGAGTAAGGTCAACGCATAATTTACGCGAGAGGATTTCAAATCAGATACAGACGAAAACATTTAACGAATATGAATATATCCCATGTTTTCATAATTTGAGTACGTATTCGAAAGCTCCTCGGATCGTTACCCAGGTCATTCAAATGAAATCAAATCAAAAGAAATGATAGGAACGTCGATACATCCAGTCGGGTATCAACACTCGATAATCAGACACTTTTCCAAAGAATCTTACTACGAGAGAATTGGACAAGAAAGAATTGTCAATTGTCAAATAAGACAATTTTCACGGATGAGTAAATTCGACTCAGAAGAATAGATGCTATAGGCACATATGTAGGTGTCCTTAACGTTATGTCCCTATTTTTCACTTCTTGTAGATCTCATAAAATTTAATCCTTCACAATCTTAAAAGAAAATGTAGTGTTTATTAATCAGTTTTATGGTGACTACTAATCAGCCTTGCATGGTTACTTACAAATTGTATGTAGGCGCGCAACTATATACAATTTCAAGATTAACGATGCAATACTAAGTTCGTCAAAATTTTATCATCATGTTTATAATAAAAACGTTGTCATGCTTAATTCTTAAGTAAGAATCAAGAATAAATTTACAAAGATTTTCTTTGTTATAAAAACAGTTAAGTTTTCCAAGGTACTTTATAAACAATCTCATTTCGAAAACAATCACTTATAAATCTTACTTTGAATAATCCTTATAGTGATGAAAATTCAATTTTTTTCAATGGATACGGTTTTATCTTATAAAAACAATGAGTGATCTGCAAAAGAGTGATGAAAGCTTGTTCACCAAGAACTAACTACAATATAATAGGAAATGAGCTTAGCCACTTTGTCATGAGGTTCATGACCTCGATGGCACTCAGGAAGAATAATCCACAACATAACTCGAATCGAGATGAGTACTTGTTCAATGGTTGCATCACTAATGTGAACATTAGGATATAGCAATAAAGGATAGATAACATCGATACATGTAGAATTTAGCAATCAAAGGTAGTCTTTTCATTAATCGCAAACAAGTCTAAATTGTACCGTAACACATTATGTGTCACTATGTCATACAATTCCAAGAACTCATCCTACCAACTGATGTCTCAGTTAGGTTAGGGATTATTTTTAAAAGATACCACAGTGAATACTAATCTACAAGAGTTATGGGGGTTCCACCTGTCCTGGAAGATCCATCGGTCCCATTTCAGAAGAAGATTTCTTCAATTTATTTCTTGGACACTGGGCACCCTCATCATTGGACAATGGTCTAGGAACAACCCTTAACACGAACCAACAATCATTCTAAACCTTATAATTCAATCACAGGACTTAACGACTTCCTCTTAATAATTTCATATTCCGTACGGGTTAAATTTTACTTTATTCAAGTTTTAACCAATTTTATACTCAATTCGATATCCTACCTTATTCTCCCATACTTTCAACCTTGTTTATAAACCTTAATAGGGCAATAAAAGCTTGATATGATCAACACTTAATTTCCGATTCTATAACTTCTTCATCAATAGTTATCAAATGAGTCACTAGTATGAAATGACTCGATCAGTCAATTAGACTTCTCGGAAAGGTACTAGTGGCATGAGGCTTTTGGGTAATGATTCCAATGACAGCCTCAAGTGCAACATTCACCCTTTCGATTTCAAATTTAAGAATTGGATGACAACGAATCAGATGACATCTTTCCAGGTGATAACGTTTTGTCAAACTCCACTCTATAAGGAAAGATCGTCATGACATCGATATCAGATTTAATCTTGCCAATTCTTTTTCAATATCACAGTCAACTAATATCTACATTTCTACGAAATCAACCATTTGTTGGGATCATAAATATCCACAACTTGGTTCAGATCTAGGATAGGTAGAATTCCTACGAGAATAGCTTCGATTAATTTACTAGGGGATTTAGGGTTCCTTGTGACAATCTACGTCGTATAAATACCTCGTATAAGTATCAAAATAATCATCAAACAATCATGTAATAAAATTACATCATATATATATAATCCAAGTTATATATATATTAAAATAACACTTCTCAGTCTAGCCTTGTCGGTAACTCAGGAATTCTTCGGCACCGTTATAGTCAAAAGATTTTTAGACATTTTGTGAAAAATGTTTATAGTTAAAAGATTTTGAAATGTTTTATTCAAAACCTTGGTTTTAAAAATCTTTCGTTCTCTATAACGAGAGCTCTGGTACCAAACTGTAACACCCCCAAATTTATACAACTCAATACAGCGGAAGACTAGTTGGTGTTACGGGATAGCACATTACTCACATCATAGACAACGCATAAAAATCGCTTCGTTTAATAATAAGGCATTTCCATTCATAAATATCAAATTTACATAGGTCCCAAGTCATATTATTTCATACAAAGTTTTACAAAGAATTTGAATGGAAATTATTGTTTAAGTGCGGGCCATGAATTCTTGTCGTCTTCCCGAGAATTACCTTCAAGTACTTGAGATAAAACATGTTAAAAGAAAAGGTCAGCGATAACGCAGAGTGAATTCATAGAGTTTAATAAATCCATCAATATAACATCGGTATAAAATTATTACCGAAAATCATTTTGTACAAATCATTGTAATAGGTTATAAAATAGCCAAAGTCATTTTATACAAATCTTTATCAAAATCATAATATAGGCGTTTGCCTTAAAAATCATTATATGAGCCAACGTCGTAAAAACATCATACAATACTTCTTATGACGTTGTATGAAAATAAAAACCATTATATGAATATGGTTATGAAAACCAAAACACGAACATAATATCAATAGTATGACCCTGTATTGCTAGTCAGGCAATACATGGTAATTCGGTGCGTATAGTAGTATTTTGTTAACTGGATATTATAAGCCGCATGACATTGTTACCTTACTAAACCAAACAACGGGTAGCTAACCCGATACTTAATTTGCCCCATCTAAATTAGCGTGTCGTCACAAAGGTCACGCTATGGAAATCTTCTCATACATAAATTCGCTACCAATCAATGTGGCACGACGGGGATCAACCGTCAAGGCGCGAACTGGGGTGATCGTCCCCAAATAGTACTATTATATGCATAAGCGTCTACCAATCCCGATAGTTCACAATTCATGCTATGGGACTTTTAGTGACATAACCTAACTTTAATAATCCATTTTATTTCATCTATCGGGTCATTTAATCATTTATCGGGTTATACAATCGGGTCATACAATCATTCGAGGCCAAATAAATAAACAAACAATCGGGACAAATGGTGTCCTATTTTATAAAAACTAACATGTTATCTCCCTCGCGGGTTTATAAAACATTTCATAAAAACATTTAAAAGAGTTCGAGGCTATGAACTCACGTTGATGTGGGAAAGCGGGTTATCGGCAATTCGGACGTACGGTACGTGCTTCAATCACGGAAACCTAGACAAATAATGCTCGTCTTAGACTCATGTCCAACGACTTTATAAAAATAACAATTATGTATACATATGATGATTATATATATATGATGATCAAGTGGGTTTATATATTCTCATTACTCATTTTAATGTTATGTGTCGAAACTTTTATACTAGTTACTAGTTTTACCAATTTACGTGTTTTAGGTCCAGTAAGCCTATATAAGTTCATTACTTGTATTAATCCATTTCATACTTGTATTATCAGTATTAATACTCTACATGTTGGGCCTAAATGGGTTAGCCCAATAAATAAGTTTATAAGTGTTCTAGCCCATTTTGTTGTATTATTAGTCCAATAATGTTTAACTTAACTCGTTAATGTCGTATGTCATATAGTTCGGGTTTTTATCGGTTTTTACTTGTTATATATGTCTATATATCAGTATATGAGTTTATAAAAGTTTACATTAGGACGGGTCCAAACCGTCTAAGTTTTATTTAACAAAAACGTTAATTTTACGGTAATAGCCGAAAAAGTCGTAAAAATCATGTTTATAGTTTTATAACTTATAAAACTTATCAAACTACCATTTTTATAAAATGTCCATTTATTTATCCTTATACATATTTATATAAATTGTATTATATGAGTTAGTGGGTTTTAATTCACATTTTATACTATTTTTATTTGAGTGCTTATATAATACTATTATACTTTAATTTCCAAAATCTGATTTTTTTTTCATGTTCACCAAAACTGACATATCTAGAGTTCTATATGGAGATAGAAGCTTAAATATTTATGACATAAACTACATGATATGTGCTACATTTAACTCTACTATAGCTACTGTTGAATCATCCTTTAAGTATTTTCTAAAAATCGTCCAAAACAGTAAACTCAGATTTGTACTTTAAACTTGTTTTGATCATATCTCACTCATCCTAGTGATTCCATTGCATGGCCAACTCTCACATGTGTACAAGACATATTACTTACTGTATTATCCATTAATCTATGCCATTTTTATCAGTTCATCATATGATTCTTTACTGTTTTATACAGCCAACAATTTAAAACAAGATTTTAGCCTTGTTTCTTATAATTTTTCATCTTTTTAAGCATGTTTATCAACACCAAATTCTCACACAATATTTTTAATCATCATTCATCATCATATACATA
>CM046879.1:353914212-353966712 GCA_025667525.1 Glebionis coronaria
TATATATATATATATATATATAATTTATATATATAGTATATTATATATATATTTATATATATATATATAGATATATATATATATATATATATATTATATATATATATTGTTGGGTCAGTATTTACTGACCCTGAAGCAACTCTAGGATTTGATATAAATCCACCCTAAGTGTTTCATGCTCAGCAGTAAGGCTAGTCTGCTGAAGGATGACCAGTGGAACAAAGTTCCTACTAAAGACCTTATAGCTGAAGAAAGTTCAGCAATCCCCTTTCCAGTGAACTTAGAAGACAAAGGAGTCTTCGCTTCAAATACTAGGCGGGTCTAGTTGCTGAAGAACAAGGACTGAAGAAGGGCTTTCAGTTCAGTTTGGCTTGACAATACCAAACTGAATGATGTCGATCTCCTCTAGGATACTGAGGACCCTTCAGTATTCTGATGGTTTGCATTAGGCGGGAAAAGATTACTTTAAGTCAAAGTAGGTTTCTTGTATACTTAGATATAAGTACAACCTTTATCTTTCCTAGAATAGTTTATTAAGTACTTTGTACTATTTATCCAGCATGGGCATCAACCACCCACTGGATAAACTCATGCATTGGTACATGCAAAATGCAAACCCTAATTTACACTGCCTATATAAAGGAGTGTACATTATGAGAGAAAGGTAACCAAGAGAAGAGCTTAAACTCTTATGTGACAATCCGTCAATTTACGATTGATATTTTATTCTCAAATATTATTTGAAAACATTATTTTAATGTTATATTATGAACTCACTTATTTTTGGGAAGAAATTTGGATTTACGTCTTGAAGTAGCATCGACTACGTCTAAACCGGAGGATTCAATGTTAAGTGCTTACGTTTACATACACCGTCTTTGGTGACAGTCCGACATTTCAGAAAATAAATTTATCCGTGAATATTATTTTGGAGTTTTAAATTTGTGTTGGTTCATAAACTCACAAATTTACGAGAAGAGACTAGGACTTACGATTTTATTTTAACGTCCTTTACGACTAAACCAGAAACCTTAGGATTACGTATTTACGTTTTCGAACTCCGTTTTTGATGAGACAATTTTTATTAGATTCGTTTTGTGCCGGTGATTCATAATTTATAAAAACGTTTTTCGTAAAACGACCCAAGGGCACGCAAATCGAGGAAACTAGAATCGAGGAATACCCGTAAATTAGTGGGATGGGACAAGTTTTACACTTGCCCACCCCACTAAGTGTGGCATCCAACATTAAGCCACCTCACCCCATGAGGTGTCCAAGCTTAACTAATAAGCTTCAACACATGTACTAGCCTAACATCTAAGCTAAAGTTACCTCAAAACCATCCAACACTAAACCATTATCTCACAAAACACACATGCAATACCACTCTCATTTCTCTCCTCCCTCTCTCTAAAATTCGTCCCAAAACCATCATCAAACACCCCTATTTGATCTATTTTAGCCATAAAATCATGTGTTATTCATACACATGATGATGCTCCTTTGAAGCCTTGAAGATTGGAGGTGATTCTAACATCCAAGGAGCTGATTTGGTGATGTCCAAGGGCTGATTTCTCAAGGAGTTTTCATGAAGATCAAGGGCTGATTTCACAAGGAATCTACAAATACTTGGTGATCCTAGAAGTGGTGTTGATATCTCATAAGATTGGTTACCCAAAACCAAGTCTTGTTCATCATCAATCCCATCTTTTCATCACTAATGGTGGTATAGAGATTGTTCTTCCTATCCTCTTATTATTTTGATTATGTAATCTTGTATTTCTTTTACTTATGTATATGTATATGATGATGAATGATGATTAAAAATGTTATGTGGGGATTTGGTGTTGATAGATTGGATAAACATGGGTAAAAAGATGGACAAACTACATGTAAAATGGGTAAATCTTGTTTAGATTGTTGGCTGTATAAAACAGTAAAGGACCACATGTTAGACTGATAAAAGGGAAAAGTAGAAGCAATATACAGTAAGTAATATGTCTTGTACACATGTGAGAGTTGGCCATGCAATGGAATCATTGTAATGAGTGAGATATGATCAAAACAAGTTTAAAGTACAAATCTGAGTTCACTGTTTTGGACGATTTTTAGAAAACACTTAGAAGATGATTCAACAGTAGCTATAGAAGAGTTAAATGGAGCACATATCATGTAGTTTATGTGATAAAAATTTGAGCTTCTATCTCCATATAGAACTCTAGATATGGCAGTTTTGGTGAAGATGAAAATAAAAATCAGATTTTGAGAATTAATGTTTATTATTATTATATAAGCACTCAAAATTTATATTGTATAAAATGTAAAATAAAAATCCACTAACTTATGGATTTTATATAAATATGTACAATGGTAAATAAGTGGACATTTTATAAAGATGGTGATTTGATAAGTTTTATAAGTTATAAAACTATAAACATGATTTTTACGACTTTTTCGGCTATTACCGTAAAATTAACGTTTTTGCTAAATAAAACTTAGACGGTTGGACCCGTCTAATGTAAACTTTATAAAACTCATATACTGATATATAAACATGAATAACAAGTAAAAACCGATAAAACCCGAACTATAGAACATACGGACATTAACGAGCTAAATAAGCATATTGGACTAATAATTGGACTAAATAAGTTAAACACTTATAAAAAGTACTTATTGGGCTTAACCCATTTAGGCCCAACATATAAAGTATAAATACTGATAATAAAAGTATAATTGGACTAATGAATAGTATTGGGCTTGTAATAGGCCCATTGGGCTTCAAAATATAAACAAGATTGAACTAGTATAACTAGTCTTGAAAAATTCCCAACACATAACACTAAAATAAGTAAATGAGAATATATAAACCCACTTGATCATCATATATATAAAATCATCATATGTATACATAATTGTTATTTTTATAAAGTCATTGGACAAACGTCTAAGACCGAGTATTATTTGTCTAGGTTTCCGTGATTGAAGCGCGTACCGTACGTCTGAATTGTCGATAACCCGCCTTCCCACATCAACGTGAGTTCATTGCCTCGCACTCTTTTAAATGTTTTTATAAATGTTTTATAAACCCGCGAGGGAGATAACATGTTAGTTTTTATAAAATAGGACACCATTTGTCCCGATTGTTTGTTTATTGATTTTGGACCCGAATGATTGAATGACCCGATTGTATGACCCGATAAATGATTAAAGGACCCGATAGATGAAATAAAATGGATTATTAAAGTTAGGTTATGTCACTAAAAGTCCCATTAGCATGAATTGTGAACTACCGGGAGTTGGTACACGCTTATGCATATAATAGTACTATTTGGGGACGATCACCCCAGTTCGCGCCTTGACGGTTGATCCCCGTCGTGCCACATTGATTGGTAAGCAAATTTATGTATGAGAAGATTTCCATAGCGTGATCTTTGTGACGACACGCTACTTTAGATGGGCAAATTTGGTATCGGGTTAGCTACCCGTTGTTGGTTTAGTAAGGTAACAATGTCATGCGGCTTATAATAATCCAAACTAACGAAATACTATTAGACGCTCCGAATTACGATGTATTGCCTGACTAGGAATACAGGGTCATACTATTGATATTATGTTTGTGTTTTGGTTTTTATAACCATATTCATATAACGGTTTTTATTTAATCTATACAACGTTGCAAAACGTATTGTATGGTGTTTTTAACGACAATGATTCGTATAATGATTTTTAAGGCAAATGCCTATATTATGATTTTGATAAAGATTTGTATAAAATGATTTTGGCTATTTTATGGCCTATTACAATGATTTGTACGAAATGATTTTTGGTACTAATTTTATACCAAAGTTATATTGATGGAATTTATTAAACTCTATGAATTCACTCGGCGTTATCGCTGACCTTTTCTTTTAACATGTTTTATCTCAGGTACTTGAAGGTAATTCTCGGGAAGACGACAAGAATTCATGGCCCGCACTTAAACAATAATTTCCATTCAAATACTTTGTAAAACTTTGTATGAAATATAATGACTTGGGACCGATGTAACTTTGATGTTTATGAATGGAAATGCTTTATTAATCAACGACGTGATTTTTATGCGTTGTCTATGATGTGAGTAATGTGCTATCCCGTAACACCAACTAGTCTTCCGCTGTATTGAGTTGTATAAATTTGGGGGTGTTACAATTTGGTACCAGAGCTCTCGTTATAGAGAACGAAATATTTTTAAAACTAAGGTTTTGAATAAAACATTTCAAAATCTTTTTACTAAAAACATTTTTCTAAAAATGTCTAAAAATCTTTTGACTATAACGGTGCCGAATAATTCCCGAGTTACCGACAAGGCCAGACTAAGAAGTGTTATTTTAATATATATATATAACTTGGATTATATATATATATGATGTAATTTTATTACATGATTGTTTGATGATTATTTTGATTTTTATACGAGGTATTTATACGACGTAGATTGTCACAAGGAACCCTAAATCCCCTAGTAAATTAATCTAAGCTATTCTCGTAGGAATTCTAGCTATCCTAGATCTAAACCAAGTTGTGGATCTGTATGATCCCAACAAATGGTTGATATTCGTAGAAATGTAGATATTAGTTGATTGTGATATTGAGAAAGAATTAGCGAGATTAAAACTAATATCGATGTCATGACGATCTTTCCTTATAAGAGTGGAGTTTGACAAAACGTTATCACCTGGAAAGATGTCATCTGATTCGTTGTCATCCAATTCTTAAATTTGAAATAGAAAGGGTGAATGTTGCACTTGAGGCTGTAATTGGAACCATTACCCAAAAGCCTCATGCCACTAATACCTTTCCGAGAAGTCTAATTGCATGTGTGAGTCATTTAATACTAGTGACTCATTTGATAATTGTTGTTGTAAGAGCTATAGGATTGGAAATTAAGTATTGATTCATATCGAGCTTTTATTGCCCTATTAAGGTGTAAGAATAAGGATGAAAGTATTGGAAAATGAGGTAGGATATCGAATTGAGTATAAAACTGGTTGAAACTTGAATAAAGTAAAATTTAACCCGTACGGAATATGATATTGTTAAAAGGAAGTCATTAAGTTCTATGATTGAATTATAAGGTTTTAAATGATTGTTGATTCGTGTTAAGGGTTGTTCCTAGACCATTGTCCACTAACGAGGATGCCCAGTGTCCAAGAAATAAATTGAAGAAATCTTCTTCTAAATTGGGACCGATGGATCTTCCGGGACATGTGGAACACCTAATGACTCTTGTAGATTAGCATTCATTGTGGTATCTTTTAAAAATAATCCCTAACTTAACTGAGACATCAGTTGGTAGGATGAGTTCTTGGAATTGTATGACATAGTGACACGTAATGTGTTACGGTACAATTTGACTTGTTTGTGATTAATGAAAGGACTACCTTCGATTGCTAAATTCTACATGTATTGATGTTATCTATCTTTTATGCTTCTTCCTAATGTTCGCATTAGTAATGAAACCATTGAATAAGTACTCATCTCGATTTGAGATACTTGGTGGATTATTCTTTTTGAGCGCCATTGAGGTCATGAACCTCATGATTATTTGGCTAAAGCTCATTTCCTATCATATTGTAGTTAAGATCTTGGTGAACAACTCTTCATCACTTTTTTGTAGATCACACATTGTTTTTATAAAGTTAAAACGGTATCCTTTGAGGAAATTGAATTTTCATCACTATAAGGATTATTCCAAGTGAGATTTATAATTTATTGTTAACGAAATGAAGTTGTTTGTGAAACACCTTGGAAAACTTAATTGTTTTCATAACAAGGAAAATCTTTGTAAATTTATTTTGATTCTTACTTAAGAATTAAGCATGAAAATGTTTTTATTATAAACATGATGATAAAATTTTGACGAACTGAGTATTGCATCGTTAATCTTGAAATTGTATATAGTTGCGCGCCTACATACAATTTGGAATTGACCATGCAAGACTGATTAGTAGTCACCATAAAACTGATTAATAAACACTACATTTTATTTGAAGATTGTGGAAGATTAAATTTTATTAGATCTGCAAGAAGTGAAAAATAGGGACATAATGTTAGGAACACCTACATATGTGCCCGTACCATTTATTCTTCTGAGTCGAATTTACTCATCTGTGGAAATTGTCTTATTTGACAATTGACAATTCTCCCGTTGTGAGATTCTTAGGAAAAGTATATGATTACCGAGTATTGATACCCGACTGGATGTATCGACGTTCTTATCATTTCTTTTGATTTGATTTCATTTGAATGACCTGGGTAACGATCCGAGGAGCTTTCGAATGCGTACTCAGATTATGAAAACATGGGATATATTCATATTCGTTAAATGTTTTCGTCTGTATCTGATTTGAAATTCTCTCGCATAGATTATGTGTTGACCTTACTCTTTTTATGATAGTTGTGTCTCCATATATCCTTGAATTTGTAAAGGATTATAAATTATTATTAGTCTTTTGAGAAGTTCACATCTTATCGACGGCAATAAAACTGAAAAGTTGATAGTGCCAGTAGAATGGATTGATTAATTATGACATGACGACATTGTCTTAATTGATGGGAACTCAAATAAGAATTCCCCCAAAAGATAAGATGTTGATCATCAAAAGTGATCTAAATAATTCTTGCTGGATGATTATATCCTGCATTTAGACTTGAAATTATACTGTGAATGGTTGTGAATTAGTCATAGATATTATAATCTAGAAAGAAGTTAATATGAATTTATTGAAAAGATAATTCTTTTATGTGAAACTTTAGTAAGTATTTGTTAATGAATTACATAGACTTTTGCCATTAAGGCAAGTTGAAATTGGTATTTATTATATTCCCGGTGCTGCACCTGTGGCTTGTGCACTGTACGTCAGCACCATCTGAATTAAAGGAATTACCGTACAACAGAGAGAGTTGTCGGAGAAAGATTTTATTCTACCAAGCTCGTCATTATGGAGAGCTATGGTATTATCATTCCTTATATTTATAGATTACTGTGAACTGAGTAAATTGACAATCGAAAACGATACCCATAACTCGAAATGGAAGATTTGTTCGATCATTTACAATGTTCTAGCGTATGTTCTAAAGATTTGATCCACGACATGGTTATCATCAACTTCGCATCTGCGAAAAAGATTATGTATTCCAATCACTACATCCGGTACTTGTAATGAACATTATGAGTTTCACGTGATGTCGTTTGGATTGACTAATACACATGTAGCATTCATAAATTTGATGAATCATGATCATTAAGGACTATATGTTTGTTTATAAGAATAAGAATGAAGTTAATAATTAATTATAGATTGCCCTGAATTGGCCGAACAATTAAAAATTATACTTTGAATATTTAACATAAGACTTAAGACTTAATACTTTACATGATTTAACCGTGTGATTAATAGATAATGGAATATAAATTGACTCTTTAAAATTTAGAAGTCATTTAAGATTTTGGGTTTTACCAAAAAGAAAATGGAAATATGATTTGACAAATGTTTTAACAAAGGATTTTAAGGGATCATTCTCTTATAACCAAAACATTTAACTAATCTCTTGTTTAGGGGTATATGTTTTTGCATACCTTAAGACAACCTAAGAAGGAATGAGGAAACCCATTTAAACCATAACTTGAAATTTGAAACGATAATTTTTACTTTTCAAACTAAGAAAACTTTGACCAAAGTGTAAGCAAAGGTTTTTCCGAACATTTACGAATCTTATTAAATATTTTCGATAAATCAACAAAAATCTTGTTAATTAAATTCAAATTTATTTTTGAACATTTTTATAATTGGTCGAACTAAGAAAATTAAAATTTTACGTTATGTTTCTTAAAAATTAAATGTTTATTATTTAATTAGTTGTAATAATTATCGACGCTTTAGACGTCAGATTGAGTAAAACAGATAGAGATAATAGTAAAGACGAAACTGAAACATAGAAGATATGAAGAAAGAACTTTGAATAAATACGGTTATGATATTTATTTCATCCGGAAAGTGAACATAATTGCTGACACATTATGTATAAAAGATAAAGAACCAATTGGGATGTATTTCTTAATAATGAAGATGAAAAATAAATTGCCGAACAATTTAAATATGAACAATGTTTGTAAAAAGGATAATATAGATAATAAAAAGCGGTTCGCGGCTAATGTTAACCATTAAAATTGAGAAGCCGACAGCGTTAAATGTTCTAGAGACCACTTGTGATTGTCTAAATATGGAGATTGTGAGATATAGTTATGTTGGAATTTGTAAGTATAAGTATTTTATTTATGTCATTTATGACTAATAGTATCTTTGTCTAAAGAAGTTGTACTGATGGCAATTATGAAGGCAGACATCGCCTGATACATTAGTAAACGTCTAGCTATTGCAAAGGTCATCATCTGAATTTGATTCGATTTGGGTCATCGTCGACAGACTGACCAAATCTGCTAATATCATTCCCGTTAATGATAAATGCAAAAGAGTTATGTAAACACAGTGTGCCTGTATCGATCGTCTATATCAAGATCCTCGCTTCGCATCGAATTTCTAGAGATTTGCTCAGAAATCATTGAGAATGAACCTTGATGAGAGTACTATATACCACCCCAAATCGAAGGCACGAGGTAAAGTAACGATACAAAGTAATATAAGTGCTATTTTATGTTTGAATGAATGACCTTTGGTAATGAACCGTATAACCGTTTTCCTTTGGAAGAATTATCATTGATAATTATCGCATTAGGATCGAGATCGAATCTTGTTAAGATTTATAGATTAGAGCATCTGTAAGCAGGAGTTGAGATAAAGACACCCGACATACACCCATTGTGAGTTGGACATGTCTTTTAGGTTTTAAGGTTTCCTAAGATGGCGAACCTAATCTTACAAAATACTCGACCCGTGAGACCTGAAATGATTGTTGAAATTAGGATTTGATTATTGACTGCCGATAGTGGGCAGGAGGTTATGTGAATATGAAATGTAGATCTTGAAGTGCCAGATGGGTAGCGAAGTTATGCCAAAAATTTTAACCTTGGAAAAATGAATTAATGATCTGACAAATCATGGGATATAAGTCCCCGTTGTATGGGACCATTGAGATGATGTAAAGGATTGGTTTGAAAGGCATATAAGCTGGATCTACCCTAGGAATTCAAGAGCTGCGTGAATTATGATTCGTATATCGAACTTGATGGAATATCTATCAAGTGAGAATCTGATCGTTTCTTAGTAAAGTTTAGATCGGCAAAAAGTTGCATTCATCAAAAACCCGTGAACATCATGGATAGAGAAAGTAAGTCAACATTAAGCCTGATCTTATTCCCGTAGTTATGTTTGATGAAACTCGCGTATTGTAATGAATTGCACTTGTGAGAAAAGACCGAATGTGGAGGAAATACCCACATGGCTTTAACTCTATAAGAAGCGAGTAGTAAAGTAAGATGATCTTTGAGGACAAAGATCCTGTTTAGGGGTAAATGTTGTGACAATCCGTCAATTTACAATTGATATTTTATTCTCAAATATTATTTGAAAACATTATTTTAATGTTATATTATGAACTCACTTATTTTTGGGAAGAAATTTGGATTTACGTCTTGAAGTAGCATCGACTACGTCTAAACCGGAGGATTCAACGTTAAGTGCTTACGTTTACATACACCGTCTTTGGTGACAGTCCGACATTTCAGAAAATAAATTTATCCGTGAATATTATTTTGGAGTTTTAAATTTGTGTTGGTTCATAAACTCACAAATTTACGAGAAGAGACTAGGACTTACGATTTTATTTTAACGTCCTTTACGACTAAACCAGAAACCTTAGGATTACGTATTTACGTTTTCGAACTCCGTTTTTGATGAGACAATTTTTATTAGATTCGTTTTGTGCCGTTGATTCATAATTTATAAAAACGTTTTTCGTAAAACGACCCAAGGGCACGCAAATCAAGGAAACTAGAATCGAGGAATACCCGTAAATTAGTGGGATGGGACAAGTTTTACACTTGCCCACCCCACTAAGTGTGGCATCCAACATTAAGCCACCTCACCCCATGAGGTGTCCAAGCTTAACTAATAAGCTTCAACACATGTACTAGCCTAACATCTAAGCTAAAGTTACCTCAAAACCATCCAACACTAAACCATTATCTCACAAAACACACATGCAATACCACTCTCATTTCTCTCCTCCCTCTCTCTAAAATTCGTCCCAAAACCATCATCAAACACCCCTATTTGATCTATTTTAGCCATAAAATCATGTGTTATTCATACACATGATGATTCTCCTTTGAAGCCTTGAAGATTGGAGGTGATTCGAACATCCAAGGAGGTGATTTGGTGATGTCCAAGGGCTGATTTCTCAAGGAGTTTTCATGAAGATCAAGGGATGATTTCACAGCGAATCTACAAATACTTGGTGATCCTAGAAGTGGTGTTGATATCTCATAAGATTGGTTACCCAAAAACAAGTCTTGTTCATCATCAATCCCATCTTTTCATCACTAATGGTGGTATAGAGATTGTTCTTCCTATCCTCTTATTATTTTGATTATGTAATCTTGTATTTCTTTTACTTATGTATATGTATATGATGATGAATGATGATTAAAAATGTTATGTAGGGATTTGGTGTTGATAGATTGGATAAACATGGGTAAAAAGATGGACAAACTACATGTAAAATGGGTAAATCTTGTTTAGATTGTTGGCTGTATAAAACAGTAAAAGACCACATGTTAGACTGATAAAAGGGAAAAGTAGAAGCAATATACAGTAAGTAATATGTCTTGTACACATGTGAGAGTTGGCCATGCAATGGAATCATTGTAATGAGTGAGATATGATCAAAACAAGTTTAAAGTACAAATCTGAGTTCACTGTTTTGGACGATTTTTAGAAAACACTTAGAAGCTGATTCAACAGTAGCTATAGAAGAGTTAAATGGAGCACATATCATGTAGTTTATGTGATAAATATTTGAGCTTCTATCTCCATATAGAACTCTAGATATGGCAGTTTTGGTTAAGATGAAAATAAAAATCAGATTTTGAGAATTAATGTTTATTATTATTATATAAGCACTCAAAATTTATATTGTATAAAATATAAAATAAAAATCCACTAACTTATGGATTTTATATAAATATGTACAAGGGTAAATAAGTGGACATTTTATAAAGATGGTGATTTGATAAGTTTTATAAGTTATAAAACTATAAACATGATTTTTACGACTTTTTCGGCTATTACCGTAAAATTAACGTTTTTGCTAAATAAAACTTAGACGGTTGGACCCGTCTAATGTAAACTTTATAAAACTCATATACTGATATATAAACATGAATAACAAGTAAAAACCGATAAAACCCGAACTATAGAACATACGGACATTAACGAGCTAAATAAGCATATTGGACTAATAATTGGACTAAATAAGTTAAACACTTATAAAAAGTACTTATTGGGCTTAATCCATTTAGGCCCAGCATATAAAGTATAAATACTGATAATAAAAGTATAATTGGACTAATGAATAGTATTGGGCTTGTAATAGGCCCATTGGGCTTCAAAATATAAACAAGATTGAACTAGTATAACTAGTCTTGAAAAATTCCCAACACATAACACTAAAATAAGTAAATGAGAATATATAAACCCACTTGATCATCATATATATAAAATCATCATATGTATACATAATTGTTATTTTTATAAATTCATTGGACAAACGTCTAAGACCGAGTATTATTTGTGTAGGTTTCCGTGATTGAAGCGTGTACCGTACGTCCGAATTGCCGATAACCCGCCTTCCCACATCAACGTGAGTTCATAGCCTCGCACTCTTTTAAATGTTTTTATAAATGTTTTATAAACCTGCGAGGGAGATAACATGTTAGTTTTTATAAAATAGGACACCATTTGTCCCGATTGTTTGTTTATTGATTTTGGACCCGAATGATTGAATGACCCGATTGTATGACCCGATAAATGATTAAAGGACCCGATAGATGAAATAAAATGGATTATTAAAGTTAGGTTATGTCACTAAAAGTCCCATTAGCATGAATTGTGAACTACCGGGAGTTGGTAGACGCTTATGCATATAATAGTACTATTTGGGGACGATCACCCCAGTTCGCGCCTTGACGGTTGATCCCCGTCGTGCCACATTGATTGGTAAGCGAATTTATGTATGAGAAGATTTCCATAGCGTGACCTTTGTGACGACACGCTACTTTAGATGGGCAAATTTGGTATCGGGTTAGCTACCCGTTGTTGGTTTAGTAAGGTAACAATGTCATGCGGCTTATAATAATCCAAACTAACAAAATACTATTAGACGCTCCGAATTACGATGTATTGCCTGACTAGGAATACAGGGTCATACTATTGATATTATGTTTGTGTTTTGGTTTTTATAAACATATTCATATAACGGTTTTTATTTAATCTATACAACGTTGCAAAACGTATTGTATGGTGTTTTTAACGACAATGATTCGTATAATGATTTTTAAGGCAAATGCCTATATTATGATTTTGATAAAGATTTGTATAAAATGATTTTGGCTATTTTATGGCCTATTACAATGATTTGTACGAAATGATTTTTGGTACTAATTTTATACCAAAGTTATATTGATGGAATTTATTAAACTCTATTAATTCACTCAGCGTTATCGCTGACCTTTTCTTTTAACATGTTTTATCTCAGGTACTTAAATGTAATTCTCGGGAAGACGACAAGAATTCATGGCCCGCACTTAAACAATAATTTCCATTCAAATACTTTGTAAAACTTTGTATGAAATATAATGACTTGGGACCGATGTAACTTTGATGTTTATGAATGGAAATGCTTTATTAATCAACGACGTGATTTTTATGCGTTGTCTATGATCTGAGTAATGTGTTATCCCGTAACACCAACTAGTCTTCCGCTGTATTGAGTTGTATAAATTTGGGGGTGTTACACTATAAAACCTTTCTCTCTCGATACCAAGTAAACCATATAGCCAAAGATGCATATGAACGTTTAGATTGGAGCTTAGAGTTTAACTTTGGTTAAACGTTTAAGTAGAGGAGATCAAACCCCATTGTCATTCAACCACTTTGTTATTCCGCAAACAAAGTGGGTTATAGATTCTTTATTTGATTCTAATAAAAGTCTATACGTTGAAAACTATATTGGTATTATTGTTTTAATCTTTCGTAGTTCTTATCTAATGTTAAAACAACATACTTGAGTGAAAGTAATAGTTATTACTTAAGATAATAAGTAATATCGAATTACAAGGGACCAACAAGTGGTATTAGAGCAGTTTGATTAGTTAAACTCTTATTTTATTAAGCTGCTCATTTAAAAGTTTTCAAATCAAGATCCAAAATGGCTCAAGTTATACCACAAACCCTAGAATATAGGGGTGGCCAACTCAATGCTGCTCCTGTACTAGAGGTAGCCAACTTTATAAATTGGAAGAAGAGGTTTCTTGTTCACATGGTTTGAATTGAACCTCAATTCCTTGGAATCATTGAAAATGGTCCTTTTGTTCCCATGGTTGGGGACAATAAAAAACCTGAAGTATAATGGACTGCTGATGAGAGAAAAGCTGCTAACCTTGATCAGCGTCTCAAAAGTCTCATCATGTCTGTACTCCCAGATGACCAAATGAATTCCGTTGTAAATTGTAAAACAGCCAAATCAACATGGGAGGACCTTATTCTTTACCATGAGGGACCCTCTGATGTAAAAGAAACCAGAATCATGGATTTAAAGCTTCAATACAACACCTTTAAGCACAAAGATGGGGAAACCCTCACGCAGACATTCACCAGATACAAAGCACTGATGAATGAAATTGTGAATGATGGTGTTGAGCTTTCAAAATTTGAAATCAACATAGTTTTTGTTAATGCATTGCCAAAGAAGTGGCTCAGTTTCTGCCAATGCTTGAGAAATGCTAATCACATTAAAGATTATGATCTAGCCTCTCTTTTTGGGAAACTAAAATATGAAGAAAACCTAGTTGATAGGATTTATGAAGGCTCAAGCAAGAGTAAAGCATCAACCGTTGCTACACCCTTGTCCACAACCTTCTTCAGTGAAGTTGTCATTCAAGACTACCAAGATAGTCCTGATGATGAGGAAGATACTATATTTAGTGAGGAATATCTGAATGACCTCAAGGAGGAATTTCATGAAAGAGCACTTCTGGCCAAGTCTAGAAGGTTCTTTAAGAAAGGAGGCAAGTTCTCCAGCTCCACAAAAGCTTAAGTTGACACTGAATGCTACAAATGTGGGAAGACTGGTCGCTATGCTAGGGATTGTTATTCAAAAACATCTCTCCCTTCAGATTCCTCACCATCTCAATCAATACCAACTGGTCAATCATCATTTCAACCAAAACAAATTGCTTTTACCCCATTTCAGCAAAGAAGGGTTGAACTCAGGCCTACAAAAGACTTTGAGGCTAAATACAGGGAAATCAAGGCAAGATTGGCCTTAATGAGTACTGAAAGCTCCTCATCCAAGACCCCCAAGCAAGACAAGAACAAAGGACTTGTTGCTGAAGCATATGAATGGGATGAAGAAGATGTTTCTTCAGATGATGATGAGTTGGTAAATGTGAAAGTGCTAATGGCACTTGCTGATGATGAAGGGGCAAGCTCAAATGTTGTCACCAGAGAAAGTACCAGAAATGGAGAATGGGTCAATGTCACAATAAAAAAGGTACAAACTCTTCTTGAATTAGAAGATAAAGATGACATTCAATTTGTATTTTATTACTTGTGCATTGATCTAAAATTCGTTGAAGAGCATAGAAACAATTTGCTTGAAAAATTTCACAAACTTGTTCTACAACTTGAAGATTTTAAAAGTAAGCAAATAGAGCTAAAAGAAGCTAAACTTGATATTCTTACTTTTCAACAATTGAACAAATAAATTTTGGAGGAAAATAACTCTCTTAGAGTGGAACTAAAAGAAGCAAAATACATTGTTAAATCTTGGCTTAAAAACTCTGATAGGGTAAATCAATGCATAAGTGAACAAATACCTGCTCAAAAGAAGAAAATGCTTGGTGCTGAAGGATCCTCCAACACCAAATCTATTGTCTTTTTCAAAGCCTCAAATGAGGATGGTAGCTCGATCCCTGACATTTAAAGGTCAGGTGAAAAGAATTTACCCAATCATGACACTGGACGAATCCTTCTTCCTGAGTTACAAGCATGTGTTGACATTTCAACACCAGTTGAGTCCTCAGTTACTGAGGATGACTCAGATGATGATATACAGAATGAAGTAAGTACCCCACTTCCTCCTTTGGAGAAGCTTGCTGGTGCTGAACTCTCTACTGGGCCCAATACTATCTAGTCTATCATCAAGTAACACACCCCACACAAAGGTAGTTCCTCCAAACATGTCAAAATTGACACTTCAAAGAACTCTTCAGCTCCTGCTGAAGGATCATATATGGGAACTACCTCTTCAGTTTCAACAAATAAACTAAAGAATGCTAGATCTGAGGAAGATGAGAGAATGTCTCTTGTCATGCAAGAGATCTATGATCTCAAATTGCAACTCAGGCAGCAGCAAACACCAACACGATTCATAGATGAACCTTCAGACTCTCCTCATATAACGTACAAGACACAATTCAAAAGAGCTTGTGAGTTATATTGTCAAAACAACCATCTCACTCAAACTTGCTTAAGAGTGATTTATTGTACTAAATGTGTAAGAACTAATCATCGCACTTGTGAAAACACTCAGTACATGCTGGCCAAAACAAGTGCTGATGCTCACAAATCTGAAGCATCTCATTCCAGGCGAAATATGCCTTTTCCACCATGCATTCATTGTGGTATGGACAATCATCACTCAGATGACTGCCACTATTACACTGTTTGCAATATTTGTGGAAGTTATGACCATGACACTCATGGACATATACGTATCATCTCACTCAGAGGAGGTATTAAACCAAGAAACCCAAACTCTATTACCAAATGTTGTGAGACTTGTGGAAGCGATGTCCACACTACATCTGATCACAACCATAGAGTGTGGTTCAAAAGAGGTGAAGCCCTTCAGGCTAAGAAAGCTAAAGCTATTCAGACATCTTCTACTTCTGAGCAATCACACATACCCTCAACAAGAGGACCCTTCAGATCTAGAACACCTTCTAGATCTAAAACCCCCACCCAACAAAGGTGGGTTTCAAAACAAAACTGACCATTTCCTTAACTTGTGCAGTGTGATCTCAGGAAGCCTATTTGGTACCTAGATAGTGGCTGCTCAAGGCATATGACTGGCACCAAAAGTTATCTGCACAAGTATAAGGAGGAACAAGGTCCTAAAGTTGTTTTTGGTGATAACTCATCAGCTACTACTGAAGGATTTGGTTCAGTGAAATACAATGGTATAGTTTTCTCAAGGGTAGCATATGTAAATGGATTGAAGCACAACCGCATCAGCATAAGTCAACTTTGTGATGCAAAGTATCTTGTGCTATTTGATGACAAAAAAGGTACAATCTTCAACTCCAATCATGAAATTGTGATGATTGCTCCAAGAGTCAAAGATGTGTATGTCATGAACATGAACTCTACTCAAGAGACATGCTTCTTTGCTAAAGCCTCCAATATTACCAATTGGCTTTGGCATAAGAGGCTCTCATATCTCAATTTCAAAACAATAACTCTGCTGGCAAAACAAAATCTTGTTATTGGTCTTCCCTCACTTGTCTACTCCAAGGAGAAACCATGCTCAACATGTGAAAAAGGGAAGCACCATAGGGCTAGTTTCAAAACAAAGCAAACTTTCTCAATCAAAGAAAGTCTTCATTTGCTTCACATGGACTTATTTGGCCCAATATCACCTAGGGCCATTTGTCATGAAAAATATACACTTGTTATTGTTGATGAGTACTCAAGGTACACCTGAGTATATTTTCTAACAAAGAAAAGCCATGCACCAGATGCCATTCTGTCATTCATCAAAAGAGTTGAAAATCAAAATGACACTCATGTCAAACAACTTAGAACTGACAATGGCACTGAATTCAGAAATCACTCACTGATCAAATTCTGTGATGACAAAGGAATTTCCCAAAATTTCTCATCTCCTTACACACCTGAACAAAATAGTGTGGCTGAAAGAAGGAACGGAACTTTAATTGAAGCAACAAGAACAATGCTTGCTGGATCTGCTCTCTCTAAGCATTTTTTGACTGATGTTGTAGCCACTACTTGCTACACTCAAAATAGATCCATTATTGTGAAGAGACACATGAAGACTCCCTATGAAGTCTTCAGGGGGAGAATTCCAAACATTTCATTTTTACATGTGTTTGGGTGTCCAGTATTCATTCACAATCATAAGGATCACCTTGGAGAGTTTGATGAAAAATCTGATGATGGTTATTTTCTTGGATACTCCCTAGTATCTAAAGCATACAGAGTCTTCAACACAAGAAGACAATGTATTGAAGAAACCTATCACATCACTTTCAATGAAATTTCTGAAGCTCTCACTTTTTCAAATCCATCAGATGATGAACTTCATATACATGAATCTTACAATACCGTACCGAACGGGATTTGGGTACCGGGAATCGGTACGTTTCCGGTACGGTTCCGGTTCGGTTCCGAGACTCGGGTCCAAATGCTCATCCTTAGTCACATGTTTTGCTAAACGAAAAACTGTAGGTTTTGTTGTTATTTTTATCACAACATAAGCCGGCAAGGAGTATAACTTAGAAACAAGATATGGAGTAGTGTTCACCACTGCACATTATATATTCGACCATTATTGATGAATTTTATCGCAGGACTTTGGTGCAGGTATCTATCTAATCCATCAGATGTAAGCAAATGACTTTCAATAAAAAGCAAATGACTGAAGGATAAACGAAGTTGCAAGCCTTCATATAGGTGATCATGAACTAAATTTTCAATAAAAGTATTGTTTCTAATGCTTTTTTCAGAAATAAAATAGTCCCAAACGATGGATACTAACAATCATTTATCTAAAGGACAGCGACAAAATGGATTCAAACAAGTTGGTGAAGGTAATTGAAATCTTGAATCATAAGAACAAACCAGGAAGGATTAGTATCGTAATACGAATGGGACTAGAGATGATGAGAGTGAAGCTCCCTCATCTTATTAGAGAAGTTCGAATAGCACATCAGGTTTTCACATGGGTTCCTATGCATTGAAACACCATCAAGGCTCCAAGTGGCTTGAAAACTCGCATCTTTGATGCTATTGTGGTAACTCACTATCTCAAATATCCATGTATTTTAAATCTTCATATCATTCTTATCATAGAGTGCATGATCATTATATTTATGTACTTTTTTTTGCATTTCTTTCTATTCATCATCATTGATATTGCATCTCACTTACATAGCACGAGTTATAGTTTTGATCTCAAATGGACGTATGGGATTATTGTAGAGGGTCTTACACCAATGCTCCACTTTATATTAGGATGACATTGCTTTATTGGCTAATTGTTTAATAGAAAACATTTTTAACCATATTAAGCACTTTTAGGGGGTGTGTGGATAATCTTATGGCACTCAATCTAAGACCAAATGCCCAACATCATCAATGATCACTACTGGCCTTATAGTATTTAAGCTGTGAAAAATATTTATCGACCTGATTAAGAAATGTTGTGGTTTTTTTTACACGTTTCAAGTTATGTCTTAGGCCACGCAAATGCTATATTTCAAGTTTATTCTAAACTTATTTAAGTTTCTTACAAATATTAAATGCCACATAACGTTTTTTACTTTTATTATGTCTCTCAAAAGTTCATTTCGAATGACCTACTTGACTGCTTCTAAAGTTGGTACACCTTAACATTAGGAGCATTTCCAAGTTTTCTTTTAGCAATAACAGGCCTATGTTTGATATATATCATAATACATAACAAGTTTATGGAGAAAAAAGGAGACACTACAAAAACTGGGTTTAACGATCCTAAGCATAATACATACGGAGTACATGTCTAGCAAGACACACTGCACCACCAGATGTCCTGCACCATGAGTGTTTCTTCTGAACCCTATATTTATTTTCTACTGTATTACTTTTATGAATCAGGTATCAATTCATATAATTGGGTTTAACGATCCTAAGCATCTATGTTCACATTTTGTCAATATGAATAATAGGGTCACTTCGCTGCTACGTAATACTTTTGAATCTGTTTTTTTTAATACCTTTGAATCTACCATATAATTGATTTTAGAAAAATTAAGGGGTATTTGGCTACACTTATTTTGAGGGCTTACTATCTGCATTATCATAAATTATCTGCATATTTATAAAATGATAACAGTCGGGCCAACGGTTTGAATAAGCACCTCTCACTTTAGACTGATTTTGTGTTATTCGAAAGCATAGTAATCTGACTAGCAGTTTTTTATTAAGTAATACTGAACTTGAGATTTGATTATGTTGTTTTATCTTCTTTTTCTCATAGTTGGTCGTATATGTTTCTTACAATCCATTAACCACAAAGCTTTTATTTTCTGTATAGCCTGGTGACGTGGAAGAAGCTCAACTTGGTCTCACCCATAATTACAGTAGGGTGGAGCTAATAGTTTCTCTAGAAAGCATCAACAAGGCTTAGAAGCTGATAAAATATGTTATATTAGAGGTACACAGTACACTATAGTCAATGGCTTTGTTGTAAGGGGTTTAATCACGTGCCTGCACCTTTTTGTTTCTATCAACTGAAGTGTGATGTTATTTTTGTCACATAATGTCTGTGAGGTTAATATATTCCGTTTCAGGCGGATGCTGTGGCTCCCGAGCACTGCTTGCCAGGTGGTTCAGCAATGTACTGTCTGCTGCAAGCGTGAAACAAGTTCAGATACAAGTCCCAAAAGAAAAGGTGTGTCCTTAGGATGAAACATTTATGTCTCTTCTACTTTATGTTGGAGTATGCTCGTGTCATAACAACTAATTATACGGCTAGACACATATGGGCCTATGGGGTCACACACATATACACTGAGGTACCATTTCAATATATCGTGTTTATCGTATTTACGGTATATAAACAACCTTCGTAACTCGAGATCATTATTGGGCTTCTAACGACTAGTAGAGTACTTAGTTATTAGACTTGTAAAAGTGTATGGCAAGTTCCATACAAAGCCCATTGAGTCCGGCTCATTAAGAAAAAAAAAGGGAGTTACATTTGTGATAAATATTAGTTATTAGGAAATAACTCAAAATTTATTACATTAAACGTATTACCAAAACTCCTCCCTCTTTCCTCTAATGGTGATTTGCACGGTTTTGAGAAAAAGAAAACGAGGGTTTATGCTTTGTAATGATCTCCATCTTTGAATCTTGTTTATTCAAAGGGTGTTACTAGGTTACGGGGTTTAAGACTAGCATCTATTGGTATACAAGGATGTGTGGTGTGGATACATCATAGAGGTGATCTCCTTTGATCACTTGGTTTCATTTAGTTTCTTGGTTAGATCATGTGGTGATTTTCTCCAATCATTTGTTGCCGTTCGATCCTACCGAATCATGTTACAAAGGTATACTTTTATTGTTTATTCTTACTGATTAATCATATGACTCTATGGATCCGTTAATAGGTGACCTTTCCGCTGCGTTTATTATTTATTCATATCATGTTTATATGGATAATCACCTTTAGTGGTATCAGAGACAGGTTACGATCCTGTGACCTGTGGCTTATGGGGCCACCACGCTTCCACTGCGCTTATTATTTATTCATATCATGTTTATATGGATAATCACCTTTACTTTATATCTTTTAATCTTTTTTTAGGCTTAGGTTGTGTTTATTATTGGCAAAGGTGGAGAAACTATTAAAAACCTACAGTCTAGATCTGGAGCTCGCATTCAGGTATTTGATATAGCATGAAACGGCTCTTACATCTGTTTGAAGTTTCAAGAAAGCTTAGATAATAATCTAAATCTTTGAAAAAAGACGTTTTAAAGTTTTCAAATGTTTTTCTTTTCTGTAAAGGCTATTTTAAATTGAGTGGCACGATACAAGGGTGTTGTCCTTACTTTCCTTTAATCTTTTTTTTGTAGTATAACTGCACTTCTGTCGATTAAAGTCCACTAAGAAATATAAGTATCATTTGGGTCGTGTCCCTATACCCGGCTTATATTTATAGTAAACATAAATCTTGCCCATCTTTGTACTTCGTATTCATTTTCCAAAAACCCTAATCGATCACAAGATGAAGATTTAATGATACAATCAAAGTCAAGGTTTATACATGATTTTTTGTTCTTGGATCCAATCAATTAAAGAACTAAAAAAACAACCGAATGAGGATGTCTTATTATCAGGTATTTTCAACCTAATTTTCCCTTAAATTAATCTTTTAATTCAAGTAATTATCAAAAGAATTAGGGGTTTGATGATGGTAGGCTTAAATTAATCTTTTAATTCAAGTAATTATCAAAAGATTAATGTTACAATAAATTAATCTTCTGCAGGTCGCTCTGCTTCAAATATTAGCAGCCCGTGATTAGGAGCTACGAACCCTTTCAGTTCAGGTAATAATAAAAAGTTTGATTTGTACATTGTATGGCAGCGTTAATATACAAAGATGCATTTTGAAAGTGTATTTGAATTAGATTTTGGGTAATAAGTCATATACTGTAATACATAAATAGTTGCATCCATATTTGTAGATGTATCGACTACAAGCTGAATCAAGAGTTTCTCAGTCTAAGCTTCTGAGTAAGATGATAAGTGGAGCAATGAGAGACCAAATGATTGCGGTCGCAGCAAAAGGCGCTGAACGAGGCTTATGCAAGGTGCAACGTAATTCAGTATCAGTTACTTCTATATTCAAAATCACTGCTTCTTAAGATTACAATTTTCTTGATCTTATAACAAATTCAACTGCCATAGTCTGCTATGTTTTGTTTTGATGACAAGACAATCTTATACTGTTAAGATTTATATGAACTTAAATACCGTAATATTCTGTTTGATTATATGTAAGAATATCTGAATTTACATATCGAATCTGTTATATTTAATTATGATTGTTGAGCATCAAGCATTACAGAAAGTTAAGCCAATGATATGCACTTCACCATCGGATAATCAAACCTATCTTTGAAGAAAGAAGAAAACTTCACCCATTCACCTTGCATTTTTTAAACCATTCGTAGTATCAGATGAGAATTACTCCCCAATAATGAAACCGAAAATACCTTTGCTGGATCTAGAAGAACACAATTTGTAAAATGCTAGCCCTTGGCGCTAAATCTGTGGTATTTATGCATTGCGTTTGGATAATCATAATGTTTGGAGTATGTGAAATAGAAAAGTATTAAAAGGCCAGGGTGTGGGTCAGTCTACTGGATTGCTAATTGGATCAGTGGAATCAAGACCTGACGTCTATACTAAACATATCAAATATACATGTCGTGATGTGAACGATTATATATACAGGATGTTAAATTGCTAATTGAGGAGGACCTCAAACCTACTATCTTCTCTGCTGTTCTACGAGTCTTGGATAGAATCTATTTAGGTATTTTTCCGTTAGTGACATAATTCTTTCATAATATTTTTCATTTGTCTGCTACTCGGTGCATTCTTATATGTTTGTTAGGTTTGCAAACGAAAATATCTGGTGGGGGTTTATTAAACGTAACCTATTTAATCTAGCATATCAATAGTAAGTATTAACAAATATCATCATCTCTCGCAACAGGAACTGTAGGCTGCAAGAGCACACTTTAGCAAGATGGTATGGATTTTCGAAACCGATTAGAGTTGTGGAATGGTTGGAGATTGCAGGTTAAGGACACACAACTATTAGTAAGGTGCTTACCCCTTTATATATTTAATATTGGTAGATATATCTTTCTTAAAATCCCAATGTTTTGAAAGATTTCAAAGACTGCACATTTAGAAAATGAGGCCGAAATAAAAACTATATATTTTAAGATTAGGTGCAGTTTCATATCACATATAAAAACTTCTTATTATTAGATTAGGTTCTTTTTAGGACTTAAATGAAACAATTTTCTGCATAAGATTGGATGTAAAAACTGCTTATTATCGGGCTTCATGGGCTATGAATTGCTGCCTTTGAAACCTAATCATCAGATGAATTGAATTGGTTTTGTAGTTTCTCATCATTAAAACTCAAAATAAGTTGCTGTATTTTGTCTTTACTAAAGTTATGTATTAGAATGTATTGATAGATCAAAATCATTATGTAAGGTCCTATAAAAATGACATCTCAACTCAAATACTAGTAGCTAGCTTTAAAAAAAGCAATGTTTTAAAAACCGGTTTGACCCGTCCGGTTCAACCGGTTGAACCGAGAACCGGAGTGATGGCCGGTCCGTTGTGAGCCGGGTTTCGAGTAAAACTCGAACCGGATTGACCCGCCGGGTTTTGGCCGACCCGGGTCAAACCGCTGACCGGAAACCGGCCGGTTCAACAAAAATATAAAAAAAACATCAGATCATGTAATTGAATAAGATCCGTCGGCAGTCTAGATCGATTAGCAGTCTAGATCGATCTATTTACCTTTCAGTTTCTTGAACCTTGTCGTGATGAGAAGATCCGTCTTTATGGGATGATAGTGGTGGTTCTAGCGGATGATTATAAAGATTTGTTGTTGAATCTTTAATTTTGGCCAGCGGTTTGAAAATAAGAAGATTACTCATGGATGAAAATAAGGATTGTTTATTGCTAGTTGTTTTTTGGGACGACGAGCAAGTCAAAAAGTGTGAATCAGGTTTCGAGGTAACGTGTGGGTTTGGGTAAACTATGCTTGAAAATGAATATACAAACAAATACAGTACATGATGAATAATAAGTTAGTACATACTTGTTGCTTTATGAAGGGTAGCTTTTGTGTTCAAAAACACGTAAGGTAGTTTTTTGTTTTGACATGAAACCAGTTTGATTAACGGTTCAACAGGTTGAACCGGTTGACCCAGTAACCGGTTATTAGACCGGGTCGACTAAAAAACCGGGTTTTAAAACATTGAAAAAAGTGACCTACTCTCTCCCACTTCACTTCACTAATATTAACAACCCAAGATTAAAAACCATCCATCCATTTGCACACATACCACACGACAAACACACATCTCATATAGTGCCATTAGTTACTCTAACCCATTTGTGTATTTTTTTCCACTCGAAGGTAATGTTCAAAACTTTTTATTTCAATCATCTTCAACTCATTTTTACCTTCCTTTGTCTATCTTTATTTGATTAGCAAGTTAACTGTGTTTTTCATGGGTGGCTTGGTGATGTTATGTGTTTCAGGATACCTTAAATATGATCGAGCTAATGTGCGTAGCGATAGTGATGTTGACTTGATGCAAGTTTGTAAAGACAGAAGAATGTGACTTAGCTTTTTAATCTGAGGCAGGTAAATCGGGTGGTGTTCGATCAGTTTTTATGGAGAAACTTCTAAACGACCTCAAATCTGACTTGATGCAAGCTTGTCCCCCACATATCCCACTGTTTCAGAAATTTTCTTGCTATTACTTAGACATCTCTTTCTATCTCTCTCACTTTTAGGATATATTGTTATTGGAACTCCGGTCTGTTTGAAAGATTTAATTAAAATGGGCGTATGTCAGCTATAGTATGTCTCGTTTGTGGTAAGCACATATTACTTTGTGTATGTATCTGTTTTTGTTTATGCATGTAAAATTAATTCTTGAATGCAACCTTTATTACAGGTCCTTGACGAAGATATATGAGCAGCACATCATTTCAGAATTTACAACCCCCAGGCTGTGTAATATGTAGGGTGTCCAAAGAAAATCTAGAACATCAACAATAAGAATGCATCAAATGGAATGAAACCTTATCAAATTATATTCAGAGCATGAAATTACAACATAGTGAAGGTCAATCTTTATAGCATCGTAATACTTCTAAATTCCCACAAGCTTTAAATTGGTCCAGATATATGTCAATACAATAGACAAACATTCTGTTGCTGTCTTTTATGTCCAGTAGTCCAATACTATACGGAGTGAACCGACTATATTGTACAAGTTTGATTTATGGTATGATTTCCATGAAGAGGGGTGCACCAGACCTTGGGACAGAGGTGGCGTCACTTTATAAAAACTGATTAAAAAACTAATGGGTAACTGACAACGATCACTTAACTTTCAAAGTCAATAACTGAATATCAGCACAAGATATATTATGACTAAAGTTCATTAGTGGCGAATGAGATACGATTACCATTACTATTTAGTAAAACTTGGGTTTGTCAATGGTTGTATATGAACATAATTAAAATGTAAACTTTTTTTTCAAGAATTTGGTTGCATATAAACATATGAAAAGTCTTGACCAAGTTGATTTTAATAGTTTTATAAGTTCAACCAGTATATTTGGATAGATATGAAATGTAAGCTATAATTATAGTACAAAATGTAAACTTTTTTTTGGGGGTAAAATAGAATATCAGCGAACTTATTCAAATTTACCAATTTAAAACAATTATTTTTTATTATTAATATTACCCATATACTTTCAAATATCTTTTTAACTTGAACCATCGTTAGTTAAAATATGAAATCGTTAGTTAAAATGTATCATCGTTAGTCCATTTACCCAACTATCGTTAACAACACTGATCATTTTTAACGGCCGTTTTAATTTTTCACCTACAAATTTGTTTTCGAAGTTTTTTCTTATATTTCTTCGAAAAAAAAAATTAGAAAGAAGAAACTAAAAAAGATCGAAAGAAAAAATAAGAAAAAGTTTTAGTTTTCTTTACTAGGTAAAAAAATTCGAAAAAAACAATTGATTCTTCAATTTTATTTATTTTTTTCATTCAGTTTTTAAAAAAATAATTTCAGGTTAAATAAATTTGAAAAAGATAATTAGAAAATGTTTTCTTAATCTTCAAATTAATTTTAATTTTTATGATTTTTCTGAAATTTCAAAAAAAAGTCTCTGATCTCTTTCCCAGATTATTTTTCAAATTGCGATAAAAAACTGTGAATTTTTTTTGAAAAATGCGTAATAAAAAGATCAAAGTCTTTACAAAATATTGAATGAAAAAACTAATAATTAGATATATTTTTCTTTCTTTCGAAAAGATATAAGAAAAAAAATCTATTATAAAATTTGTAATAGAAAGATCAAACGACTATTACTAAAAAAGGATTAACGTCGCGAACGATCGTTGGCCAAATGGAATAACGAAGATACATTTTAACTAGCAATGGGTCAAGTTAAAAAGATATATGAAAGTATATTGGTGATATTAGTAATAAAAAATAAGTGTTTTAAAGTGGTAAATTTTCGATAATTCGTTGGTATTCTATAACTTTTATCCAACTTTTTTCGACTACTATATACATAATTTAATTTTTATGAATACGACATTTTGAGCAAATCATGCAAATATACGATAATATTGTTTAAGAATTAATATATCAATTGATTTTTTATATTCTCTTATGTACAAGTTTTTCTTTAAAAAAAATCTAAAAGGAACATTATTATTTACAACCAGATTTTAAAATGACAACTTGATTTTTTTATTATTTAATGTAAAAGTCTTTTGATGTTTTGTCGTGTACGATTTTCAATAAAGTAACCACTTTTATGTACTATTTTGAAGTACACGTCAATCGGAGATTACAAATAAATATTTATCAAATCAAAAAATATTAAACAACAATCAGAAGTCAGACCCGTCGATACTCAACCATATTTGTATTCGGGTTAAGAGTCTTCAATTATTGAGGGACCATTCTTGACAAGTCTGCAATTATACATAGTCTCATCGTCTAAATCGGGCTTAAAACGCTTAAAATATTATTAAAATACCCCAAAATATGTTTGTGTTTGTTCATTGTGTATTTTAGATACGGATATCGTGAAATCAACAAAAGATCACAAGAATCAAGCAAAAACAAACACGGGAAACGAAGTCGTACAAAGAACCGGACCCGAATCATGAATTTCCATTAAAGTCCTTGATGTTTTGAAGATTGTCAAGATTTGTCCCTCATCTTTTGAATACTTGTCATTTTATACCCTTGTAAAACCTAAAAATTACATATGGGTCCCTAAAATATAAAGATTGTACAAGATTAGCCCTTGGAAATGGTCAAAATTACATAAATGGTCCTTGATTATAAGTTTGGGAAAGTTTGTGCCATTTTTTGACACACAAATGTTATGAAGGTTTTATAAATGGTTATAAATAGTGTGAGGCGTATCGTGGCGGTATGGTTACGCTATATGTTTTATTGGCTATGGTGAAGTTTTAGTGTTTTTAAAGCGTGGCTTATGGCAGTACAACATATAAAATATTTATTTGTTTGTCATATTTTAATATTATATTTATATCGATTTCAAAATAAGTGTTGTATATAATAATTAAAATTTAAAAACTTTTCTTACATGTAATAATATTAATTTTTTAGAGTTGAGTTCAAAAAATCACCGTATCTCATGTTGTAGCGAGTCTTTACTTATTGCGCAGCGTAGAGGTCACACCTCAAGCTTAACGCGGGCCTTAGCGGGCTATTTATAAACATTTTTTAAATATAAATGCTCAAAATTTTACCTTCATACAAAAGTCCCTGGTTTGAGAGAAAAGGTCAGTAATAAAAAAGGCACACAAAAAAATGGACGGTATGACTTTGAAAGAACTTTTCGAACTCCATGCACAAAATAAAGATTTGCTATTCAAGCTAAAATCAGGCAGAATGCATGATGATCATCAAGTCTACGGGTTTGGGAGCATACGCATAATTATGGACTTGTTCAATCAGAAGGTGTTTGCTCTATTTGATGATAAATGGTCTTGAGCAATTTATTGAAGCTGCAAAACAGAGTTTTCAATATTTTCGGTAACTTTGTATAACATTGTTGATTACTATTAGAAGGTACTTTATTTTTGTTTATTGATAACATTGTATATTATTAATACTATCTTTGATGAATATAGTATGTTATTTTCTTTGTTTCGTGACAAAAATTATTTGAAAGCTTATTGATTGAGAAGAGTTAGAGGGGATCATTATTAACCTCTTTGACTTCGTTCTCTTATGGTTAACTGGCTACAAAATAAGTAATTAATCTAGGTAAGTTCGACAACTTTTGCATGTCTTTTAGGCTTTTAGCTACTATCATTAAATGGGTAATTTTTTATTATTTTACATCTACTTTTAGCTATTAAATTTTATATGACATTCAGTGTTTTATTAATATGAAAGGATACGCATATTAGTTAATTAGTTCTTAACTGGAATAACGGAAAGTAAAAGGTTTTGAAGTGAAACTGAAATAGTTTGAAACTTATTTTAGCATTGCATAGAAAGAATGTGTTTCTTATATTTGTAGTGTAAATCTAATAGTCATTGCCATGAAACGCTTCCGGAGAAGTTGGATAGTCGAACAATTTGTTGGGTGTAATCGGTTATATTATATCAGTACATTTTGTTGGATAGTTTGACACTTACTGCTTATAGGGTAACTTGCTTAACAAATACACACTTCATAATATCCTGCATAATAACTTGAAACCATAACACTTGAAAACTTACAACCTGAATGTCAAAGCTCAATCCAATGAATCCTAAATGTGACAGTTTACGCAGATTCATCAGCCATCATGAAGTAGTCATAAAATCAAAAAGTCCTGAAGTAGATTTGAACCCAAAAATGAAAGTTAACCAGCAAGTACCCCTGCTACAACAACCAAACATCCCTTGTTGCAGCTCTAACTCTGGAACCAAACACCCTTTTGATAGTAAGCATACTCCTAGAGCTTATAACCCAACTAATCAAATATAAAAGGATGGTGATCCTGAGAAGTCTCAAGAAATTGTTTGGGCACAAGAAGGCTTGTCTGTTTCTTGTAACCGTAGTGATACAAAGGACACCAAATAACATTTGAGAAAGGTAGTAAAAGGTCTTGTTTTTAGGTAAAACTTGGGTTCTTTACAGAGATTGGGATTTTAATTGCATGACCCAGAAAGCCATGTGAAGTTTAAATATGAGATCGTAGAGGTATATAGTGAAACTGGAAGGTTCTGTATGTTTGTTTCAGAAAACAGGTTGGGCACGACTTGTTGAACCTCGCATCCTGTCTAGTGAACTTTTTAGATTATCTCATCGTATCCCTTCAAAAAAAGTGTATGGAAAGGATAGAGCAGACGTGTCTTCCTGGTCTTGTGAACTTGATATTGCTTCTTTACCTGCTGATCTTATATTTTCTACAATGTGAAACAGAATCACAAAAATGTCTTGCTTTTTTAAGGCGAGTCAACAACGAGTCAACCTCTGCTGTTCTGGTAGGACATCCTCCTTATCTTCAAGCTACAAACAAAGCAGTGTTTCGCGTGACACATAATGACGAATTCCAAGTTATAGCTATGGGCTTAGCCCAATACCATTATATATCTTGAAACCATCGGGAGAAAGTCTGATAGAAAAGTAAAATCTTGTATGTGTTAACTGATATTCACAAATAAAAGACAGAATAGGAATGGTTTATGAAATTATATACTTTTTATAAATCATGCTAACTCGACGCTCGTTTAAAAAGGTTAACTTTTTCTTAATCCTGTAATTAGAGCTTGTGAAAAATAGTTTAGAAATACATTACAAAATAATAGGAGTCAAACACGGACCAATACTTAATTACCACAATAGACCCATATTACTCGAGGGGCCAAAACAACAGCAAAATGCATAACACCTCAGGCCGATTTACCAATATCAGACCAACACTCATAAATATCATACCTGAACACAACCAAATGCACTGACTTAAACCGGAGATTGCGACGCTTACAGTCTCAAAACACATCATCTATAAACTTGTAGACAACACTCAAGTTGCAGACTGCAAGAATTGGTGAGGGAATATAGAGGCATGTGTACCAGGACATGGTACACTTAATTCTACAATATATCCTTGTTTCACTACCATGATACTTATTTTTATTCACCTGTGAGGCGAAGTGACCGTAAAATCTGACTATTTTCAATCACTTGATGTCTATTTGATTATCAATAATAAGCAAAATCGTAACAAAAATCATAGCTCGTATATTTTATAAAAAAAAGAAAAAAGATGTCGAGGTAATAGCTTACCTTTCCCTTGCTTGAAGCCACATCGATTTCCATAGCTGTTAAGGATGAGTTCTCATTGGATACTTCCTCATCTTTAACAAGAGGTAAAGATCTATAACCAAATCCAAAAGATGCTCAACAGAATTAAAAGAAATCTCTTCTGGAATAATAAAAGGAAAAGACTAAGAACTTTTAAGGGAAACGCTTATTGCAAACAAAGAACGGCTATATATTAAATTTGTGTAAAGTCAATTGTAATCTCTAAAACTATGGTTCATACGTTGAAAGTGGCGTGTGAGAAAGGAAACAAAAATAGTGTGTACAATCTAATTCACTTGAACATTAACATCCAAATCCATTGGTGCAACGCTATAAACATGACATAAGGGGTTGTTTGGGATTGCGTGTGCAGAAGTGCTTCCAAAAAATAGGTCACCTGGGTTAAAAAAACGCAGATTACAAAGTATTACTTACTCACCTTTTTTCTGTCCACCCTTTGAGTTTTTATTTCTTATGGTATTATAACTAAGGCTTTGTTACTTGCATTATAATTCTGCATATAATTATCTTAGGTAGTGTTCACCATTTAACATTGCATATATAAGATGGTTATGGTAAAAAAAATACAGTAGGCCGAACCTGGGCAAACTTTGTTTTCTTCTCTTTTGAAACTTTATGGCCTCACTCTAAGTTCATTCACATAAACTTACCTAAATACACTAAATACACTAAATAGATAAACATGTGTTACATGTTACAGTTTTTTATCCCCACATGAGAATCTTGCATTTAATGTACTCAGACCTTCAAGCTCTGTCAGATCTCGACTTCCTTGAGACAGGTATAAAGCAGCTTAGATCCAACATTTATATCATAAAGGCATACGTGAATTATAGTCATAATTTAGTATTGTATGTTATCTTGTATAGAAAAGATGGTTTATTAATTTTTAGCAAAATTTAAGTAACGGATAAACAAAAAAAACCATCAATGGATGGATATGGCTAACCACGAGTTGTCTCGGTGCACCAGGATCTCACCCTTGGCTTCGACACATGGGTTAAATCGTGTTGGTGAAATTATCAATAGCCATAACTATTAGAAGGATTCCACAGGTGATCCCTTGTTCACCGATAAACACATCGTATAGATATTTCAAACATTAATAAATAATTGAAGAAATCAAAGTGTATATATCGCCCGCAACTCCGAAGTGACACCAACCACTGCGGTTTTTAGCAATAACAGACCCATGTACGCTTCAAAATCCTACAAGGAGAAACATAATATGATTAGCGTCTAATAAGTTGATAATGAGGATCTACCTTCTGTTTTGTAAATTCAGACCTTATATTTCGTAGTAAAATTTAAAATAATGAATCTTATGTTATTTGTTATCTTAATATATATTATTGAGCTCTTGATCATATCAATTGCAATTGATTTTTGTTACCAAAGCGTTTGCCATATCAATTGCCATCTTTGAATTCTTGTCTGTTGAGGCACACTTGGAGATGCGCAGAACTATATACAATTTATAAGGTAGGAAAAAAACATTAGAATTAAACAAAATAGACATTTATGAACTAAGAACATTAGCCAATTGAACCCTACAAACCCAAAAGATCATGCCTTGACCTACCTCTTTCATAAAGAGAGGTTTGCAGACCCCAATATAAAGATTGAAGATGTCTTAATGTCGGCTTCAGATAGTAATGATATAAAGCTCACCATTACACTCAAATGCGCATAGCCGACCCACGTTACACATTATGCTTGCCATCATATTAGTGCTGCAAGCGAAAGTAAGCTCTTTAAATACACAATATTCTACTCATAATTTTTTATGATTTATTCAAGATGACAAAAGAAGTTACTTATAACAAACAACCAATTTCTTTTTAAAAACATCCACGCTCTCTTTACTGTGCACCTCAGAACCCAAAGAAGTAAGTTTCACAATCTCGTCCTCATCAAGTTTTAAATTGGAATCGCTAAATACGTTTGCCATGAATAAGAGCAGATGCAGCGCTGTAATGAGGCAAGTTTGGTACCCGTATAAATAACTGAACATGATTCAGGAATCAAGGAAGTAAGTTTCACAATCTCATCCTCATCTAGTATGTCAAAATTAATAATTTAAGTGCAAGAATTATACAAACCTACACACAAAATTAGATTAAAAACCCTTTGGACTTACCATGGCTGATTCTTCTGTGGAACTACTACCTTTGATTGTTGTAATTGTGTATAATGCAGTTCGTTTTTATCAGTTCTTGCTAATTGAAAGTCCAACCAATATTGGGTTTTTAACTGTTTTTGGTTGTAAATCTTTTTTGGATATTCTATTTGCTAATTCAACAAAGCCTTGCAAAACTGAAAAATATTACCTACTTATATGTAAAACATAGTGCACTTACCAAATTTTTATTCAAATAATATTCAAAATGTAAATTTTAAAACTAAAAGGACTGAAAATGTAAATTCTAGGAAAGATAAATGCTTGAAATGAAAATTCTAACAAGTATAAGGACTGAAAATGCAAATCAGTAAACTAAAAGGATCAAAAATGTAAAAACTTGTAACCAACTAACCAAATAGTAACAAAATAACAAACTTGCTAACTGATTTTAACCAACTTCAAAACTGAAAGGACTAAGATTTGAAAACCCTAAAAAGATGGAAGTTCAGCCATGATTAGAAACTGCTTAAAACAACAAGGACCAAAATGCAATTTTAGAAACTTTTTTAGCAAAAACGGTTATGGAGACAAATAAACTCGTGTGAGCTTATTACTGAACCAAATTCAATGAAACCAGTTTCAAAAGACTTCTAATCCAAAATAAGCTAGACCTCTAACAGGATTTTGACTGAAAGTACAAAATAAGCAAATAAGCAGTTCAAAATAAGCCCAAAATAAGCTCTAGAACAAACTGAACCAAATTCAATGAAACCAGTTTCAAAAGACTTCTAATCCAAAATAAGCTAGACCTCTAACAGGATTTTGACTGAAAGTACAAAATAAGCAAATAAGCACTTCAAAATAAGCCCAAAATAAGCTCTAGAACAAACTGAATAAGCACAACTTGATTTCTTGCCAAAACTGATTAAGCAACTCAAATGATGAACGGGAAATCAAGTTAGAACAAATTTCATCAAGTAATAAGCTGGAAATTTGAATTAAGCTATATTTGGCTTATCGTTGACCAATCTTTTACCAATTATTTTGACAAAAAGCTGAAACACTCAAAAATCATGTAATACCATATTCTAAGTGGTTTTATGAAAGAAAATGACTTGGTTAATGAATAGAATCAAGAGATCTCAAAAATCAGTTTCAAGTTACAGAAACATTGCTTAACTCAACTTTTCAGATTTTTGCTTATTTCTCTATGCTTAATGAAAACTGTATAGAATGCTTATAGGATATGAAACTTCATATATTGAGCTACAATTGAGAACTGGTTTGGCAAGATTTCATCAACAAACAAGTAAATGCCAGGCAAAAGAAAATGACAACTTTTACAAAGCAAAAATGACTGAAAATGACCCAAACCTTTTTATGGCCAATTGCCTGTTTGACCTTCAATTTGACTTGAAACTTGTTCAAAACACTTTATTATGACCTATCAACTATACATGAACATTAACTTGCCAAAACTCAATACTTGAAAACTCAGTATCAGCTAGTACCAAACACTCCTTTAACTGAGATATCTAAAAAATTTCAAAGACTTTTTAAAGAGCTGATTCAACTGAATGAAATCCTTAGACTACCAAACTAAGTGTTCAAAATGAAATGTTTCAAGACTACAAGCAAGCAAAGAGAACAACTATTACTCAATTAAGAAGCTAAGACTGAAATCTGACTGAAATAAGCTATAACTAGACACAATCCAAAATATAAAGCAGCAAAACAAGATTAAGATACAAACAAGTAAACTATCAATCAACAACTAAGCTAGAAACTTTGATCATACAATCATTAAGTTTTACACTAGGAAATTTAGCATGCAATTGACTTATTAAGTGGAACCAAAATCAGAACTTTTGAAACCTTTTGTAGTAACCATTGGGAAGAAGAGGAGTGCTGAACTCTCTTATCCTAGTGATAACCACCACCTTATCACTAGCTCAATCAATCAACTATCATCATCAGCTACAAATCACTTGAAATCATCATCAAAGCATGGAATCTTCATAAATGCTAAGCTTGAACTGAAATTACTCAAACAGCTAGAATTCTTTTTCAAAATCAGTTATGATCATTCAATGATCATAACAAACTCAATTCAGCAACACAATGATCAAGAAGGAGCAGGGAATGAACAGTAGAGTGAATATAAAATTTGGCGGGAAAAGGAGAATTCAAATTTAATTCATGGAAATTGGTTACAAAGTTGTTAAAAGGCTGCTAACTAACTAACTAACTCAAGAGTTTGTCAGACTCTTGAGTAGTTAGGCTAAAAAGGAAGAAAGATGAAAGGAAATTGAAAAGTGTGTGTTTTTACAATTTTTTAACTACTTTCTACAAATGAGGACCTAGCAGGCTATTTATAGGCTTGAAGAAGGAGTTTGTTGGGGATGATGACGTGTTGAGACCAATCCCAGGTCTCCACGTGGCACAATTCTGCAAACTTGATCTTCAAAGTATGAACATGAATTGGGGGTTTCTTCTTGAGTTGATTTGATGTTAATTGGTGATTACCATTGTGTTCGTCTCTCCAAAATAAGCACTTTTGATGTTAACAACTTTTCATGAAATCGCCTCTAGCTAAAAAACGATCCTGGGAAAAATTTAGTTGCTTGAAGAATACACGTGGCATGCTTTGAGTGGTCAAAACAAAGTCACACGGATTGAACTGTTAGGATTTTGTTATTTAATGTGTGGCGGCTGAGTGGGTATTAAATGCACATATTTGGCAATCCGTGTGCACTTAATACTTGCTTCTTATTGGCCCAAACATGTTCACATGGATTAAACTTGTAAAACTTTCCAACTTTGGCAGATTTAACCCTTGAACTTTGGCAGATTGTACTTAAAGGCTTGTAACTTCATTTCTTTGGCACTTTTAGTCCTCCAAACTTCATCTTTGAGCAGAATTGGTCCTTTGACTTTGTTGACTTGATAGTTGACCAAGTTTGGCTTTGATCTTGACTTTATTCAATATTTGCACTTTAGTCCTTCATCTTTAGCAGTTTGTCAAGATAGGTCCTTGTACTTCAAAGTCTTGTCACTTTTGATCCTTCTTTGTCTTTTTCATCAATTTAAGCTTGATAATTCCTTGTTTGCTTGAATATGTATCCTTTTACCTACACAAGTGTACACAAACACAAACATACCACATAATACTGTTTTTGCAAGATAAATTGGTATTTTGCTTCATGTTTTAGGGTTATTTGTTGATAAAAGGATATGAGTTTAAGCTCATATCAAATCCCCTACACTTGAACATTGTCATGTCCTCATGCAATTATATATATTTTAAAGCACAAATTTACATTCTCCTCATAATCAACCCACCTTGGCCATATGAGATGCATCTACACTACTCTTAAACTACATGATGCATGATTTTGACTTTTAATAATGCAATGAACAAAATACAATTCTATCTATATCTTTTTGATTTTTATTGAAATGGTTTTGATGGAAATAACTCATAAAGAATTCAATGGCTTAGATTAGGGCTTGGGTACCATGGACATTTATCACCCTCAAGTTTCACTTTCCCCATACCAAGCTTAAAAATGAGATCATTGCATTCACAAGTAAAAAGTGCATCAACTTATTCATGACAATTAAATGTGGAACCGGTTATTATTTGAGCAAATTGCTTTGTGGGCAAATTTGTCATTTATTCAAGTGTGAAGTATAAGAAGTGTAAAATCTAAAAATAAGGAAGCACGGTTTTAATCCTAAGTAATCCTCTCATCTATTACTTGAAAAACCGCTCATAATTAATACAAGTCCGTTTCAAGAGTAATAAGTCATTCGCCTTATGTGTAAGATCCTCATGTCATGCTTTCATAAGTAGCTACACACTCGCTAAGAAAGGAAAAAAAATTCACGCAATAATTTACATCCGCCATCTTTTTGAGACTTTGGATCTTCAACCCCGCAACCCGTCAAGGTAATATTGGATTGGAGCAATCTATTGAATCCCCGCAACCCGTCAAGGTAATATTAGAACTCAATAGTCACTATAATTAACACCACACTGCCCCTCTTGGGAGTCTTGTATAATTATTTGTTTTCTTTTTTTTTTCTTTTTCTTCTTTTTTTTTACTAGCCACTCATTTTTTTTCATAAGCCGCTCTTATTTTTCTTTATTCCTCACAAAGAAAGTTGAAAAGAATAAAAGGAAAAACACCCGCTAAATATTGAGCATGACATAAGTCTAGTACACATAAAATGTTCTAACTTAGAATCTTAAGACGTACTCATACCAACCATGAATAATTAGACAAAAATGCATAAGAGATTACAAACCGATTAAAACCGTTCTTGATTATTTATTAACAATTATATACACGCGAAGAAAATAGAGGTTAAGAAGAGAAGGGTTTAGCCACAAGTAATTATCATGAAGTTTATCTAGCCCTTTTACACTTGCTTCAACTCTATCATTTCCCATTCTCCACAAATTTAAAATTTCAAATAATGAAATTGGTGGATGCTTAGCCTAATAGACCAATGAAGGACTACATGGTTAAGGATACTAGCTAGAGAATGCTAAGATAAGCAAACTAGGGTTGAGTCAAAATATCCATGGCGGGCCTAATATGTCAAAGAAGTCTAAATTTGTTAAAACCATGTTTTATTATATTTTTTCCTTTTTATATATTTTTGATGAAAAATAAAAGAAAAGATATATACAATGCAAATGTATTATGCAAAATGATTGATGCAAAAATTATGAATGCATATTTTTTGTGGCCAAAGTAGATCAAAAATTTGAAAAATGTTTAAAAAAAATTAATTTTCCATGTTATCATGCAAGACAATGACAAGTTCTAGGTAAGGTCACTTCGATAGAAGACCCCCCTACACTTAAGCTAAACATTGTCCTCAATGTTTAAGAGCATGGAAGTATAAAAACTTCCCCTACACTTATGACAATGAATAGACTTTGCTTAACCCAAGTTAAGGAAAGGACAACTATTAGTGAAATCATGTTTAAGCACAAGGTGTCAATGAAAAATCACTATAGTAACGAAGTGAACCGGATACAAGGGCCTCCTCCATAAGCTCCAAAGCATGAGATGAGTGAGCAACCCTACAAACAATCATGAAGACAAAAGAAGGTCTCCCTTACACTTATCTCCAAGTCTATACCTTTATTTCTAACCTACAACACTCTAAACCTAGTTATATGATGCTTGAGTTAATGAGTCTCTAGCTCGACTCGTCCCACACTTAAAAGTGTCTAAAACCTATCATGGAGAAGAAAAGTTTTTGCCCCTTTTTAAGAAAAGTCTCCATGATGAGGTAAAACAAGTGTTCATTTATCAAAACTCCATAAATATCCCCCAGGATCAAATACATAATTACCATCCCACTTATAACACAAATCAACAACTAACTTCCCAAGCAATGGTGAAAAGAATGAGGTGTAATTCTCCAAAATGGTTTCCCATATGTTCTTCCCAAGGTGATAGTGTAAAGTTCTCAAATCTTTCACAAGGTTTCCTTTTGTTGCATCAGGTGGATACTGAATGGTTTAGCAAGCTCTATGCCAGGATCAAAAATCCGTTCCTTGATGGGAAAACAATAAGTGCTGGTTGCCTTAGAAGATTCTCCTTTGTAAATCACATTGTGAGAGAAAGGTTGGGAAGGCATGGGTAACAACAAGCTCTTGGAAGGAATCATCATGACTTGTTTTCCTTTATTACTTTGAAAGGTTGAGATGGGCGAGGAAAAAGGTGAAGGATCTTCATTCAATAGGGATTCTAAATAGAGTATGTCCCCCTCCTCATCAAGGTAACCAAGAGTATACTCAAAAGATATATCCACCTCTAAAAACTCATCACTCTCATCCATTATAGAATCCTCTTCATCACCATAAACATCATAGATAGGTCTATCAAAGATTGGTGATCCCTCAAAACCAAAAGAAGTATGATCATCAACAAATGGAGAGTCACAAGTAGAAAGCTCATCATCACTATAGTCATCATATGTTGGTGATTCACAAAGAGAAGATTCTCCATCACTAAAGTTCTCATAAACATGGTTATCATTGTGGAAAAGTGGAGTGTCATATGGGATTTCACTAAGGTTGAGCTCTTGATGTGCATGACAATCCAAGGATGAAGTAATGGAAGCAATGGTCTCAATATGAGGGAAATCATAGTCTCCACTTGAGCAAGCTTCATAAAAGTACTCATCACAAACTTCATCAAGAAGATCATCTTGTGTTTCCTCCTCATGCACAACATCAATATGTTTTACCGCTTCGGGCTCATTAGACTTTTTAGACAACTTCCCCATGTTAAACATAACTCTCTCATCTCCTACCCGCATTGTAAGTTCTCCTTCCGCCACATCGATTAAAGTACGACCCGTTCTCAAAAATGGCCTACCAACAATCAAAGGCACTCTAGGATCCATATCATAATCAACCACCACAAAATCCGCAGGAAATGTAAATCTATCAACCCCCACAAAGACATCCTCCGCAATTCCCACCGGATAAGCTATAGTACGGTTGGCCAACTCAAGAGTCATCTTAGTAGGAGTAAGCTCGGGAAGTGAAAGTTTCCTACAAACCGATAATGGCATGAGGTTTATGCTTGCTCCTAAATCCGCTAAAGCCATACAATTTTCCACCCCCGGGAAATTGCAAGGAATCAAAAACCTCCCCGGATCTCCAAGCTTAGTAGGCAACTTCTTAAGCAAAACCACGGAACAATTTTCATTCAAGGAAGCATTAGGCAAATCTACCAATCTTTCCATGTTAGAAAGCAAGTCCTTAATCATCTTAGCAAACTTAGGCATATTGGCTAAGGCTTCCGCAAAGGAGATATTGATGTTAAGTTGCTTGAACATCCTCAAAAAGTTAGAAACTTGGATATCATCCTTGTTCTTAAGCTTTTCTTTTCTCAATCTTGAGGGATAAGGAAGACTTGGTTTTGGTTGTGGTTGAGTGGTTGATGAAAGATTTTCCTTATTGAGTGTTTCATGAGTAGGTGTTGAAGTTGGAGAAATGGGAGCATTTTGAGGAGGTGAAGTAGAGGTAGAAGGCTTGTCACAAGTAGGAGCATAAGTGGGTTGAACAATGGTAGGTTTAGGAGGTGAAGGATCCTTTGTTGTTTTTCCACTCCTTGTTGTAATGGCATTGACATTGGCCCTTGGATTAGTTTGTGTGTTGGAAGGTAAAGCCCCTTGTGGTCTTTGATTAAACATAATTTGGTTTTGGAGAAGAGCAAATTTCATGTTATTTTCCTCTTGATTATCTCTCAATTGTTTCTCAAAAGAAGTAAACTTTTGAAACATCAAATCCATGGGGTTAGGTTGCATATTTCCTTGATAAAAACCTTGTTATGGGAAAGATTGAGGTGGTGAATTAAACCCTTAGTTTGGTGGATAAAAGGTATTTGCTTGAGGTTGAAATTGATTGGGTGCCTTGTAGTTATTTCCTTGATAAGGTGGTCTTTGCCCTTGATTCCTTGGTAAAATTTGAGAAGGATTTTGTTGAATTTGGGTGGGTGGTTGGGGTGGGAATCCCGGTGGAGTAAGGTAATTTTGGGATTTGTAAGAAAGGTTATTTGGATTGATATTTGGCTTGAAGTGTTCACGATGTTCCTCTTGGTAAGCATAGCATTCCCCTTGATACACTTGCACCTTATCACATTGTTTATAAGAATGGGAACCTCCACAAGTAACACAAGATAGGGCAATGGCATTCACATTATTTGAAGAATTGTTCAAGGACATGTTCTTAAAAGCTTGAAGTAGTTCTTGTTGTACTTTCAAATTCCTCTCACTATCTCTATCCATCCTTTAAAACACCTCTTGTTGAAACTTGAGGAGTTGGTTGTCACAAGGGGTTTGAGAATTGTTTTGGATAACATGAACCCTTTCTTCAAATTGATTGTTTGTAAGAACCATTGCTTTAGTCTCAATGATTTCCAAAGCCTCTTGGTAGGATTTAAGAAGAATATTCCCTCCCGCGGAAGCATTGAGTGAATCTTGGTGGTGAGATTTAAGGCCATTATAGAAGATATTGATTTGGTGAACATCATCCAATCCATGATTAGGGCATCTCCTCAATAACTCACTATACTCTTCCCAAGCATCACTAAAGGATTGACTAGGTTTTTGTTGAAAGCCTATAATTAAGGTCCTCAAAGCCATGGTCTTATGTGGAGGAAAGAACTTGTTCAAAAACTTAGTGGTGAAACCATCCCATGTGGTGATACTATCGGGTGGTTGGGTGTCTAACCAATGCTTAGCGGGTCCCTCGAGTGAAAATGACACTAACATCAACCTAATAACCTCATGGGGAACTCCATTGTGTTTAATGGTATTGCAAAGAGAAAGGAATCTCTTAAGGTAATCATGAGGATCCTCATTCTTGTTACCATAGAAAGGTGATTGTGAAACCATAGTAATCATAGATGTGTGTAGCTCAAATGTGTTTGCGGGAAAGTCGGGAATCTTAATAGCACTAGCATATCCATGAATATTGGTTTGCATACGTTTCAACAAAGAGCGATTATCAATAGCCATGGCTTCTTGTGATGAAGGAGTCAAAGCACGATTCTCGTGATCGGCTTGGTGGACGGTGGTGGTCTTACTCTTTCTCTTTTTCTTCCTTTTCGGTGGAAGAGGTTGTACACCAATCGGTATTTGTGCACGCCCGCGAGTGAGCATGCAACTCAATACGAGGAATGAGAGAGAAGCTCTCGTGTGACTTTGAAGAGAAATGGATTATCCTCTCCGAGTTTCAATATTAAATATCCACAAGGAAATAACAATATACGTATGTACTACTTAGGTGCAAGACCCCCAATGAAGCCTTCCTTCTTAGAATACTTACAAGTGAACGGGGGGTTAGGTGGCGCGAAGCACTTAAGTACCTATTGACCCTTAGATGGCATTTTATAGCACATCGCCTTTCTTTTCACTTAAATATTCGTATTCTTCGAATTGTTGCTTATTGAGAGTATTTATCTATTCTTGCTTTATTTTGTTTGATCGATACACGTGTCAAGGACCGGAACGCCCCTCAACACGGTGTATTGCCTTGGCAATACTTATGGAGAATATGTAGATTGGTTGTTCTTATACGTATACGTATTTACTTATAATAATATATGGAAAATATTTTTGTATTTATGAGTTTTTTAAGAGAAAATACTATATGTACATAAAAACTGAGAGAATCCAATAATATATATTTTTGGGTGCAATCTCTTAGGAAAAAGATTGCTTTTTGGATTTTTTTTATTTTTTTGGTCAATTCTTTAGGAAAAGAATTGTTTTGTTAATTTTTTAGTTTTTATATATTTTTATATTTTTGATTTTTTTATTTGTTTTTGATTTATGATACGTAAAAATAACGTTCACAAGGTGAACGGATCCCAAAAGCCAATGAAAACCGTCAATCGATAGTCTCTCGTAAAGTCAAAGAACCGGCAGCGGTGCCATTTGTAATTGTGTATAATGTAGTTCGTTTTTCTCAGTTCTTGCTAATTGAAAGTGTTAACTATGGATTCACTATGAACACGGGTAAATGATCCGGAGGTCGGGGAGGATAGAAGTGTTGTTTAGCCATGGTAGAGAGAGAAACAAGTAAGAATAAATGTGTGTTTATTCTAGTGAGAGAAAGACAAGAAGGAAATGATAAGCCTCACCCCTCCATGGAAGTATGGAGGGGTTTATATAGCACGGGACTTGGACTTTACATATGACAATATTAGTCCCTGCAATTCCCGGCTATGAAACTAATGTAATTCCGTTAGTCGCACACATTTTAAGGCTAACAATCTTCCCCCAATGTGGAGACATACGGAATTACTTACAATGTTCCTAACAAATGCAAATACAACAAAAATATGAAAGTATTAAGTTTGCTTCCAATGCTAGGGATGACATCGTTGTCTTCAAGTCTTCTAGAAAAACTTATACCCCAGTTTGAATCCTCTTTGTCTTTGCTTGTTGAGGAACCATTGTATCATGTATGAACTGGATTAACTTCCCCCCAATTCATACCACATGTCTTGAAAAGCTTTCTTCATAGACTTCTTTTTGACGAAGCTTCTGAATCAGCTTCCCCCCAAACCAATATCCCTGTCTTGAGCAGAATCTGTAGCTTGAGCAATCTTCTATCTTTGACATTTAAAGAGCACATCGGAATTTTGAAGAAGAAGAAGCAAACCACAACAAGTAACTACTACCTTGACATTTTTGGTCTTAATGATTATGTGTTTGGGGGAACATGTAAGAAATCAGCAACAAATCTTCTCACGCTTGTAGAATACTTCCCCCTGGAAGTTGAACTAAGTACTCCAGAGTGGGAACTAAGTCTCCAAAGTACACGTTCTTCCCCCATGATGGTGACGAACTCTCGGAAGCATCATCTGACGTGTACGGTCAAAATTGCGAGATGTTCTTATAGAATGTATGATGGTGACGAACACTCGGTAGCGTTCTTGTCAAAAGAATGGTGGTTAAGAACACTCGGTAGCATTCTTGTCAAAAGTATGGTGGTAAAGAACACTCGGAAGCATCATTTGACGAGTACAATCAGAATCGCGAGATATTAGTGTCTGAAGCAGAAATCTTTGTTGACATTCTGTTGCTCAAGTTGCTCGTGAGAATTGGTTGCTGATCACATCTCTACTCTTGTACCCTCTGGCTAAACTTACCAACCTCGTATTCTTTCGGCTATCTGTAGTGACCAATGGTGAAGTAAACCTGATATTCCAAACTTGAAACTGAAGTACAATCTCCCAAATTTGTTACTTACGCTTAGCACTGTGTTGATTGAAGAACGGTGCAGTGAAACGTCTCTTAGAATCTTATCATAAAGAGAGAGGTATAAGATGTAGAACACCTCTTGAAGTATCCGCAACTCCCGGTGAGTGTGACACTGAGCACTACAACGTAACTCCTTAAGTGATAGTTGTCCATGTCATCGACCATCCACCCCTTGACAGTGGAAACTAGATAAATCAAGTCTTAATCATTAATGCTGAAGCGAATCATCAATCGATAGAGGGGGTGAAAAGGCTCGATGATGAATTGAGTAGACGCCTTCTTGATATTCCACTTCACCTTCAAATAATAAATACCAAATCCACTTCGTAATCACTTGACATTACTTTGCCCGAATACTAGCCGTTTTGACAGTTTTAGTGAATCTTAAAGGATCGTTTTGGTGTTTGTTTGTTTTTGTTGTGTGTTTGTCGTGGTTTGTTGTGTTTGAGTGAGTGTCGTTAACTAGGGAACCAACGATGACTTGAGAATGAGAAGTCGTCAACGTGGTCTAGCTAACTTTGACTTTTAAGCCCAAAATCAATCATACACCCAACTGATGCGCGGATCGACCTCCGCGGTGAGGTCGTTGAAAATTTTTTGAGAATTAGGTTTTCAAAAACGAGGGTTTTCTTTGATCGAAATGAGTCCGTAAACATCATATACCCATTTAACAACGTATAATACTCGACCCCATGCCCTGCCTTAATTTCCGTCTTAAAATCCAACTCATATTCATATTCGGTTAATAATAGGTCCACTCGTCTTAATTCCAACCGACTCTAATTCAAACCATGATCCAGCCCATCTTTGTTATACATATCCAGTCCAATAACTTTTAGATTAGGGATATAAAAAGAGTGGTACCCTAATTATACTCACTAACGCAGTCAAAGACACTTCTCAAAATCCATCTAGTTATCTCCGTCCCCAAATCACTTTACTCATCCACCAGTTCACTTTTTATACCAAAACACAGCAGACCAAAAACAAGTAAATCTCCATCAATTTACTTTGTGATATAAACCCTCTATCATCCATTGAATCCTTTTAATTACCATCCAACAAACTTAAACCCTCACATCAAACTCATGTCTCATCATCCAATTCGACCTAGATCAATCAAGAGATTGCAACCATGTAGATTTCTTGTACACACAAAACGTGGCTTGCATGCCATGCGGTGTTCATGATTCGAAGTTCTGACCTGAGGTAGGCTGAAAGATCTTGATGGTCTCGGGTAGGTCTGATTTAATTTGTTGTTGAAACCAACGAAACAAAGTGAGGGGCATAACAATCATGTTATGACTCCGATCTTTTAATTTCGAAAATCAAAAGAAGGGGGTAACCCACAAAAATCGATGATGAGTTCAGGTTTTGTGGAAGATCTTTATAGATCTTGACATGCAAGTGAAAACACAAAACTGAAACTGAGATTTTGTAATTTTTAGTTTGTAAATCGAGTTTAGTTGGGGATTAGGTGTCGATGGGTTAGGATAGATGAAGATTGGTGGAGTGAAAAGGCTGATATGTTAAAAAAAACTGATTTTGGTATCTAGTCATCGTAATGTTTTTTTTTATTGTTTTTTTGTTTTTTTTTATTGTTTTTTTTCATCGGAATGTTTACCATCTGTCACAATGTTTAAATACAGTCCATCGCAATGTGTCAAATTTCATCCATCGCAATATTTTTTTTTTAAACCAACACTGTCCATCTTAATGATTTTCTTCCATCGCAATGTTTAAGTTTTCCATCGTAATGTCATCTCAAAAATTTGGGCAGCATGACGACATAACAACCATTGCGATGGATCAAGCCACCCATCGCAATGAGACCCATCGGAATGAGTCCCATCGCATAGGTACAGCCCTATCCATCGGAATGTTACAAAAAACCCCATCGCAATGTAGCTGTAGATTATTCCTCATCTGAATATGCATCGGAATATCCATCGTAATATATCAAAAATACCCCATCGCAATGTTGCATCGCAAGAGGGTTTTGACATATTCTTTGGAATTCCCGAAAATTCTGGATCTGGTCACCTTCCTTTTTTTTTTTGGTTTGTTCATCATCGTACAGTCACCAAAACCCAGAAAAATATTAAAAATTAATGCTTTTTTGAAGGGAATAATGGGACAAGGACAGATATGGACAGAAAAAATAATATCATGGGACGGATATCAAAAAGTTGAATAAAAAATGGATTTGACAAAAACTTCGTGACTTTAACACATTCAATGTATAACAGATATATGAAACAGATAGGACAAAAGACACGAAATATTTGACAGATTTATAGAATGATAAAGAAATTCAAACCCGGAACGAATCAAGCACAAACACGAACAAAACCACGAATCAAAAACACGAAACACCCCCGGTTATCTCTGATGCCAATTGTTAACTATGGATTCACTATGAACACGGGTAAATGATCCGGAGGTCGGGGAGGATAGAAGTGTTGTTTAGCCATGGTAGAGAGAGAAACAAGTAAGAATAAATGTGTGTTTATTCTAGTGAGAGAAAGACAAGAAGGAAATGATAAGCCTCACCCCTCCATGGAAGTATGGAGGGGTTTATATAGCACGGGACTTGGACTTTACATATGACAATATTAGTCCCTGCAATTCCCGGCTATGAAACTAATGTAATTGCGTTAGTCGCACACATTTTAAGGCTAACAGAAAGTCCAACCAAAATATCGGGTTTTTAACTGTTTTTGGTTGTAAATATTTTTTGGATATTCTATTTGCTAATTCAACAAAGCCTTGCAAAACTGAAAAATATTACCTACTTATTTGTAAAACATAGTGCACTTACCAAATTTTTATTCAAATAATATTCAAAATGTAAGTTTTAAAACTAAAAGGACTGAAAATGTAAATTCTAGGAAAGATAAATGCTTGAAATGAAAATTCTAACAAGTATAAGGACTGAAAATGCAAATCAGTAAACTAAAAGGATAAAAAATGTAAAAACTTGTAACCAACTAACCAAATAGTAACAAAATAACAAACTTGCTAACTGATTTTAACCAACTTCAAAACTGAAAGGACTAAGATTTGAAAACCCTAAAAAGATGGAAGTTTAGCCATGATTAGAAACTGCTTAAAACAACAAGGACCAAAATGCAATTTTAGAAACGTTTTTAGCAAAAACGGTTATGGAGACAAATAAACTCGTGTGAGCTTATTACTGAACCAAATTCAATGAAACCAGTTTCAAAAGACTTCTAATCCAAAATAAGCTAGACCTCTAACAGGATTTTGACTGAAAGTACAAAATTAGCAAATAAGCACTTCAAAATAAGCCCAAAATAAGCTCTAGAACAAACTGAATAAGCACAACTTGATTTTCTTGCCAAAACTGATTAAGCAACTCAAATGATGAACGGGAAATCAAGTTAGAACAAATTTCATCAAGTAATAAGCTGGAAATTTGAATTAAGCTATATTTGGCTTATCGTTGACCAATCGTTGACCAATTATTTTGACAAAAAGCTGAAACACTCAAAAATCATGTAATACCATATTCTAAGTGGTTTTATGAAAGAAAATGACTTGGTTAATGAATAGAATCAAGAGATCCTAAAAATCAGTTTCAAGTTACAGAAACATTGCTTAACTCAGCTTTTCAGATTTTTGCTTATTTCTCTATGCTTAATGAAAACTGTATAGAATGCTTATAGGATATGAAACTTCATATATTGAGCTACAATTGAGAACCGGTTTGGCAAGATTTCATCAACAAACAAGTAAATGCCAGGCAAAAGAAAATGACAACTTTTACAAAGCAAAAATGACTGAAAATGACCCAAACCTTTTTATGGCCAATTGCCTGTTTGACCTTCAGTTTGACTTGAAACTTGTTCAAAACACTTTATTATGACCTATCAACTATACATGAACATTAACTTGCCAAAACTCAATACTTGAAAACTCAATATCAGCTAGTACCAAACACTCCTTTAACTGAGATATCTAAAAATTTTCAAAGACTTTTTAAAGAGCTGATTCAACTGAATGAAATCCTTAGACTACCAAACTAAGTGTTCAAAATGAAATGTTTCAAGACTACAAGCAAGCAAAGAGAACAACTATTACTCAATTAAGAAGCTAAGACTGAAATCTGACTGACATAAGCTATAACTAGACACAATCCAAAATATAAAGCAGCAAAACAAGATTAAGCTACAAACAAGTAAACTATCAATCAACAACTAAGCTAGCAACTTTGATCATACAATCATTAAGTTTTACACTAGGAAATTTAGCATGCAATTGACTTATTAAGTGGAACCAAAATCAGAACTTTTGAAACCTTTTGTAGTAACCATTGGGAAGAAGAGGAGTGCTGAACTCTCTTATCCTAGTGATAACCACCACCTTATCACTAGCTCAATCAATCAACTATCATCATCAGCTACAAATCACTAGAAATCATCATCAAAGCATGTAATCTTCATAAATGCTAAGCTTGAACTGAAATTACTCAAACAGCTAGAATTCTTCTTCAAAATCAGTTATGATCATTCAATGATCATAACAAACTCAATTCAGCAACACAATGATCAAGAAGGAGCAGGGAATGAACAGTAGAGTGAATATAAAATTTGGCGGGAAAAGGAGAATTCAAATTTCATTCATGGAAATTGGTTACAAAGTTGTTAAAAGGCTGCTAACTAACTAACTAACTCAAGAGTTTGTCAGACTCTTGAGTAGTTAGGCTAAAAAGGAAGAAAGATGAAAGGAAATTGAAAAGTGTGTGTTTTTACAATTTTTTAACTACTTTCTACAAATGAGGACCTAGCAGGCTATTTATAGGCTTGAAGAAGGAGTTTGTTGGGGATGATGACGTGTTGAGACCAATCCCAGGTCTCCACGTGGCACAATTCTGCAAACTTGATCTTCAAAGTATGAACATGAATTGGGGGTTTCTTCTTGAGTTGATTTGATGTTAATTGGTGATTACCATTGTGTTCGTCTCTAAAAAATAAGCACTTTTGATGTTAACAACTTTTCATGAAATCGCCTCTAGCTAAAAAACGATCCGGGGAAAAATTTAGTTGCTTGAAGAATACACGTGGCATGCTTTGAGTGGTCAAAACCAAGTCACACGGATTGAACTGTTAGGATTTTGTTATTTAATGTGTGGCGGCTGAGTGGGTATTAAATGCACATATTTGGCAATCCGTGTGCACTTAATACTTGCTTCTTATTGGCCCAAACATGTTCACATGGATTAAACTTGTAAAACTTTCCAACTTTGGCAGATTTAACCCTTGAACTTTGGCAGATTGTACTTAAAGGCTTGTAACTTCATTTCTTTGGCACTTTTAGTCCTCCAAACTTCATCTTTGAGCAAAATTGGTCCTTTGACTTTGTTGACTTGATAGTTGACCAAGTTTGGCTTTGATCTTGACTTTATTCAATATTTGCACTTTAGTCCTTCATCTTTAGCAGTTTGTCAAGATAGGTCCTTGTACTTCAAAGTCTTGTCACTTTTGATCCTTCTTTGTCTTTTTCATCAATTTAAGCTTGATAATTCCTTGTTTGCTTGAATATGTATCCTTTTACCTACACAAGTGTACACAAACACAAACATACCACATAATACTGTTTTTGCAAGATAAATTGGTATTTTGCTTCATGTTTTAGGGTTATTTGTTGATAAAAGGATATGAGTTTAAGCTCATATCAATTGCATTGATAAGATAAAACTTAAGTGACTTGGACATTTGCTTATCATATGAAAATTGTAATTAAAATAATCAAATTATCAAATAAAAGACTTTAGGTATGTTTAAAAAACTAAGACCTTTCTATCATATTCTTTCCGAGATAGAATAGAACCTCAGGATCAATGTAAGATAATCTATTAAGGTCAAATAATTTAGAAAAAGATAATAAGTAAATAAATTTAATAATAAAAAAGCACATGTTGGATCTGTACACAACAATCAATTAAAATGTGATTTTCTATTAGTACATTTATCAAACTTTTTGAAGATGTCTTTTTATTCCCCGTACACACTTATCAATCTCATCTTCAAATCACTAATTAATCTCATCAAATTCCCTGTTAATATAAAAACTGGTACATAAATATAAGTAAATGCATAGATTGTAAAACCCTAGTAATATTCTTTTCACTTTATTAGAAAACCTTTTGATTATGATCACCATTGATGGAGTTCCATGCTCACGTAAACATATGGAGTCTTCAAAAAAATTACCTGCACAAAAGAAAACACGTTATTAGGGTTAAGAAAAAAACACCTATAGAAACACCACTGAAAATGGTTACGTAAATTATTAGGATTATATATTTGTTACATATAAAAGATATCACATAAGAAATGTAAAAGTTTGAAAGATATTGTGTATCTTAGTAAAATTATCTTGTATATGATCTGTCTTCATATTAGATGAGAATGAATATAATCTATGTTAATATTAGATTTTGATGACTTTATTATTTATGTTTTGTATTCAAAATCGTAAGTAGTTGGTTAGCACAGTTGGTAAAGTTGCTTGGAATATAACAAACAAACCCGTGTTCAATTCTAGTCATTGTCATTTTTTAAAATTATATCTAGAATTTTTCAAAATTGGGTTTCAAAACGCGATTTTGAAAAGTGCGTTTCCAAATCGCGATTGTAAAAAAACTGCGTTATCAAATTGCAAAAAACATGGAAAATGGAGATGTTTTAGGGGATTCTGAAATACTATTGGCTAATAGCTGCCATGTCACATATGACTGGGATTAGGGGTGTGGTATCAAGTCATAGTTATACCTATATATAATATAAAGATATATATATATATATATATATATATATATATATATATATATATATATATATATATATATATATATATATATATATATATATATATATATATATATATATATATATATATATATATATATATATATATATATATATATATATATATATATATATATATATATATATATATATATATATATATACATACATATATACATATACATATATATATATATATATATATATATATATATATATATATATATATATATATATATATATATATATATATATATATATATATATATATATATATATATATATATATATATATATATATATATATATATATATATATAGGAGCGTTATTGTTGTTACCACTCTTAAAATAAAAACTATAAAAACTGATTTGGACCGTTGGATGTATCATTAATGATGTTATTAAAATAAATAGATAGAATGGTATTCTTGTAAATAAAATAAATTTGGATGGCACAATTGAAATCAAATTTGACTCTATGTTTTTTTTCTGCTCCGAAATTAATTTTAATGGTATTAAAAATTCTTAGCATGCAAGTTTACAACTATTTGATTATTTTAATATTAAATCACATATACTGTTTTGTTTAGCCATTCTTATAGGCTGGGGTACGGTAAGGTATGGCTCAAGCCATAGCCTTGGCGCGAGCACGATGGCGCCAAAGACCACACCCTCGCTCGCGCCATAGCCTATGGCGCCGTACCCACCAGCCCAAAATGATACTATGACGCGAGACCGTACCCCGTCTCGCGTTATACCCCAAATTATTTTTAAACCTCACGGCTAGTATTAGGCATTTTAAAAAAATTCAAATTTTTTTACCGTTGGGGGTCAAAACTAGCTGTTTTTTCAAAAAAAAAATCCCCAAAAATTTAATTTTTGACCTATAAAATCAAACCCAAAACCCTATATTTTTATATCTTCAACACATTCTAATCTCCAAACACAAAAATGAATCTAAATCAATAGGTGAATACTTTTTTCGAAAACCAAATGGCGGGTTCATCAACATGAAGAAAATTTGATGACTCGGGTGGAATTTTTTTTAAATTTTCATTTGTTTTTTTCGGCTTTATTTATTTATTTGTAATGTTTTTATTTATTTGTAATGTTTTTTTATTAATGAAAATTTTAATTTTATAAAAGAATTTGTTAATAAAAGTAAAATTTAGTGGGACCTCTATAACACTAGAAAATCTGGTGCTAACCACACCACCAGAATTATGGTGTTATAGAGTTCTGGTGTTATGGAGTGGATTGCTAACGTGGTAGTCACTTTTTCCATAACACCAGATTTCTGGTGTTGACTACACCCTAGGCTCTTATAGTAATGACGTACTATTAACTAGGTAGTGCATTTTTGTTGACGCCAAGTCTTTTATACAAATATAATAATATGATAATAAATTTTCAAATATATCTGGGTGACACAATAATAATACATTTTCAGTTAATACGAAACATTTTAAATGACACACTTTTTTTACACATTTAATTTTTTGATACATTTCTAATGACACATTAAACTTTTGATATATTATTAGTGACATATTTAATCGTTTGACACATTTAATCATTGACGCAATTGTTGATACACAAATTTTTTTATTTGCGTATTTTTTAGTAAAATAATATAACTTTTAACATACATAGTTTCATGAAATGTATCAAGTGACACATTAGATTATTAATATGAAGTAACAGATTTTAGTAATACGAAGTAACATTTCAAATTATTAATAAGTTAGAATCACTGTCTAAGTTTAATTGCCAGTTAATCTTATGATACTTTTCAAATTAGAATATTAATTTTTTTTGTTATATTATAAGAGAATTTAGTGAACGAAGGCAATGCAACGTCAATAACCTAATATGACAGTAGAGAGAAAAAAAATGGGATTTAAGTTTACTAGAATCAGGCTATTGGGAACTTATTACTAATAAATCAATTAAAAAAACATATTAAGTGATACGCATTCTAAAATACACAATAAACCGAAAAAACACAAATGATATATTTATAAAAAAAATACATAACTAAAATGAACCAAGTGGCACGCATCCTAAAAAGACACAATCAACCAAAAAAGACGCAAGTGACACATATATCAAAAAATATACAACCAAAAATACATATCCACAAAGTGACACGTATCTTAAAAAATACACAACCAAGAATACATATCCACCAAGTGATACGTTTTTAAAAAATACACAACCAACTAAAAAAGACGTAAGTCATCATATCCTAAAAAAAAAATACACAATTAACTTAAAAAGACCGAAGTGATAAGTGTTAAAAAAATACACAACCAACTAAAAAGAACCAAGTAATACGTATTTAAAAAAATCTATATAAAGTAGCGTTATTGTGGTAACCAATTAAAAAACTTCATGCATCATCATCGATAACAACTTTGACTATATACTTTGGTACACTAATTTTTATAATAATATGCACACACCCACAACTATGAGAGTACACCTATTATGTATATCAACTTCTATAA